>OX637881.1:13607547-14075547 GCA_951802675.2 Boloria euphrosyne
AATAATAATAATTAACTAAACTTATAAGTCAATACAAAGAATATATTATACGCTCTTACAGCATATTGTGTTCGCTGTGTATTCTTCTTTAACTTAATTAAAAAATGTTTTATAAATCGCCCAAACACCTAAACCAATGTGGTGAGCTTTGGCGTAAAATTCGGCATAATAAAGAGTTTAATATGAAAATTTATATGCTATTAAATCAAACAAACTTACAGATTTACTTTTCTATCCATTGCAACATCAACTATGTGTTACAGAACAGTCTAATGGCAATGCGAGACACGCTCGTGAAGCACACGTCCGTCATACTAGAGCGCAGCCGCCCCTCCGTGTTGTCCTCGCAGGAGCTGCCCAAGGACATACGAGACAGTCTCGGCGCCAGAGTGCGGGAACTACTGCTGCAAGTCTACAAACTTGGCTTTGAGGTAAGTGTTACATTGAATTAGTTCAAGCTAATAGGCAGTACGAGACCAGTGGGAACGATTTTGCAATGGAAAACGAGTGAAGTGATGGATCCCAGGTCTCGCAAGTTTGAGAAAGACGTGGTTTTGGAAAAGCGTGGTGGACTATAGCCTAACCCTCATTGAAAAAAGGAAGACTTATGTCCTGGGATATTAAAAGAGTTTGAATATGATGAGATGGAATAACATTGATGGGACATGGACTTTTATGGAATGGATGTCATAGATAAGATGATCATCAAGGTCAGTTAAATGACATAAGTTTGTCAAGTCTCATGGTTACATTCTATCATTTTATTTTATTTACGAGTAACAAAGACAGTTTTTGGTATGTCAAAACTCAAAACTGTTATATAATATGTAACAGGCTGTTTATAGATTTACTAATAAATATCAGTTTATTTAATAGTAAATGAATGTTGAATGAATGGTATGAAGGTTTCGTGTATATAATAATAAATGTGTGATGAATGATGTAAGTTATTGTGTAGTACCAATGATATTATAATTTAAACGAGATACGTCACGTTCATACTGCACGCACAACATAATTATTCCGCGACACACACATACACATTTAATAACATTGTACATCTAAACACACGCTATAAGTGAGACAGGAAATACTCAAATGTCAGCGTGTTATTTTTTAGAATAATAACAATATGCATGAACATATATTGCACGTTATGTTGCTATTAATCATATAATTTTTTTCTTATACATAAATATGGTATGTTATAACATGTTCTATTATTAAATGCATGATGCACATGCACGCACAATTTCCATATATGTAGGTTTACATTTACTGAAGTATTATAGATACATTAATTTCTAGAAATCTAAATTAAACGTTATAAAATGACATGCTGTTTTGTATCTTTTGTAATCTAGTTAATATTGACTATTTCTTTATAAATACCTTAACTTGCGTCATATAAAATAAAAGTACGAACTTATTTATTGATATTAATATTTTCAAACATTTTAACTTAAGTGACCAATCTTGCGGATAGCAGTTTTTACTCGCCCAATTTGTATATAAGCACTCCTTGTACGCACGAGCCCCGCAGCGCACAGCGCACAGTGCCCACGCCTGCTGCAGCCTGTCTGTTGCAGCTGCACACGGAGCTGCACAAGTCGGCGGCGGCGCCGGCGCCGCGCGCGCGCCCCGCGTCGCTGCAGCCGCCGCGCGCCGCGCCGCCCGCGCCGCGCCGCCGCCCCGGCACCGTGCTGCTGCCCGCGCACAGCCCGGTACCTCTCCCGGGGCTCTTGTGGTGTAGGGCACGCGTGTACAGCTTAACCCGACACTCACTGCCCCACGCTCGTGTTCGTTTGGGTCTGTTGTGGCTTTGCTTTGTTTTGTAGCCTGATACTCACCACCTTCAGTATTCTATTGGGGGTCTGTTATGACTTTGCTGTATTGTGTCATAGTGTTGTCATCCAAGACTTTATAGCACGCGTATAACGCGTATAGTATTGAGATACTCCCCGTTACCGCTCGTGTTTATATGAGGTAAATTGTAACTTTGTGCCTTGTTCTGTCATGGTGTTATCGAGTCTATAGAGTAAGCGTTTAATTCGATACAAACCCCTGTTCGTGCTTTATTGAGGTCTACGTAACTTTGCTTTACCATGTTTGTCCTAGATTTACGTATTCGTTAGAAATTATAAAGCACAGGTACTCACCATCGCTGTTGGTGGTCTGTTGGAAGTCTGCGTTTTACTTCACTTTGTTATGTTAGAAATGGTCTTTCGTGGTGTTAGTACAGTCGTAATTTGGTGGTGTTTTTGTAGTTAACCACAGACTATATATTTTGTGACATTAACCCAGTAATCATTAATAAAGGTGGTGGTTGCTTATAAAGAGTTTGTGCTTCATTCAATTTTATTGTATATTTATGTATATGTAGCTTTTTATATATAATACTATATTGTATAACAACATGCTTCCACAAAAACATCATTCATTTTAAAACATGTGATCCTGACAAGTAAGAATAAATGTTGAAATGTAATTAATTGGAAGTGAAAAGAGAAGTTTCGAATTTTTTATATGAATTAATTATAAACTTCCTCACAGACTTACATACCGACATTTAATTTTAATTATATATATTTATAATTTAAAAAGTGACGATTCAAAAGTGTTTTTGTTTTGTGGTGCGACGATCGCAATAACACAATACAACCGTAATTGTTAAATTATTTAAATTCATTGTAGATTTTCGTCTATATTTTAATTCCAATGTATTAATTCAACCTTATGATATTTCTTTATTGCATTACGACAATTCAAGTCTACCAAATGAAAAATTTTACTAAATATGACTTTGTGAATGTATCAAATCCTTTGTAAAAAGTAGTTTTTGGTTGTAATGTTTCAATAATTTTAATTTTAAACTACTTATATTTTTAATTAAGTTATAGTATTCATATCGGGTGTCATTTTGCTTCTTTTTAAATTATAAAATATTCCATAAATGGGGCATCAATGTTTTTGTTTTTTGTTTTTGGGGGATATTATGTCTAAAACTATTATTATCAGCTAATATGTTCGTATTTGTTGCAGATCCACAAAGAGTTACATAGGTTCGTGAACGACTCCGCCCAGGGCAAGTCTCCTCGGGACTTCCCGGCGGCGTCGCACAGGATCAACTTCCTGAGGTCGGAGAGTATAGGCGAGGATGTCCTCGACTACACTTACAGCGTCACTGCGGTAAGTTCATAGTGAACGTTCGAACGTTAAACTGATTAGCAGATATGATTCGAGTGGTTTAGTGTTATTAAATTACACTCTTTTATGCATAACGTAACTTATTTTATTATATGCATAAAAGAGTAAAGCATTTTATGTGAGATTTTTTTATGGATTTTTACTGGACGAACAGAACTGGATGTTTTTATTTCTCGTCGAATTCCAAAATTGTTTTTGCATATACAGTTCATTGCTTTACCTGTAGCTGTAGGTTTGACATTGAATAATGTGGGTAGTCGTTACTAAATGCTATGATTTAAAAAATCGTGCAAAGTGTTGAAGGCTAGGTCGGAAGGCAGACTAGCAAGAGCCGGGATTAATGCCAGGACGAAGAAGAAGGCACTGAACTTAAGTATTAAAACGAAACAATAAACCAAAATTCCAGGCACCGATCAAGGCGGAAGCCTGTCCACCGGAGGGCGGGGCCGAGGGCGGGGGCGCGGGCGGGGAGTGGGCGGCGCGGGTGGCGCGCGCCGTCATCGAGTTCGCCAAGTGCTGGATGCACTTCGTGGTGGAGCGCTGCGACCGCGGCCGCGGGCTGCGGCCCAGGTACGGACTAGTTTTATTTTACTTATTACTATTATTATATATTGAAAAGTTAGCTCTTAAGTGTCCGAGTGATCATAATTTCTGATAAAAACTATATAGTTTTCACGTTAAATTTTTTTTTTGTTTGATGCTTGTAAATTTATTCATTATTAGATTTTATGATTGCTATTGAGTATTCAAAACGTCAGGAAAAAAAATCCATAATTAGTATTTATTTTTTCTTAAAGATGGGCAAGTCAAGGTTTGGAGTTCTTGATGCTGGCGTGCGATCCGTGCAACACTAAACATCTAAGTGATGAGGAGTTTGAAGTAAGTTAAAAAAATACTTCTTAAAAACACTTAACAAAAAATAATAACTGATTGATATTTAAATTTGTATAGATATCAGATCAGTTGTACAGTCGATACCAGCAGTTAATTATTATAATTTAAAAATCACATATCCATTTGTGATGTAAGTTTTGCTATGATTTGTATCGGCTAGCAACTACTTCGAGAATATCTGGTATCATTTAATAAGTGAATTAAAACTACCAATCAGTATACAGTTATCGTTTTACTGAGAAAAGAAGAATTGAAAATTCCCTTCTTCGTGAAATCGACAGATGGCTGTAATTCTTTTATTATAATCTAATACGGGAGAATACGGTAAAAAACAATTGTTAAAGCTTCACTTCAAAAATAATTTCTTAAAACGTAATTGCTTTCTTTATGTGTCAGGCGCATAGACAACTATATGCGTCACTTGTAAACTATAAGCATCGCTACGACCTTCGTGTCGTCTACCACTTGCGCAGACCTTCAAGCAATCGGTATGCTCCCATAAAACTAAATTGCCCATGTAAATTTGTATATACATTGTAATTGTAATGAATAAAGCCAGTAACCAGCAAGAAGTCTTTAATTCGTCTCCATTGTGTCCCTATGAGACAACAATCAACAACAACTTACCATACCTATACTTCATACTAATCGCTAATGTATAAAATGTCCACTTGTAAATACCTATAACAATGTGTGTAGGAGTTGAAGCAGCTGATGGACGGCTGCATCTCGCACGTGATCGGGTCCCGCGCGCCGCCCGCGCCCGCGCCGCCGCACCGCCAGCGCCCCAAGATACACGTACGTCTCGACGGATACTTTCATACATTTACGATAGTATAATTTGGTATTGCAATTTATTTTTTTGATATTGCAAATAAAACTAACCTTTTAGATGTTTTGCAGATTTTATTATATAGATTAATCCGCAAAAAAAAGTCCAAAAAATAGTTTAATTATAATCCCTGTTTTCCAATTACAGAGCATAATGCGACTCAGTGCCGCACAATGCCGATTTGTGCTGATGCTAATTGGAACGTGAATATAATGATTCGATTATATATTTCTGAAAAATAAAAATGTTTATAGTTTTGAATTCTAAAATAAAATTGTATTCACATTATAAACGTGGAATATAAAAAAAGTCAATGTTATTACTCTTGTAACCTTCATCGATACACGGTATATTTATTTTTTTAACACAGCATCACGCAAAAGCAGTGTTCGATTGTGCGAAGCGCTGTTGTAGTTGGAACATTCAACGTTGAGCATTATGCCGCATAATGCGCCTTAGTGCTGTAATTGGAAAAGGCCGAATAAGTGCAACGTACTTATAACTTATACAACGTAATTATTATCACTACTGTATAATTATTTGAATATGTTATATGAAATAATGAAGTTCCTTCCCACAGAGCCCGCTGTCCAGCACGAGCAGCGTGAGCAGCCGCGAGGGCGCGCCGCCCACGCCGCCCGCCGAGCCCGACGCCGCCGCCGCCGCGCTCGACGACACCGGTGCGTCACCTCACACACACACTACTTGTCCACACAGACTATCAACAGTCACCTCACACACACACACACACACACACACACACACACACACACACTACTTATGCACACAGACTATCAACAGAAATATATACAAGCCTTAGCTAGCGTTATTTTTTATTATCATGTTTTTTTTATTTAACTAATTTGCCACGAGATGGCGCTACTGTGCTTTAGTTTCAGAAGGCCATGAAAATTGATATTTTTTGCACTTTTGCAAGAATGGTAGATATACTGTTATAATAGTATCTATTACACTTAAAGATAATGAATCCAATGAGATTTAATACAGCGGCTGCTATTGATTCAAATAAATATAAATATAAATCAATACATTCAGATAACATCCTGATGTCTTCTTTTTAGTAATTATATTTTATCTAATTCGTTTACAGATCGCAATAAACGCGTATTAGAAGCAATGCGGCAACTTGACGAAGCTCGAGATAAAAAATTACAAAATTCTAAAATGGTTGGTAAAGTATTGGAGTCTACCACCACATTCTACGAACCGAAGCTACGACAAGTGACCTTCAAATGGCAAAGAGGGCTGAAGATCGGCGCAGGGACTTTCGGAAAGGTTTATTTCTTACAAATTATATTGAAATTAAAATTTGCTACATTATAGTTTATTTTATAGGGTTAATTTAAATGCGATATGTGCTTTTTTTTGTTTGACTAAGTCTTGGGTTCAATTTTTATTAGGCCTAGTATAGTTATTAAGTTATGGGGTAAACTTCTGTTTTACAGAAAACGTTTGTCACATGTACTTTATGCAAATATGCATTATGATCATGATAAAATTCAATAAGATATTATAGTGTGGTAGTGTTTTAGCCCATGTTTATGGTGATGTGCAATTTGCTATAATGTTTGCTATGATTAAAGTAATACGTTGTCTTCGGAGTCAAAAATAGCTTGTGAGTGGTGTGCGTGCAGGTCACGGACAATTCAACATATAGACTCCGCTTTCATTACTTTTAGTACGTAAACAAAATCGTCAAAACGTGGCTCACTGACGTCATTGGATCGTTCAAACACGTCGAACAGTTTACACGCGCTAATGACGGCGCGAGATAATGTTTGTTAATGTTGGTGTGTGCGCGGCGCAGGTGTACACGATCGTGAACACGGAGACGGGGCAGCTGCTGGCCATGAAGGAGCTGAGCGTGGGCGCGGGCGACCGGCGCGCGCTGCAGCGCGCCGCCAACGAGCTGCGCGTGCTGCAGGGCGTGCTGCACCCGCACCTCGTGCGCTACTACGGCTGCGAGATGCACCGCGTGAGTACCCACTACCTACCGAGTGCTCGCCGAATGTGTATAAGACAACTACTATTTTCGAAAAGTAATTCAGGAAAAATATATAAGTTAATTAAAGCCTATGACATTTTGAATAAACTACACTTGATCAAAGCAAGGAGAATTAATTTATAACTTTTGTTACACAAACAAACAAATCTACAAATAAATGCCCCAGCAATCAATCAAGCACAGCAGTAGTCACTACTAACTGGTTAAACGTGTCCTTATGTTACATAATGTATATATTTTTGCATATATATGTATGCTACAACGTACATAAGTATGTATATCTACATATTATAAAATATAAATCATATTTAATTATTACCGATGTCCATATTGTGTTAATGCTTCTAGTGAGTACGTCGTTATCCTCGTAATTAGGGCGAGAAAAGCGAACCCTAACCCTATCCCACAACCTACACAAAATCTCACAAAGCTTAACTTTTGCTAGTGATATATTATGATGTGTATTGTGGCTCACAGTATTTTCTAATGTATCCTATTATAAGCAGTAATAAGCTATACGTCCGTGTCGCAGGAGGAGATGCTGCTGTTCATGGAGCTGTGCGTGGAGGGGTCGCTGGAGGCGCTGCTGGCGACGGCGGGCGCGCTGCAGGAGCCCGCCGTGCGCCGCTACACGCTGCAGCTGCTCAGCGCCGTGGCCGAGCTGCACGCGCGCGCCATCGCGCACCGCGACATCAAGAGTACGCCCGCACCCGCGCCTACCCTACGCGCTCCCGGTCACAGCAATAGCGGCCGTAGACACGCGCCATAGAGTGCACATTAGTTTGCACACAACTGGTCACAGTAATAGCGGCTGTAGACGCGCGCCCTAGAGTCATAGTGCACATTAGTTTACACACAACTGGTCACAGCAATAGCAATTTATTCGCACACAGACCTCTCAAATTATAGTACTCCTAGATACAAAACAGAGTGCAATTCAGTTTGCATATGACTAACCACACAGCAATAGCGACCTTAAATATACGATATAGGGTCCACTTTAGCTTGTGCCGAGGCTTGGATGATCTACCTTGTAAAACTTCATCAAAATCCGATGAATATATTGGGATACGTTTTTCTTAATTTCACGTGTCTTAAAAGTATAATAACACTAGGACGAAACACATTTTATAAAATTCTAGTCTATTTTTTCCTTTATTTCTAAATAGTCTCTGAAACCGTTTAATCGATTTTTAAGGAACTTTCATTGTAAGAAGTAACTTAAACTTACTTTTATATTTGGAAAAGAATTAGTATTCTGCGTAAATAAAGTTCAATTCATAAAATTGCGAATGAAAACCTCGTTGGCAAACAAAAGTGAGGGGATTCCCTAATAACAATACTATATAAATAAAATCGTCCCAGGTGGCAACATCTTCCTCACGAACGAGGGCCACTGCCTGAAACTGGGCGACTTCGGCTGCGCCGTCAAGATCCGCTCCAACACCACCGCGCCCGGCGAGCTGCAGGGCTTCGTGGGCACGCAGGGTAACACGATATGCTTTGAATACATTTAAAATAAAAAACATACGTTGGGACATTATTACACACAGCGCCATCTATATCCGTTCCATGGTGAGGTACGAGGCTTGTGTTACAGATTCCAGATAATACATAATGTATCGAGGTGAGAAATGTTCGCTTAAAATCATAAAGTCCGGTCGTCTACATTCTCATTCATGACACAGATTATTTCAATCTATGCTAAACTGGCATGTCAAGCCGTCGAAAAGAAAATTTAAACTTCTTTAAGTAAAATCTTATCAAATAAAAATAATAATAATATTTAAAAATATTGTTATCAAACAATTTTATTTCATATTATGTATCTTAACTTATTCTTGGCGGATCTTTTTTTTAATATTTGCTTCCCTTTAGTTCTATTTGAAATGTCAAGTGTTTAAAAAAAATTAAGGGAAGTATTAAGTATAATAAGTGTTACGTATTGCAGCGTACATGGCGCCCGAGGTGTTCATGAAGTCGTCGGGGCACGGCCGCGCCGCCGACATCTGGTCGCTGGGCTGCGTCGTCACAGAGATGGCCTCGGGGAAGGTCAGTGCTATTCATCATAAATACATTATATATAGGACCAGCAACACACAGTAACAGCAACCATGGAACTGTCCATGGTTAGCTTCGATACTTGTGCTATGGATACCACATAGTTGATTACTACTCATATTATAAACGTTTAAATTCATACATATATAATAATGATATTTTACTCGTCAATAATTGGGAGCAATAAAACAAAGACGTAATTGTGTTTCTCTGTAGAACAAAAGATTTACTTACAATATTTACTTACATTATTTAAACATATACATTAACTATTTATTTCATTTTATACATATGCAAGATTCTCACTCACCTGTAGATCAAAAGAAACAACATTTAAAGTCTTTATTTCAGGAATTTTTATACTTTAACTAATAAAGAAATTAAAATTAATAATTTGAAAAAGTCTTTTAATATTTCTTATGCCAGCTTTGACATCTAGTATTAAAACATACAAGAGACTTATTAGAGAAATACATTACTTTACACATATATACATATGTGAAATATACACAGCTATGACGAGTATTGTGAATGAGTACATTCGTACTCTTCACAAAAAGCATCCAGCTAAGCTTCCAACCTAAATCGAACTTGCAACTACTGTCACAGTAAATTTTGGCAAACAACATTTTAGTAAAAAAATCATCATAATATGCTCTCTTATTGTACGTATGTCCGTCCAGCGTCCGTTCTCGGAGTACGACAGCAACTACCAGATCATGTTCGTGGTGGGCATGGGCGGGCGGCCCGCCATCCCCGGCGCGCTGTCGGAGGAGGGCCAGCAGTTCTGCCTCAGCTGCCTCACGCACGACCCCGACGCGCGCCCCCGCGCCGAGGCGCTGCGCCTGCACCACTTCCTCATGGTACGTCTCACTCTTACACTCTCCCTCTCTCCTTTGATGTGAAACATCTATAGGCGAGGGTTAACCTGATTGTTGGTGTGGCGATAAAGGTCTCACATATTTTTCTTTCTCTCTATCTTTCTCTCTCTCTCTCTCTCTCTTTCTTTATCTATCTTAGAGATAGATAGATAGAGGTATTTATTTCTTTTAAAACAACTACAACTTCCCAATGGTTAGCCTACCCCAAGCACATCACTTATTGTAAGAGACTCGAACCAGTTTTTCTTAGTACCAAGTGAAACGAATCAACAAGTATCAAGTATGTGCATAATGGCTCTGCTATCAAAGAAGTATTGTGACCAGCAAGGAATATCCCTGAAGTTAAAACTACTGAGTTTGAAAATTGCCTAAATCTTGTTACATTTTGTGCCAGATAAGTGAAACAATTATATGACTCTTAATTGTTTCTATAATATATTTCCAGGTGAAATCCGACGATGACTGCAAATGTGAAACGGCGTACCTTATGGCATCTAATCAAGAAAATGTAGCTTGAACACGGCTGAAAGTACATGTAAATAATATAAATGTATATAATATAATATATTACAATTTAAATTCTGATATACTATGTCCGCACCCTTTGGTGCCATGTAAAATACACTGGTTAATGCCCCTATATGTTCAAATTGAGGGTCATCAGACTTTTCAATGGAGAAATAGTCAAGCAGCTTCAACTGATAAGCTATATGACGTAATATGTAATAAAAAATGATCAAATTTACATTAAAAAATACGTTTTGATTAGTTGTTGGATTTAAAGAAAAAAATAAACTAAAAACACGCTTTTTATAGAAAACCAAACTAAAAAATAGAAAATAAATTTTTATGAATTTAAATTAATTATTTGATTTTAAACAAAGCGTTATTTATTTTCTACTTTTTAGTTTGGTTTATATATCAAATTAGTGTATTGTCATCGGTCCTCGATAAATCTACAAAGTTTGAACGAAATCTGGCCGTTTGAAGTGGGTCAAAATCGCGCCCAAAGAAGTCGGTTACAAACATACAAACATACAGGCGAAGAAATATTGTATCTCCTTTGTACTTAAATGTATTGAAAAATCAACAATGTTTAATTTAGAGAAGAACGGTAACGCCTGCTACGTCCCGGTCTCAGGCGGGTAACCACTGTACATATTACATTGACTAATATTATCGCATTTATATGATTTCGTTGTTATAAACATTCTCGTGTAAGTTAAATATTATTTAAAAGTATTTTGGCTCACGGATTTGGTATTTGGCAACTTGCTTTATATTTGTTGAAGTAGTAAAAATTTAGTTTAGTATTTTTATTAAAAGCTACTTATTTTATATTATAATTATGAGTTATGTCAATTTTTAAACTTTACACATTTTTAAACTTTAAACATTGTTAAATTAAAGGTGAAAATGGTTTATATGGGTTTAAAATCCAAAATTATTCATTTTAATTATTCATTTCTATACTTAGAATGTTGAAAAATTTTGTTTTTTTTATTAAATTATAATTAAAGTATTATACTCGTAAATGGGTGGAAGAGATCAAGTTTCCTGATATATCGATTCTCTGGGATATATAAAATATGGATCTTAAAATTAAATTTTCGCACTAATATTTACCCACAAGAAGGCATTTAATAGTAAATTGTAGTAACAACGAACATTATTGTATTATTGAGTAATAGTTGTTGAAAAATAAATAAAAATCGTTATGAACTAGCATTTACGGAAGCAGCTTTTTAATTTTAAATTTAATTAAAATTTTATGTATTTTATATAATAATGTATTTCTAGGTAGCAAATAAATAATAAATTTGTTTAGACATGCTTTTCCTTCAAAAAAAGAAATACTTATAATGTGTTCTAATTGTATATTGAAATGTGTATAAGTAAAAGTAGAGTCGTCTCTTAGACTATTTGTCGTCTCTTAGACTATGTGGAAAATGGAGAAATTGTTTAAAGTGAAATTACTGAGTTTATTACTCAGTAATCTGTTTTTTGAATAAAATACCTATTCGGTACAATTTTTCATGTTTACAAATGTTAGAAAAACATGTACAAATGTGTGTTTGTATATAATAATAGTGTGTATATTATGAATCACATGATGCTTTCTCAAATTTATGCAAATATAAACTATCTTTTAGGATTTTTTTTCACGATTTTATGTTATAGGTTCCCAACGTTACAAATGCTTTATAGCAATTGTAGCCCGTGAAAAAACCAAAAAGATGGTTAAATTTGAAATGTTCTAGTATTTTTCAACATTATATTTGTAGGTTTATGACCTGAATTTGTAAAGACATTAAATACTGTTGATATTCAGAAAAAAACGTTTAAAAATATTGTTGTAATGTATATTTTAAATGAACTATTCAGAATGGTGAATAAGTTTAGTTACAAAATGCGAATAGTCTTATGTTCGTGTTTAAGAAACCTAATATATTGTTGGACAAAAATATATTGTTTTTAAATACTACGTGATACATTAGTTTACATGAGACTGTATCTTTTATTTATAGTCTGAACAAAGATGAACGTGCCAGTCTTATTGTGAGTTGGAATCAAATATTATATTAATTATAGAGTAAATACTTTGTTGAATTATTATATTCGAAATAATATGGAAAGCAAGTGCCAGATAAAACTTCAAAAGTTGATTATTGGTGATTAATGTATTGGCCATATTCGAATTGGTAGTATTGTAGAAGAAAATAATATGCAATTTAAAAAATTTGAAATGTATTGGAAAATTGTTAAAAAATCGATTTTAATACTGAAATGTGTTGATTTTGGCAATATTTATTGTAAAATACGTAAGTAAGTAGAGTGCCACTTCGTTTAACCAAAAATGTATGCAATATTGTAAAAATAGTTTTGTAGCATATTGTTGTCGATATTTTTTTTTTATGGGACAAAGGGGGCAAACGGGCAGGAGGTTTACCTGATGGTAAGTGATCACCTCCGCCCATGGACATCTGCAACACCACAGGGCTTGCAGATGCGTTGCCGGCCTTTCAGGAAAGGGAGGGAGGGAGGAGGGAGAAGGACGGGAGGAGGGAGGGGGAGTGGGCCTCCCGGACTCTCACTCACCGGACGAAACGCGACAGCATAGCTGCCACTTCACGCCGGTCTCCTGTGAGAGAGTGGTACTATACGGGGCGTGCCGGCCCATTCGGCTGCTACCCGAAGGTAACAAGCATGGCACTACCACTTGAAATTGGTAGTGGTTGGTAGTGTTGACTATTTCACGATGAATTTTAAATAAAATTACTATGTCAGTATGTGCGTATTTGTACTTAAATGTACGTAATAAAATTTAGTGGACGTAGGTAAAGCGTTTTCTTTATAAAAAAATCTAAAAAAGCAATCTTTTATCTTAATCTATGGATCTATGATTTACTTATTCGTTTGAAAAATAATATATGAAAAATAACCTTGTTCCATACCAACTACTTAATATATTTGTATAGCCAACTATACTTAGTTTCTAGAATGATGCTAAAAATAGAACAGCAACGGCACTGAGTTTGGTGTCTGATATAAAACAACTAATTTTATTTATTAGGTCACATATTTTGGTACACAAAAAAGGTAGATTTCATATTTATGAATAATTTAAACCATTAGGTTCTCATACAAATTTCAAGTAAAATAGAACCCCCAACCAAACTTTAAAAAAAAAGAACATATATTTTCCTTTGTCTTGTAAAATAACCCACATGGTTGTTTGAACTATAAAAAAGTTGTTCCTCGATATAATATGACATCTCTCTTTATATATAGAAACTTGATAACTTTTGAACAAAAAAATACTGTTAGTACAAAATATATGCACGTAAAAAGCTATTATAGAAGTGTATACAATGAAGGAACTGACTTATGAATAAAATAATTTTATGTTATACGGTTTTTTATTCGTTATAACCTTGATCCAATCCTATATTTTCTTAGGTTTACGCGAATATTCGACATTACAAAGGAAACTATCTTTTCGGTTTTTTTCGGAAAACCCGAAAAGATGTTTCATGAAGGGAATAAAATAAAATATATAGTAATTATTCAGTGATATTTTGTCTAGCTGATTCTATGCAATAGAATTGAAGCTATTATCTAAGCTAGGAAGGGGGGTAAGTACCCCTTACCTCCCTCGGGTTAGGGGAGGTTTTGACTTCTTTAAAATAATAGTAGTCACAAGTAGGTATATCACACCCTTATGCGTCGAAATTTTAACCATATACTTACATTAAAAACTTGGAAGAAAACATAGGAATATGAATTTATCTATCTATAAAAAGTATTTTTCTATCTATCATTAGCAAACCCGCCCCGCTTCGCTGAGCGTAGTTAAAAAAATAAACAGTTTTTATAATTTTCTAATAAAATAAAAGTAGCCTAAGTTACTTTTTATAACAATAGCTATCTGCGAGTGAAAGTCCCGTCAAAATCGGTCCAGCCGTTTAGCCGGAACAAACAGACAGACAAACATTTTAAAAATTGATATTTGACGTAAGTATCGTAGGTATAGGTATACTTTCATATGCATTTTGTGAAAAGATGTTAATTTGAAATTAAAAGCAGACACTTTATTTATTTGTATAAGATATGGGGACGGGTCGTAAATAAATAATAAAACATATGAAATATCCACAGAAAATTTATTAGAAGCAACATCAAATTGACACAATCCTTACAATAGACTAGTGATATGTCCACAGCACACTCCCTGCTACCAGTTTACACTTAGTGAGAACTAACATCCAGTACACGTTCGTGTTCTAACATCAATCAAACGATGGAATATTATAATTCAAACTACTAACAACAATATAATTTAAGCACATCAAAAAATGTTGCAAGAGAGTCGCTTCATACGGTATGAGTAGATACGTATGGACTCAAAGAACTCTACGGTTTTCCTGGCCTTTAAATTTTGTGGCTCGTTTTAAAGCAGGTATTATAATTTTATTTTGATGCTCTATGTATTTTTTATAAGTGTAATTTTCATTCGAACAATAATATAGCAATGATAAACGGAAACGTCCCAAATTATCCTCTCAAAGTAGATTTTTTTCAATCTCATTCTGTCATCGCTTTTCGGACACGTTAATTAAAATACGCGTTGTTACGTTTAGATAAGTATTTTATGTGATGAGCATAACGTCTTAACGTAAGTTTAGATTTTTCAGTTTTTTTCTTTAGTTTAATTAAACGTCACATGTCGACGCCACTTTCTGAAGAAGATATCTGTAAGGATATATAACTTTTATATATTTCAACGGAACGATCCCTATATTTTCCGTTTTGCAAACATTTTTGATGCGATTATTATTTTCATAGATAAATTTAACATGAGGTTTTAAATAACCACTATTAATTTTGAAATACAGCGCACTTTGGCTAGAAAACACTATTTGACATTGACTACACTAAAGTACTTACAAGTAGGTTAACGTAAAAGTGGCCTTTCGGATACCAAAAACCTCTTCATTGACACTTGTACCGATTTATAAATAAATGGCTCATTATATCCTCTATAGCAAACCCTGTGATGGAAGTCCAAAAACACAGTTTGTATGCTTGTAACAAATTTATAATTAAATATTTTGATCAACGACTTTTCTAGATGAGGAACACAAAATGACATTGTTTTGGGAATTTCCCTCATATGCGAATCGGATACTTGTCTTCACTCATATACGTAGACCTACATATATTATTCTTTTTAAAATTAACAAATCTATGTTTTATCTGTTTTTTTTTCATGATTCATGTAATCATATTTACCTATGATACAATTGCAGTCCCACCGTACCTAGTCATCCTCGTATTCCATTTCAACCACTTTTACGTGTAAACTCTAACAATGAATAGTATAACATTGAATAAAAGTATAAAATAAATAACATATATCGACTAGAGTTGTTTGGCAAATCAATTGGAACACAAAGCGTTACAGTCTCTACATTCAAATGAAACTACAATAATCACATTAACTCTACATTTTTCTAGAGACGATGACTTGATTACAATTTTTCAGAATAAATATATTTATTTTTAATTACTTTATAATATAATGAAGCCACCTCTCACAGTACATTTTCAGAAGGTACATTTGATATGTTTTTGTTTCCTTACTCTACAGTCTAAGACAAAATTGTAGATCTCATCGATATACATTAAATGAAATAGATTATAACATTAATAAATAACTTTTTTTTTATTTCTTGCAATGCAAGAATTTTCGCCAATAGGTACGAAATACGAATTTAAATAGTAATAATATGTTTTTTCCAAAAAATTCAAATTTTCAAAGAGATCGTATAAGGATTAAGGACCCATAATATAAGGGTTATAATACTAAGATGATATAATTAATAATGTATAATATTCTTAAACTACGACATCGATCGTGCTTACACATATTAGGTACTTACGACTAAAACTTTGATATGTTTTTGATATTCTTGGCCATTTGCAGGAGCGACCACTTGATATGTATAGTTTCCTTAACTCTAATTACTAGTAAATAAGTTATATACCTAAGTAGTTAAGATCTAAGATTAAAGTATTTGATATGACAGTAGCGATGCATTTTAAATATATGTCATCATGCATTAACAAACGAAAAACAAAACTGACTATGAGTATAATAATGATTAAAGTTACTCTAGTATGGACTGCGTTAAATTCAACGTTAAAAGTATGATAAACAATAGATATTTATATCAAACATACATCATTAAATATTTTAAATGTAAAATTCAAATATTAATAATTACCTATCTATAGGTACAGTAAAATATTTCAATGCCACAAAAACAATATGTAATTAAATATTTTGGTTACACAATAAGTAGTATATAAGCTTATACCTATTATATTTTTCTCTATCAATCGGACTTTAAAAGAAGGAGTCAAGTAGAGCAAGCGACAGTCAGCGACAGTGAAGCGCTACGTATAGAAGATCGTTTATTTTACAAATCTATTCGTTATGATATCACCACAGCATTGACAAGATCCTACACCTTAATATTACAACTAGTACTAATATATGTATATAAAGAAATTATGATTTTATCTAAGGATAAAATACACTTTTTTGCAGTTTCGCTCATCATTAAATTGTTAACAATAAAAAATTCTGAGTCTTATACATATGTAATAATATTATATATCATAATAAATTGCCGTGTACTAATTGCATTCGTGTTTTACCAAATTATTACACGTGTAATATGAAATTTAATTTCAGAAACATATGCATATAATATATGTATGATTTTATATATAATAATAATAATTTAAATCGATTTTTTATATTTCCTTCGTAACGAATAATATTTATTTATTTCACTTATTTTGTTTCAAAATTGTTATTACCTATTTCATTTGGACACAGTTTATAACAAATGTTACTTAAATTCGCCATTACTTTTATTCTCACTTCCACGGAGCAAAACCGCAAAGAAGCTTTAAACGTTAAGCGAGCTTTAAAAGCTTAATGTAAACAATATATATTTGACTTACAAAGTCCTTAATATAAGCGTGATATAAAGTAACGCGGCTTCTGACAACAAACAACACGTATACATAAAATAACTTTTGTAAATAGGAATCTGGATAGTCTAAAATTGAAACTTTAACTTCCACTACTAGAAATGATCTTCGTGTAAAATGATATTTAATTGCAAGTTTATGGAGCTTCTTTTCCATGCTTGTTTTCGTTATTCAAATGATTGTTGCATTAAATTTTGTCCAAGCCTTAAAAAGCTTGGTACTTGGTAGAGCTTTTTTTGACAACGTTTAATAATTATTATAGATTTTGCCTCAAGAAAACTCATTCTGGTAGACACAATGTATGTAGCATTGTATTGGACGTACTTATTCATTGAAATTCACATTTCAATAAAATGTTGTCACGACGCTTTTTTCCACCAAGTATTATATTGCTGCAAATATCAACAGTCATTATTAAAATATAATTAATGAAATGGGTATATTAGGTACTAAAAGTATTCTCTATAAAACAACTACAAACTTAGTTAAACTATTTAGTAAAATTAACTTGTCAAAGTTAAAACAATAACTTTAGATTCGTAACAATAGCATAAGACCTGGCTCCCGGCAACAATGTGCTTAATAAAATCTAACGACAAGGAAAGCCAACAAATAACTACTCTTGCATTTACTAACGAAATTATTATATGTTATTAATTATTTATAATAAATAGTTAATTAACTAATGAATAGTTTATATTTAATAAATTCTAACATCATACGCATGTCGTGCACTCGTTATAAGTACATACACAACAAAATTAATATTTTTGTGCGTCACCGGCCGAATTTCGCATTATATCTAATACATCTAATATGTAATATATATGTAATATAAATCAACGTCCAATATAATATAAGTTTTAACATTTTTTGCAGCTTTTCTGCTCTTTTAATGTATACACCAATTTCAAAACGTCTACATAATATAATTTCCATAAATTCAATAATACATAATTTAAGTGCACTAAGTACTTCACATCAGTGTAGTCTTAACATCTAAAACTACAATACATAAGACATCAAGTGATATGTTTCAGTTACGATTAGCTTACGTTACATTGCAATATATGCGTATTTAATACAATCGTGTTCGTACAACATCAATACGCCTTCATCAATGCTATGACATTTTTGATGTTCCAAATAAAATGATAAACATGAAAACATCAATCTATTCCATGGCATTGTAAGCTTAGACAAGTTAAAATTTTCAAATACTATCGCTTATAGATATTTTGTTTACTATTAGCTGTATAGTTAGAAAAACGTAGTGGAAATACCCGACCAATGTTAAAAGTTATGGGTGATCACTGATCAGTGGACCTACTACTCGTAGGTGCAGTAGAATTCCTTTATATCAGCGGCATCATTGTACACATGTACGTGTAATACTAAGTATATAGTGATATATAATTGATTTTTAAGTATGTATATTTATAATTTAGTTTAGATTCACTTTAGAAGTTATAATTTTCAAGTTAAACTTTTAAATAGTTCTGATATTTATAGTTACTAGAGCTTTATAAAGCGAGTAAAAATTTAAATATATTTTATGTAAAAGATATTTCAAATACTTTAAACATTTGCCTAAAGAGCAAGTAAGATCGCGTAACGGTTGCAAAATTGACGACAGTAAACATAAATACGTCAAAAAATATGTAGAATGTAGACTTAGGGCTCTGCTTTTTTGTTCTGGAACATTAGTTTCATAGAGTCCAGAGCTTCTTCTAGAGACTGTCTGAAGGCCTCCGTATTGGTGACGCTGGATGATATAAAAGAGGATATGCAAAAGATGATGCAGTCCTTCTTAGGGTTGTAGCTGCAGCCGTATCCGTCGGGCACCACGGCGCCGTAGCCCATGAATGTACCGTCAGTGGTGGTCGCCACCTGTAGGACATTATTACTGGTTATTACTAGTGGTTCAGAATTACTATCACTAATTATTGTAACAAAAATGTTTATTTAAGTACATAATAATATCATGTATATGTATGTCTGTATTTCACAAAAATATAATTAACCTACCTGACTGGTACTAAGCTTGAACTCGATCATACGATGGTACGTAGGATCTTTGAACATGTCGGGGACTTCCCCGAGCGCCTCCCGCGCGGCCTCGCGCAGCCCCAGCAGGTGGTTGTCGATGCCGCGGCCGAGGATGTTGGCTTCCATTATGGCGGTCTGCTTGCGAGCTGCCTCCTCGAAGAGTTCCAGTTTCTTTTGCTCCTGTCATTTTATAGTGTAAGGTTAAGGACTCATTTACATGGCGTATATCTCTGACTATTCGCTTACCCTCGCACCGCTTCAAGGCGTCTATAACCTGTGTTAATATTATTTAAGGCATTCTATGTACTAAAATTCAAACTAATGCATAAAACATTTTCAATCTCTAGGAATACCATACATACACTTACATATTATGAGTATGTATAAGTAATGTGAAGGCTAAAACAAATAATTGGTTCACGCAGAAATTGAATTAATTATTCTATGTTTAACTATAAAATACCCACACTCGCTTCGATCGGGTTCGTTCCAAGTGAAAAACTAATACCAATCATACTTACGGGAAGCGTATATTAGAAGGCACCCCGATATACAAACTTCATTTTTGATATGAATATACAAATACACACAAATTCAATGTATTATAACAATATTTACCCCATACAAATTGAAGGACACCTTCTTCTGGCCGTCGTCGTCGTGCGGCGGCGTGTCGGCGGTGCACATGGCGGCGGCCCACGCGCGCGCCGCGCCGTGCGCCGACCGGATGTTGTCCACGCGCCCGTTGCGGAAGCGGCGCAGCGACGCCGACTCGTACGTCGACACCAGGTACCCGTACAGCCTGCATTGATCGATGTAGAGCTATATTTTTTGCTTGCATCCGAATTATATTAATTTTACTTGAATTACTTGGTAATAGCCGAGCGCTAATCGATACTGACATTTTATAACATAATATAATAATTTCACAAGGGCGCCGGGAGGGGCACGCCATTGACATGAGGTAAAACATTTGTTAAATATTCCACACAAATATTAAAATCAAAATACGTTTTATATTAAACAATATATGTTTATGAATTAAATTTATATACTTAAAAGTTTAGTTAGTACTTTTATGTGTGAAGCAATTATGCCTTGTAGTATCCACTAATATCTTAAACTTTAAATAAGCCTGCTTTACAAGTAGAATAATGTCTTACTTGTAGTATGAGTACTGCAATGCGAGCTGAATGTAGACGTCGGGGCTGGTGCGGCACGACTTCATGAACTCCCGTCCGTAGCCGCGGTAGGTGTACACTTTCAGGTCTAAATCCGATATCGATCTAGGTATAAAATAAGTACTTGGATTAAAATACTTACATAAATAAAGCTTAAACGTGTTAATTTATGCCAATCTTATACAGAATTGAACTCGCGACAAGCACACGAACTCAATCAATATGCATATGGAGTGGTTATTAAATGCACTGCCATTAATATATAATCAAAGTATGATCAATAAGGCAGTGATAGCCCGATGGTATCGCGCTCGTTTGGGAATACGAGTGAAATGAGTTTTTAAAAGACAGGCTCAGTCTGCCAAACCGCAATTAACCAGGCTGGTTGCCTATGACCTGATCCATATTAGGAGGGTATTGTCCAGGAGTGGGACGTTGAAGGGGGTTGAATGCAAATCCAATTAATTAGTACCTGTCGATATCCTGAGCAGCGTGCTCAATTGTTCTTTGCAACTCAGTGGTGAGGTTCCACTTCATGGGCTGTGGGGCGGGCAGCAGGACGGGCGGCGGCGCTGGTCTGTCTGCTACTTCCGCCCGCGCCAGGGCTCTCTCTGCGAGACGGATGACTGCCACTCCTTCTGCTGGGCTATGTTCGTAGCACATACCGATGGTACCGTCTGATGAGATGATCAGCTGCAAGTAAACCCCTCTTTTAAAAATATCGTTGTTGCATAATTGTGAGAAATATAAGATTTGTGAAAATCAATATTCGTCTAACAAACTAAATTTAGAAATATCTGTCAAAAAGCAATCCGTACCTCAAATAAATAGTAATATACCAAAATAATGACTTGAAGAAAACGTTTCTCGCAAAAACTAGATTGTAGATGAAAGCAAATTAGCAGGAATTGCTCGTTCTCTCTACATACCTGAACTGTCTTATCGAACCATCTGTTGGCAGTGTGGAAGCGCGTGCCGCCGCCATGCATGGCGCGCAGCAGCGCGTTGGTGTCCGCGTCCAGCTCGCGCCGGTCCCCGCCGGCCTCGTCCACGCACATGATGCACAGCGCCCGAGATATCAGCTCCAGATTTGCTCGGTTGTTCTCATCTATGTATGTTGATAAATCAGGATTTATGACAGATATCGTTACCGTAGATATACTGGTTATATTTATAAGAAAAATATGTTTGTGTTATTTATACAGGAATCTTTACATCTCGTCTTTTATTGAGTTAACGTTCCTAGATAATTAATGTGTTTGGAACGCGTGAAGAAAGTTTTACTGTTACTAAAACAAATTGAAGTTTATTTAGAGAACAATGGATAATAAAAAGTTACAAATATAATTTAATTTAAATTTAAAGTGATCCAAGCGCCATTTTAAAAATATTAATTAAAGAATATCTTCACAAATGTGATAATCAAGTACAGCTAGCTAAGTTACTTCAAATAATTTTCTCTAAGAACAGAAAAGAAAGAAGAAGATCGATGGCGCTTACATAAACCCAATACAAATTCAAATCTTACCTTTGATCAGCTGTTCTCTCGCCTTAGCCCATTGATCTCGATTCATAGACGTAAGAAGCCCGACTTTAGGTGCAGGGGGAGCGCCCGCAGCATCCACCATAGCGTGGAGTAGCTGGGCTTGTATCTCGCCAGGTGTGAGCCTTCCACGATCGGCTGCCTTCACTGGGATTGGATAGAACTGGCAGAAAGGAAATAGCAATAATAAATAACCTGTTATGTACAAAACACAGACACACATACACCTTTCGGTTACTCATATTTAAGTAACTAATAATACTTGTACGCCCGCACTCAGAGTCACTTCATGACCCATTAAGTCGAGAATCTATATACTAAAGAACGACTTAATGGTTTATTAGATGACTCTGAGTGCGACGTGTAGTGAGCGTAATTTCGGACGAGTATACAGTATGTTATTTCCAGCATAATGGATACAGTACGAACGATACTACGTTAGACGACGGTCACAACAATGTTCAGAATATTTTTTTAGAGATGCAAAATTTTAATCATTACTTAAAAGACCTCAGCATTTAGAGGAGACATAAATAATAATATGTGGTCGCATAAGTCTATAAATATTATACCTATGTATTTCACTTTTCCAATCAACAAATTTTAAAAACACTATGAAAACGGTCGTAAAGGATATTAAAATAGCTGATACAACTTTAGTACATTTTCAATGGAAAGCCGAGAGCACTGAGTAATGCAGTTTGAACAGTTTATTAAATTAGAACGGTTCTCGGGAACATCGTTAAATCTATCTCCGAATACTCGAGCATTATTTTGCTTCGAATAAATCCAATTATACTAGTTTGCAGAATTTCCAGATATACTGGAATTTAAAGGCTAAATGTATCTTCAACTAATATAAACTTTAAATAATGTATGGAAAGGAAGTTCTTTCCGGAATGTTACCAAATATGTAGAAAATTATAAAGAAATATTATCGACAAGATGTTGGTCTTTGAGGTTGGCTGTAGAATTATATGGCTTAAATGAAAGTACTTTCATATTTGCTTTATTTGAAATTGCTTTAAGGACTTTTGTATATCAATGATGTCATTATTTTGAAGAATAGTATTAAACACTTGTAAAGACGATTATTACTTTAAATATAAGTAGCAATTTCATTTATTAAAATTGATTTGATTCCGATATAAGGACAAGTAACTATTAAGCACTAAATACAACTTAGTACTACAAATAGATTTATAACAACAACTTACATAATTCCTGCAAGCTACAATGATCAACTCCTCACACTCTGAAGGGTCAGTAGGTCGGGGCGGAAGTTCCAAACGGTCTTTGCCTACTTCCGGTATACGGCACACTCCGAGTAGACGGTAGAACTGCTCCATACATAACGGCTGACCTTTCTCACGACTAGTCGCCCGCTCCTGGGGTAGTTCACCTCTGTAAATTAAAAATATGTTATATTTCAAAGTTTTCCATTACTACTGACTGCAATATTCTCCATGAAACACAATGTTTTTTTAAGTTAATTGAAGGAAAATTGGTACCTATATCGAAAGGAAAAAATAGTGCACATACATATTATGTAAAAAATTCAGGAACTAGGAAGAATTGATGGTTATTAAAAATGAGAATATTCTAATCTCTAAAGCAAACAAATTTCAAATAATCCTCATGAAAATGATTTTATTCTTTTAGTTTTCTAAGCGTATAAGTTACAATACCTATCCAACATTTCCTTATAATCGAGCAGGTCATCGATGTAGAGCGCGGCAAGGTCGGCCACTTCATCGATCTTGGCGAACTGCCGCCTCGGAAACACCATGCCGGGGTTAGAATTTATGGGAACTGGCAGCCGAATTTTAAGGTACATGTCGTCGAGCCACCAGTCTGTTACCTGCGTATAATTTCAAATATGAATATTTTATAAATTTATAATTTAGGTATCTCTTATGTTCAAATATTGGATAATATATGGTACCGGAATATAATAATAAGATTAACTCATTTTATTGCAAGAAGTAATCAGTTCTAATTTATAACTGTTATGTTATGTTCTCTAGGCTAATTTATAACTGTTAAATGATTAAATTTTTGTCGGATAACTTATTTAACAAAATATTGTCTATGATTTCTGACAAGTATTTAACTAATCTTCGATACATTACTTCCACGTTTGACAAATAATAACAACAGCAATTTTTGTAATATTATTTATTTAGAGTTACTAAGCTGGAAACTTTAAAAATATCGATTATAGGGCACTGTAGGGCTTAGAAAGAAAATAGTTCTTCTCTGTCGTTTTGTAGATTTAGTTTTAACGCTTTCTTGTGTAGTAGATTCATAAGTGTACCAACCACTGCGTCTATAATAAAATAACGGATCTTCATTAATTATCTGAACTGGTTTTTCCAGAAAATTTGTCGGTTCATGCGTAGATTTTATATAATCTACATTATATAAGTAATTTCTAATTGAATCTACCCTATCCCTTAAAAATTTTGGTTTTGTGCTATAAGAGTAAACTGGTCTTTCCACAGTTACTTCTTTTTCAACTGGCAAAGGCAATTTAATAGAATCTTTTACGTGATTCACTTTTTCACTCAAAGAAATCGCGTTGTTACGAAGATGATTATCAAAATATTTTCTATAAATATCATTATCATTGTCTATAAATAAAGGTTTTGGTCGAAAACGTTGCTTTTCAAACATTGGTCGAATTACATATTCTTTTGGTGAAACTGTGATGGAAGGCAAGGGTCTATTGTTGCGTGGCCTGGGAAATTTAGTATCGCTGCTACGTCTATTTGAGAAAAAATCATTCGTATCCATTGCTAATACTTCTTTGTTTTGTTTTGACAAATGTATTCGTTTCATGACTTTCCTTTGAGTGTGAGATGGAAGTTTTTTTAATGGATATAGGTTGGTCTTCCCAAAAGGGTCTAATAAGACCTTTTTTCTAGCAAAGCCCTTGTAAATAGATTTATGTTTTGCCTCAATGTATTGATATTTTGAAATTTTATCACTCAATGTACTAATTTGTGATAACGTAGTTGATACAAGCTGCTTATTTGCCTTTAAACTTACTTCGTTTTTCTCTAAATGTCCAAATGATGGAGATAATTCACTTGTATTGGTTTTTCTAAGAGTGAATTTATCATTTGCTAAATATTGTGGTCGCGGTGTGAATATATAAAAGTCTTCTTCCGTGGGTTGGTATGTGTTATATTTTATTTTCCTGCTCTTCTTATACACTTTATTACAATTTTGTGTCACGTGGTTTTTAGATACTTTTCTAGTTGTGTATGTTTGTTCTGATTGCGTCACATTTGCGCTAATGGTAATTAATTTATTAGTTTTAATAACACTATCAGATCCTTTTTTACTTTTCGATGATATATTTGGAGTGTAAATAGTAGAAAAAGAATTCGTAAGTATTTTTTTGAATTTATATTTACTAGTCCCTTCAAAGTCACTTAAAATATGTATAACTTTTGCTTTATCATAATTTTCTGCGTTTGATTTTAGAGTATAATTTTTGTAATATTTGAAACTTTTAGTAGACTGTTCTAGCTGAAACTCAGCTTTAGAAATATCATATTTAGATACATTTTTAAGATTTGTTACATTTTTTGGCAAATATGTTCTTAATAATTCTGAATGTGTTACAGATCGATCTGTTGTAATCATTTGTTCTGTATGCAATTGACGAGTGCTTGGTTCGTTAGTAATACTTGAAATATTAATAGTATATTTTTGATTCTCAGTTTTCGGTGACTTTTTTATTTCGTGTAATCTTTTTTGTGTTATATTGCTTACTATATTTTCCGAACTTGTTATAGGACGTGAATAAGGTAAGTATGGCATCGCCTTTTGAATTTTATTATTTCGAGTTATATTTATTGTACTTGAATTTCGACCTGCGATTTGAGTATGCTGTAAATAACTTGAATTGTTCATAGCAATAACTCGTTTCAGTGGAGTAGTTATTTTTATTGTAGTATTATTACATTCTGTGTGTTTATTTAAATTAGTTTTTGTGTCTCTTAATCCATATGTAAAGTTTTCTATAAATTGCTTATTAATGTCATATTTATTCTTATTAAGTACACTATCAATTGCAGGTTTTGCAATATATCTAATATATAACGGGGTATATTGAAATACATCTTTTTTATCTTCACGTGATAGGCCTGTCTTATTAAAATTAGTTTCTGTATTATATAATAGTCCTTCTTTCTTAAGCATTACATTATTGTTTTTTTCTTTAAGTGTATGTAATTTGTTCCTTGTTGTAGATTTGGATGTGGATGTTGCTTGATTACTATATATATTTAAATATATTTCTGTAGTGTCTCCCTTTATTTTATTCTTTTGATAATTTTCATGTATTCTGTTATGAATCAGATTGTTTTTATTGTTATTCTTTGAATCGTTTCTGATTGCCAAGATTTGCGAATGTAAAATGTTGGTAGTTGAACTATCATATTGAACTAAAAAGTTCAAGCTTGGCGTCTCAGCTCGTACTACCTCAAAATATGATGATTTCATTGGAAATTTAGTTTGTAATAAATTAATATTCTTAATCGTCCTTAATTCATTCATAGTCTTATTAGTTTTTGTTAAATCTGTGCTTATATTATTGTTCGTTATTGTCTTATTTATATGCGATGTGCTTGTGCTCGTTTTGTCAACAAGTCTAGATACACTAATATTGTTTTTCCAAAATGTTTTATTCAGACCTAAACTAATAAGATTATTATCTGTAAATGTTGACAAAATAGTTTTATACGTCGGTGTTCCGTTATGTGTAATTAGGATTGTCGCATTACTTAGATTGAGGGTTTCACTTTGACTCGTATCTTTGATTGTAAATGTATTTGAACTTACAGTTTTTTCAGCAACTATTGACAATGCATCGTTCTCCTTGGATAAATATTGAGTAACATACACTGAATTTTCATTTAGATTTGCTTCTGTTGCACGATTTTTATTAGTAAATGTATTATATTTTGTACTTCCCATATTAATGACTTGATTATTGGACAAAGGGCTACTCGTATGACTATTCGTATTTGTTACAGTTAACGTTACTATGTTAGTAATACTATTTAAAGCATAGCTTTTAGATGTGTTTCTCGATATATCCACCTTGTTACTGATCGAATTTAACTTTCTGGTTGAATTATAAAGAGACTTATGAAAATATGTAAATTCCTGTACAAGTTTTCCTTGAATATTATTTGTTCTATCATTTTTAGTAAAATTATCCTTTTCTGTAGGCGGGATCGTCCGTTTTGTTATTTCTTGATTACTAAAAATATTATTGTGTGGAATTTTGGTAATGTGCACTAACAATAATGGTATTTCTCTTGTAGGCAAATGAGGTATATTTGCTTTTATAGACAGCGGTGTAGTTGAAGCATCAATATTTTTAGTTTTCAGGAACTTAACTGTTGCTACATTTTTTGGTTCTAACGCCAACACAGACAAAGATGTTAAATTGAATGTATTATGTAGTTGTCTGCTATTATCATTTAATATTTTTAATATAAACAATCCTTCTGTTCTTTTATCTTTATTGTTATTGATTTCAAAATAATTGTAAATATCTTTATTTCTTTGTTCATCATCTTCTTTGTTCTTTTTGACAAGTGACCTGTTTTTTATCTCGTTTTCAAATGAAAATGGAGTTTGGTTTAACCCAGCGAGCCACGTCAAGTTTGATATCTTGCCTACGTTACGATTGTCAGCTATATTAGGTAATTTTGTGGATGGAGAAGTTGGAATATTTTCTTGTATTTTCGTATTATTATTTTCTATTGGTCCTAAATAATGTGTTGGTGAAATAGTAGTTTTTAAGATATATTTAATACTCTGTGCGGCGGGCGAGACTTTAAAGCCAGTTAATGCATCATAGAACTGACTATAAGATGACAAGTTATATGGATCTTCAGCTAGATCTGTTGGAGTAGTTCCCAAATGTGGAACTGAAGTTGTTGGTTCTTGGTTTTGCATTACATTGCAGATTATTGGGCTAACATTAGTGGGATTGCTTATTGCCTGGAAATTTCTTTGCCTTGTATAAGACTCTAGTGATTCAGAGGTTGGTATTGTATTACGCTGGATTTCATTGTTTTGTGTTATAATTGTAGTACTTAGATCCTTGATACGATTAATATGCGAATCACTATTTAAAATATTCTTATGCGTTAGAAATATTCCCGTTGGAGTAGTCATTAGTTTTTTACTGATATTGCTTGTTTCTTTATTATCATTATTAGAGTTATTTGTTGCTTTTCTTAGTACTGATGTATATTTTTTTGTTAATTGCTTAGTAATTTTATAAATTTCCTCGTTGATGTCACTATCTGTTGAGGGTTTAAAATTGTTGGTAGACAATGATTGTAAAACATTTTTGCTATTTCCATATGATTGGCTTATCATGTTAAAATTAGGATCATTCTCATCTTTTATTCCTTTTAATTGTTCAGTCAAAGGTTTCGCGCGTAGTGAAAGTCTATTACTTGTTTCCTTTTGTTTGTAAATATTATTATGTGAATAGAGTGTATTTTTCAGGCTTTCGGTAAATGAAGAAAAAGAAATGTACTCATTACTTTTGCTTAAACCTTGTGAATCATGTCCTACTCGATATGGATTTAGTTCTGTTACAGTAGAGCTACCGTTTTCTTTCATAAAATCTTCTAAAGGTTGAATTGTGACATTATTAAGCGTATAGTTTTTATCTCTTTTAATACTTTCTCTATCTTTTTCGTTATCATTATAGCAAGAATGTATTGTATTTTGTAATGATGTATTATTAGCACTAGAGTTAATACTTTTTGTAGAAATGAGATAATTTGTTTTATATTTGTAGCCTTTTAAGTTGAAATAATTTGGAAATACATTTTCTTTTACACTACTTGTTATATTTAAAGTTTTCATTGCAGTTAAACTATTTGATTCGGATATTGACTTTGATGATTTCTCTTCAGATACATCTTGTAGTTTTTTCTGTAATATCTGAGATTTTATACTTTCAGTTTTAGTTTCATTAAAGTAATAACTTAGCTTATTTTCAGTATTACTTAGTATACTCTTTAAACCAATAGTTTCTGGTGGTCTTTCGATAGGTTGATGGGTATCTGCTGTTAAATACTTACTTTGTTTTGACGTCATTTTCATTTCGGTCTTTACATTTTTTACTGGTTTTGTAGTACTAAATAAAATATTATAATAATTTATTTCTTGGATCGAAGGTTTTAAGGACCTAGTTATATTTACCATTTTTGAATTATCTTTTTGAGATGTGGCTGTAAGTGTATGATCAGTTCTGACATAATGTTTAGTTTTATTTGATGTTGTATTTTTTCCTTGATTAATTGTTGCTATTAATGTGGGTATTAATCTATATTGCATTGATTTAGTGTCTTTAACTGTTATCGGATTAACGACATTTTTTATTATGTTTGTGATATTTTCATCCACAGCAGAGCTAGTACTAGACCTTCTAGTTTCTACTGTATCGACTTCATTTGTTATATTATCAGCTTTACTTTTGCCATTTGTGTGTTTTAATAAAGCTGTATTACTTTTTTCTTCAGCGCTGACTTCTTTATTTGATTTAGTCGTGACTGTACATTTTTTTGAACTATTATATTCAGAAAAGTTGAATCCTAAAATTTGGTTTTCTTTCTCAAGGCCATGAGAATTATGAGCCATAAGTATATTTTGTGGATTATTTTGAAAAACTCTCCTTAGTGAATTTGACGTATTATTTAAGTTATGTTTATAATGTTCTTTAGAATAGTTATCTAAAACTATATCTTTATTAGAACTATTGGTAAAATTTACTGATGTTGTATTCATGAACACGTTCCATGAGCTATTTTCAGTAGTACACATACTTTTTTGTGGTATCGCATTACTTAGCGACTTTGACGAATTCGACATATACTGATTTTCCTCTTTGCCATTAAAAAATAAAACTTTATTTACTTTATATTTATTATCATCAAACAGTGTGTTACTATTTTGATCGGTTGATAAGGAACTAGATGCTACCAGTCTTGGAAATATGGTAGCCGCGTCTATAGTAATAGTATCGTTTTCATCACTGTATTCAAAAGATACAGCAGGCATCAGTTTGTCTTGAGTATAGTAATTAATTGTTGAGTTTGCCTTTACTGTAGTGACGTTATTAATCGTTTCGATTCTTGGTTTAACTGTAATTTGTAATTTTGCAATATTATGATTAGAGATTTCTGTCTGGAGTTTTATATTAGGTAAAATGGTCTGAATGAGTGAATCTATTGGAAATAAAATTATATTATTTCGGTGGTGAGCTTCAGTGCTTGTTTGAGATTGAAAATGTTCACTATGTTTTCTTACATCTAAGTAATTGTCAGTTATATTTGGTTCTGCAGTCGTTGTTTTTGGTGAATTTTCATTGAAAATATTTTTAATAATTTTATTATGAAACTGTTCAGATGTAATGTTTTTTATAGGCGTCAACATTTTTGAATTCATGCTGTGTGTTGTTATTGCTTTCGGCGGCACGAGTAAATTTGAAGGAAAATGCGTTTTGTAGGTTTTTTGTGATATTATTTTAAAGGAAGTAATTTGAGAAACGTTTGAAGTTACTGAAGAAAGTTCCAATGAATCTGTGTACCTTGAAGTTGAACTTAAATTATTTCTGATAAACGTAAGGGCAAGAGGAGTTTGATTCTTTTCAAGAAAGGGTACTATAGGTATACTTTGTGTGGCCAATTCTCTCAATTTAGGCAGTTCTTTAATTTTTTTTGTGCTATTTTCGTCATTTTGTTGTGTTAAAATCTCAGAATTAGCTGACATTTCTTCGAAATAATCAGTCTTATATCTAAAATTTATTTTCTTGTTGTATTGATCCACTAACGCTTTAATATTACTAATTATTTCACGATAATTTTCCTGTAAGTTCTCCTTTTGTTGGCTAGTCATAGTTTCCGATTCAGTATATTTATTAAAAACTTGGTCCTTGCACACGGATTCATTATTGCAACATTTGCTTACATAAATGTCGAAGTTTTGATACGCAATCGTATCTATGTATATTTTAATTGTCTGGTTTACTTCAAGAAATTTAATCACTTTTACTGTATTGTTTCTCTTACAGTCCATCAAAAATTGGAACATTGAAAATAAGTGACATTTCTTTATATTATCAAACTTATGACTCTTATCATTCACTTGAAAAGTTTTCATACTAATTATATCAATGTCTATAGGCGATTCAAAAGTATCATTAAATTGATATTCACTTCTAATACGCGTTTGTTTTGTCAATTCTTTACTAGTTTTTGGGTGCAACGTAATAATTACGATAGCATCATGTTCCGTTTCAATTTTCAATGGTAATTTATTTTTATACAAGTTCAAACTCTGCATTCTATACTTATGAGTACTTTGACCCGTGATTAAAATGTCAAATAAAGTCCGCCGCATCTTCTCTTTTATTGCCGTAGACATTTGAAATTGTTTTCTACTAGATGTTTCCATGTCGTTATCTTTTGTTAAATTAAATTCATTTAATTTGCTAAATAGTCCGTGTTGTAAATTTATGCAAGTTTTGTTGTAAATCTTTTTATACATGTCGATATTCTTTATATAGTCATCACTATCTTCTTCTCGAAGTAAATTGGTATCGCCACTAAAAAAAGAGTTTTGCTTCTCACGCAATGCCTCCTGCATGCACACACAGACACTGTTAAGTACCTTTAAAGTCATTTCCAACAAATTTTCATCATCGTTTGCCAAGTCTATTAACTTTATTATTTTTTTCAACAACAAATCATCTGATTTTTGGAACGTTTTTAAGCCATAATTTATAGAAACTTGATTCAAAACGCAAAGTAATAAGCACAATCTGGTAATTATTGAGGTCATGTTAAAGAAGTAAGTTTACATTTTGGCCGCGTGTTTGTTTCAATCGAGTAGAAACAATGCCAGTGTTCCGGGCACATGTTATGTGTTTTGTTAGAACTGTTCGATAAGAATACTATCATGAATGGCTAATGAGATTTTAAGTCTACTTAAAAAGTTGCAATATGGTAACCAAAATTATGCACTGATAATAGTAAATTTATTATACCAATCTCACATTCCGTTTTGTGCAAAGAACAAATTTATTTAGACTATCTATGATGAAATTTAAAGCTTTAAATTTAGCAGTAAAATTAATAAAGTCAGTAGTAAATATCGAAATAGTATATAATACTTGTATAATAGTGTAATCTTACCCAGTTAGTCATTTCTTTTTGGCGCTCGAGGAGTATATTTTGCATCTTCGGGCCTAATTCTTCCGCGAACTTCTTCACGATATCCTGGGTCTTCTCCAATTGCTGCTGGTTCACGATCACTGATGCGAAGTCCAGGTAAGAGTCCAGGGTAGTCTGGAGCTCCGGCACAGGCAGTTTGGCCACCTGCGCAAACTGATCAAAAGGCACAGGTTAATTTAGTCAAATAAGATAAAATTAGTGAATCATGGAATGGTATACAAATAATTGTTCGTAAAAATTAATTGAACGGCCATTCAAGAATTGGGAAAAATATAAGTAAAATTAAGTAAAATTGTTACTTGTGAGTCCTCGTCGTCTGCGCCGTAGACCTGGGTGCTGAGCCATCTCTTTGGCAGGGATAATAGCGACTCGCCCCATCCTATAACAAAAAATATAGTTTTTTATGACATTAAAATGCTTAAAGACGTAAAATTGCTACAATTAAGTTTATTAATTAAGTACAATAATTTATTTTACTTCATAAATACACATAATTATGGCTTAATTGGAACAAGCACGGCATGTATGATTATGTGGATTGCATTTGCCAGAAAAGATTCCAATAAACAAATTAATTAATCGATAACGTCAACGTTAAAAATTTTTATAAATATTTATGGATAAATTGAACTTCGAAACGGTAAAAAAGTATGTGAATACCCTAGTGCCAGTGGGCCAAAGTAGTATTGTAAAAACAATTTCAATAGTGGCGATATCTAGATCTAGATATCTCGTAGTAAGTACAAAAAGACACACCTTTTTTCTCTAAAGTTGTTCGAAAACTGAATATTTTGATAATATATGTATACTCAACTAAATAATGAAGCATGTTTTGTAATTAACAAATTATGAACTGTGAAAAGTTCTTATTCACAGTTAAAAATTATCCCACAGAATTACAAACAAAATGAAGTCAATAAATCGTCCATCCTAAATCGCCAGAAACAATACGGAAAGCTAAAATGAACGGTCAACGCCTCCAAAGTTTACTTACCAGGGATTAATCGTAAAACGTAGTGGCAATATCCGGAGAGGCTGCCAGTGTTTAGAGAGTAATCTCAGATCTATTTGTACATCAGTTTGTAGATTACCTACATACGTGATTGTTGTGAGGAGGCTTAGACGCGTAAATCTGGCTTCTAAAGTAGGCCAGGTCTATGTGGGATGATTAATGCTGAACTCATTTATCACCACTCCCGTTTGTAAGGCGTGTCCCTAATTTTTTTTCCCGTATTAGGCCATGTCGGCTAATTTCATGGTGACTAAACATCGGTAGTGTAGAGGAAATCTTGTAATGTACAAGTGTGGGCGCAAACAAATGTGTACTTTTTATTCTTTCACTCTTAAAGTCTTATGCGTTTGAATTTTTTTTCTGGGTACAACATCTCAACTTTCCGACTTCAGGCAGTTACAACGACCCGGGACTAGAACCCAGGACCTGTGCTGTACATGCAAACCATTAGATCTATAAGGTAGTTTTTTATTATACTAATCAAAAAACACAAACTGAGGTATTTGAAAAAATATATCAAATCCCCAACGCATAATTACATGTTATTATCTCCTATCCAATCCCCAAACCAACTGTATGCTATGTTTAAATATTGTTTTAGAAAACATAAGGTCAGATATTATAAGAGGTTGTTGAAACAATAGAAAATTGTATGAAATAAAATTGCTTTTCTCGTGGATTTGAGAACAAAGAAGCTTTGAAAACAAAGCTTCATTTGCACAAAAGATTTTCACGCGAATTTTCTTAACTTCAAAACGTACTTTTGTTTTTTTACCTGATAATATTTTTTTATAAATCATAGCAATAAAAGTCAGAAAATATTAATACCTCTCGGTAAGTTTCTATGGAATGGGATATATAATAACCTATCATATCTTGTTTTTTTTTAAACATCAGGGCACGACAACCTTTCGTAACTGTTGCTACTTGTATATCTACACGCTAACATTGAGTTTAAGGAAAGTGAATTATTAGAACGTAATTGCTATGACTTAAATATAATTCTCCAGTAAAAAGAGTCGTTGCTTTCCTCCGCTTTGACAGTGAGTAATGACTTGATGGCTCTCTAGGGAGGTACAGAACTGGCAGTATACTACCAAGCACTCCAAGCAATGTACATTATGCAAGAATTATAAGAAGAATGTCGGGTAGGACTTACTCGCAACTTCGTCATCAAAACGATGAAATTTATCAATGAGTTTTGGTAAAGGTATCTCATTAACTCGCATCTGAGTACCGATTTTAAATTAACTTGACCTTTAACTTAGTATTTTCACGAAACGCCTCAACGGACATGGATGAAATTTAGTAATTAAATGGGAAGTAATAAAGTTTGCCAAGAGATGGCGCTACTTATAAATAAGAAGAGAAGGCGGTGATAGCCCAGTGGTATCGCACTCGTCTGGGTAATACTAACCTTAGTTCTCACACCTTTATATTTTTTTTATATGAAACCTACATTTATGAGAGAACCTAGTATGATTTTAAGTCTATTTGAATGAAGTGTATTTGAATTTTATTTATAAGGAAGATTTGTATCCAACAGTTGGAGGGCTAAATATACCTATACTATATAATATTATAAATACAAAAGTCACGTAGAGATGCACTGGAGCGAAGTTTGAGTGAGTCGCCAGTACTTATATACTTAAATAAAAGTTAACAGTTCCTATCAGATAAAACAAAATATTAAACAATGGACAGAGCACCTGGCGGCGAACAAACTTCACTATTTTAAATTGAATTTATTTTTCATTCTGACAATAGATGCAATTTGTACCGACTCCTTCAGTCTAGCAGAATCTGTTCTTTTATTTACTATAGTTGTCTACGAAAACGTTCAATTGCATTTTAAATTTAACTTCATTTTTAGTAGCTCATAGTTTTCAATACTTAAATAGTAAAAAAGTGGAGCTTTCCATCTTATCTCTGACACATCTTAGAGTTCTACGAACTGATTTTCGATTAAGATTAAGCCTATGTTAACGAGACTAACACTTTTTATGGGAAGTATTATCCACAACCTCTCCTTCTACTCAACTTTGTGTGTTGTGGGAGGAGAGAAAGACAGGATCGAGGAGAAATTAATGAAAAGCTGCGGCACGAGCTCTGTAAGCCGGGAAGTGTTTGTAGATAGCCTATATTACAGCCTTTAATATAATTCTGACGTTACTAAAATCGCATATGAATTCCGCTTTAAAATTATAGTTTTTGCCCAATTAAATAAAACGCCTTTAAAAACTCCATGTCGTAAGAGTAACTGAGTAACACCGGCCAGTCTGCTAGTGTAATATTTAATAGTAATTAAATATATTATATCTAGTATCTACTACAGCTTAGCACGCAGCTTAGAAATAATACTACGAACATTAATACTCAATTTCAATATTCATTAAATTCTGTTTCCATTTATTTGCAGCGCTACATCGACCCCCGCCCGCCGCCGGCGGACAGGTGTGTACTCTCACGGGGCTCGCTTCCCATCCCATTTATAGATATCATTTACGTTCTTTGTTAGAATATCACATATCATTGGTAAATTATACTGCTAGGTAAAATATTTCCGTTTGGAATATGTGAGTTCTATAACTTTTAAATGCTTTGGAGTTTCATTACCTGAGGTGTGACGAAGGAATAATATAGGCAGTGTCATAAAACTGAACATGATGTCAGACAATAACGTTTTAAAACTGTCTACAAAATATTTATAGAATATTCATTACCATAATAAGTTAATTATGTTAATATGAATATAAACTAATACATTGTTAAAATTAGTGTAATGCAATAAATCAATGAATCATATTCTTTTGAAATTATCCTTCTATTCAATTCTCTAGCCATTAAGGCTTCAAAGCGTGCATGCTTACTTTGCCAGTGTCTCGTAGAATGAGAAAGACACGAAGGAGATACATCGGTAAAATAGAGTCAATATATTAAATTATAATCGTATTCTTACTAAACCTACAGAAAAAGTTAGTATTACCTTAAAATTACCTTAAAAAGTTAGTAAGCCTACAAAAGTAGTTAGTACTTACAGAAAACCTTAATAAAAAAATATCCTGATTCTTTAAGAAAGTAAGCGACCTGTATAGCAACAGCGAAAATCACCCTACAATTTGACTTTGACATTTTTTGGCGGACTCCGTCAATTGAATTCTTCAGTCTGAGTGTGTGCTCTCCCTTTCTGTAAGGGATGAAAGTAACGTAATGTACTCATCTATTATGAAATATTTGTGTAGGAGCACGCTGGCCGGGGGCAGGTGAGATGAATTACTAAATTTCTCCAATTGATTAAAACAAAACTTCGGTATGTTAAATCATGTAATGTGTGTCTGTATAAAAGAACTTATTCTAAAAATCCATCTAGATCTTGAAGACCTTTTGCTTGTAGTAAAGAAGGTCACTTTTACTCTTATTAAAAAAACTTTTTAATTAATAACGACAATGCAGCCAAATTCTTCACTAGATTGTGTTATGATAATATAGTCTGAGGCAAAAAGATAATCTAAAAGAGAACTGTGGTCTGTGGTTTGGTAAAAAAAGGTGGCGTCATAGAATAGAGTAGGAAACGTTGTCGGTTGTAAGTCAAAAAGAATAAAATCGGTTTGCATCCATACAGTGTATCATTTAAAACATGGTGGCAGCGGTTAAAAAGCAAAATGAATAATCTTAGACCATTTGCTGGCTTTCCGTTTAATGATAATAATATGAATATGGCTGATAGTTGGCTGATAGATAAACAAAAAAAAAACATTTTACTTTATTTAGAAGATACACATCTTCAAGTAAAATATAAAACGTAATATCATTTTATATGTATTTTAGTACTTATTATATACAAAGCAAACATTTGAGAAACCTGTTAAAAGCTAACTTAAATACTAAATTAAAAAAAAACCTCTTTTATCAGTTAAACAACATGAAGAGGAAAGTTTAATTAATTAGAGTAAGTATGAATATAGCAATCATACAAGCTTTTACGAGGGAAGCTTTCAGACGGCGCGGCGCGTGTCCGGTGACAGTGAATGAAAACATTCGTCCGGCTCCGGGTTATTTAATTACGCAACTCCGAGTACTGCACTGGCAGCGTGATAAAAGCGAGTTCTAGAATGTTAGCAAAATCATTTATTTTTTCTCTCAAAGGTAGTGGATGCCCTCGCTTGGAAAACCGAGCGATTTGGGTTCGAATCCCGAATCTCTTATATTTTCATGTAAGAGTCATTTACAACATTATTCCTAATCGTGAAGGAAATCATCGTGAGAAAACTTGGATATCTAAATCTAGCAAGTTTTCGAAAGTTACGAGTATGCGAAGTCCGCTAACCCAACTTGGCCAGCGTGGTGGACTACGGCCTGACTTTTATCGTAGTCCCCTAGAGATCCTCCCAAAGCAGTGAGACGAAAGGCTGAACACATAAATATGTAAATAGGTAAAAACATTTTTTTTCATTAACTTCATCTCATACGATCGTTGTTTCAATATCGATCGATTATTACAAAATAAGAAAGTTGACTATCATGCTTAAACCGAGATCGTATTCAAAATCGATTTGTATTAATAGATATATCATTGTAATATATAAAATTCTGGTGTCACGCTGTTTCTTATCGAACTCCTCCGAAACGGCTTGACCGATTTTTATGATTTTTTTTGTGTATATTTGGTAGGTCTTGGAATAGGTCGTAGGCTATTTTATATTCCCTCAGGTAATAAGGGTGGCTATATTATATAAAAAGAGATATTTAAAAGTATATTTTTACAAAAAATTGTTCACTCTTCAAACAGCCTCGCTCTCCACGTTAGCGTGCACAGTGGTGGGAGGCGGCCCGTCTCCATGGCGACGCAGGTGCGCAGATCGATCACGGCAGGTGTGTCGTACATCGCACCACTCTTATATGCGATGCATTGGGAATGAAATTGCCGGTATCCGATGAATACTGTTTCAATATAAACAGTTTTTCAGAATTATAGTAAAATTATGAGAATTTTTTGACCTTTAACTAATAATCCACCCTAATATATTAGTACAAAGTAATAACGAAAAAGCGATGATTCATTTTATATAATAAGTATATAAAAAAAATTAAATATTTTTTTCGATCATAATTAAAAATTTTCAATTCGCTTTTACTCTAGATTTTGGTTTCAAAATACAATACTTTATAATGTTGTAAGATTGGAGTAGAGACATAATTCATAATTTTATGATTAACATACTTTTTGTATTATAATAAAAGAAACTGTCGTAGTAAGTAACATTGATGTGTAAAATCACATCAATTCATATAATATGAAACTTTTAACTTACAAAATATTGTTGACTAAAACCGCACTCGCTAACAAAATTACTGCTCGCCCTCACGTCGCCTTAACGAGGGACCACTAACTGTAGCAAACTTATTTATCCAGGACCTAAAGTTACGTACAATATTAATGTATACGACGCAGAGGGAGTTTGGTCTCATTCCGCCTCTCTTACTTACGCTTTAAATGTGTTTCCCATGTTTTAGAAACTGGGATAGACATCCTTTTCTATTTATTGGTTATATCCGAAATCTCGATAAATTAAGAATGAATGAATGAAGGTATTTTGTAGAATTAGGATATGTAGTTTTATATCCGGGTTTGTTTTTAATAACTTTTTTTTGTAGAGTAATAATTTATATTAATGGGAATTCCGTTGAAATTTGAAAAGTTTCAAAGTAAATTGATAATATTTGAAATAGACACATTTTGATGAGGTAAGTGTTAACTTCTATTGTATTTAACATATTTTCTTTAAATCTATTAAAAACTACGTATATAACGAAAAGGAAGAGTAAAATTTTAAAATTAAAAGTAAAATTTGAAGTTTTACTTAATGTAAAGCCTAGATCTCTTTAACATAATATTCTGTATAGTTTATGATAGATATTATAATCACTTTAATAATTGTACCTAATCTCTCTTCTACTCAAGCTCTACGTTGTGTGTGGTACACAAAACGAGTGTCTACGATGTAGACGTATCTGCTAGTAATGCCTAGTAGTAATATAGCTCTTCCTTTAGTCCATTACTTTTTATGATTTGTACTAAATAGGATTCACAGTAACGACCTCTATTTTTTGCTATGTAATGAATTATATAAGCGCTAATAAAAAAACTGGATGGCTGGAGCTCCATTAGGTGAGGCCTTTTATCCGGAGGACTGCGATAGGTTGATTGATTGATCATACAAAATATTTAGTACAGCCTTCACAAAAAATACTTGCGTCGTTAACGTACTTCCACCAACCATCGACCAACAAACTACGTCATTTGTAGGAATATGAATTTGCATAATTAAAACTAAAAGTCATATTAATATCGAAAGGAACTAAATCTTATATTATTAAATATCACGTTAATCAAATATGATTATATCACGTTTCCGTAGAACTAGAAGGCTATAGTGGAGCTGCTTTCATTTCAACACTTACCATTTTGAATAATAGTTAGGATTAGAAAGAGCAATTATATTCTCTGTATATTTTATAAAACTGAAATTTTGCTACGCCATGTTTTGTAAGAGACTCTCTCCATTACTCAGAATAATTAGCGTGTCTAACGAGACTTTCTAAGTACAAACTCGCACAACCTAATTATCTTGTTAAGTACAAAATTATGTACTAAAAATCTACTTTCAAGTTATTTAAATGTAAATATTACCTACATTTGGTCTGTATTTAGGTCTAAGTCTAGGTAATTTTGGTTTGGTTTGCATTTGCCAGTTAGATTACGATATATATGTCTATGCTAGAGACATTAGACAGTCAACGGGTGGACAATTCATGAAATATTGCTTTGCATGATGAGAGTCAGTGAAGACTGAGTTTATATTAAAAGGTGACGCTCTAATAGATGCCATATAAAAATTTTGCTAGTTTATACTACTCGTAGTATGCTCAACAGATTTTAGAAGAATTTTCGAAATTCTTATAACTATTATACAACATGATAGTTCCAGCTCGTAGCATTTGTCGTAGATGTACCGTAGACGCTTGCTACGTTTTATGTACGTGTAGTATTATCTATTGGTAGGCCGATCTCTACCCGACAAAAATGTTATTTTTCGACGTCATTTTAAAAAGAAATAAATAAAGGTTAAAATATATTTCTAACCTTTCACAATCTCAAATAGTTATGTATTTGAACTTCGAATTACACTTCATAATAATTAATATTTTTGGGAAACATATACAATATACAAATACACTCATATATTTGAAAGAATTTTGAGATTAATAATATTTCTAACCATAATGAGAGCCACTTAAGATTTATATTACGTATAACGGTATCCTTACAAGTATCTTCTTAGCAGATACTGAACGCTACAACCTCTACATGATTTTGATTATAGCTCTCTTCGTGCTTTATAAAATAAATGGTGTTTCGAGCAATCAAACAATAAAAAAACATATTTTGTTTTCATAAGATAGATTTACAGCCACGAAGTAAGTGGCGCAGCCCTTGCCCCGTCTATAACGTTTTTATGGAAGTTTAAATATTTTATGGCATGTCTCGGGGCGGGCGCTTGTTAAATTTTCATGGGTCTACGACGTCCCCTCGTTACGTTGCCAATTTCCTACAAGGTCTGTATTTAGGGTAGTGCAGGTTGACGTGACGTGAGCGCTGTGTTTAGTAAATTCAATACAATATTTTTTTACGAATATCTTCCGTAAGTTATTTGGTAAATATACATGGTTAAATAATATAAATAATTATATATTATTCTGCAAAATATATTTATGAAGCTACAAAATGTTTAGAATTTTGTATCCGATATAATTATGAAGGCCTCCCAGTAAACTAGATGTACGCAAGATTAACCCACAAAACAATTAATTATTATAACACTATAGAAATACATTTACCTCAAAGTACAAAGCCTTGTATACCAAACAGAACACTGTACGGGCTCATTATTTACGCTATGGATTCTATTTAATTAACAAAACCCAATTAATTGTGTTAATTATAATCGTAACTAGCGACTCACTCTGGCTCTGTTCGGGTTCGTCCCTAGGTTTTTTTAACCGTTCCTTAGAAAATAAACAATTCTGAACATTTTGTTCTTCCAGCTGGTTATTAAAATCACTCCTTGACATACCCCTAAAAAGGAAAAGATTTATTCAAGTCGGTTAATAAATTTAAGTGAAATGTTAGTACAGTAGTTGATTTAAATATTGCTAGTCTATGTGGTAATCTAGATTTCTACACTACCCTATATATAAATCTGTGTACTCATTTTCATTTAAATGAATCCAGCTTTTTAACGTGAAGAAGTAAGAATGAATATATGCATTATACACATACATAACCTAAAACCTCGCATTTATAACAATTTCTATGTACTAAATGTTTTAAATTAATCTTTCCGATACAGTAATACGTATCCTTTTTTATTTATATACAATTAGATGAATTTCGTAATGTAAACGCAAGCACGTAAGCATATCAAGGGGGATCGATGGCACTCAAAGGATTTATTTGTGGACGACGCCGGGGGAAGCTCTTGTTTGAGTTCAATTACATTCAAAAGGTAGCCGGTTATTTGCACTGGACTAGACATTGCGTTTTGTATTGAATTTTGTTTAAGGGGATATAATTCGATGAGACATGCAAAGACAAATGAATGTCGTGAATAAATATATATTTAAATACTGTTGTTTTTGTTTTACAGTGCAATATCAGGGGATTTAAGTGAAATACATATTACATACTGCGAGTTTATGAATGTCAGTTTGGTATTCAACCAAGCTTCATATCATTTCAGATGTATTTTCGACGTAAATTGGCCTACAACATAGCTATGACTTATCATGACATGGCGACGTAATTCCCAGATTATGCTATAGAAACCAAACAGCTGAATTTTTTAATAAAATATCCTGATAACAACGAAAACGTCAAAGACTCTAACGGTTAAAAAGTAAGTTAAAAGAGTCATATTATAAAAATATGCGGGTAAAACCCGGGCATATCACTAGTCTTTCATACAAACTATAACTATTTTTAACCACCACACACTTTTCAATAGTAAAAACAAATGATGTCAATAGCTACGTACAGACTGACACGACGCCCTCTAATTAGAGTAATTACTATCGAAAACAACATCACCGCACCCTGTCTTCATCCCTTCCTAACCACTTCAATCAAATTCCGACCTAAATTATTAAACTACAAGGTTGAAACCACAAATTCACCCCTTCAACAAAACTAAATATACAAAACAATACTTTACGTACTTTACCTTAAAGTTCAAATCCCATTGAAAGCGATAAAAGGTTTTGTACATGAAATTAATTCGGGTTTAATATAAATTGTACTTTATTGAGTACAAAATAAGGTCGATATTGGCTATGGCTTCAATAAATCGATGTGTTTCTAATTGGTTGATTTGCATCGGTTGCGAGGGATGTTAAGCTCGTGTTCAAACTTCGGAATATTTTCATATCATTTGAAACGTTGGGATCGTACTGTGTGTGTAATAATTAATCAAAGTTATACAAAAATGTTGGATTAATTATAGCTCAACTTAATTATGTTTCTACTACACTAGAGGATGTATGCGGCTTTTGTTTGTATTTATGTTTTAAGCCCGGTCTTTATCCGTAGTCGTATTTGTTTGATAACCATATATTGCAAAGTATCGTTAGCATTGCCATGTTTAACTATATACAATTTATAAAATTGTAATTAGCAACAAACTAATTACTAACTGTAATTTCCAGGAGTCCATTTTCAGTTTAAAAAAATACTTATACTTAAAAAAGAAATAAAAGAAATTGCCTTAAAAATAAAAATAATTTAAAAAAGGGGTCAAAGCGACGGTGTTAAGAAAAACGATCATAATTTGATGTAACAAGTATATTCGATCACTGAATTAATTTTGATCACGTTACATACAACTAGATAGAATATCGATTAGTACGTGGTAACTGATTTACTAACGAATTACACTCTACTTGCTGTTCGCTGGCAAAAAGTAGAGACACCTTTATTAGTATTCGGTTGGTTAAAGTCGAGCACTTGCTTCTATTTCTTCAAACATTTTTACCAACGAACCAGCCCTTGTACATATTTAAAAATCTAGTATTAATAATATATTAGACAGGCTATGATTATAATATGTATTATATCTTAATTTTAAATAAACACATATACATATATAGGTTTAAATATTGTGGTTATTTTCGACATTTTAATATAAGTGATCTTTGAATAATTTCTACAGACAAGGTTCTTATTTATACAGCGTCACTATGTGTATTAGTATCGGTCGAAGATATGCTTATATGATATATAATGTATAATATAAGGTTAGATATGTTATATAATATATAATAGTATTTTTGTTATTATAAACCTACAGTACATCAATAGCTTTGATGACGTCCACATTACTGAGATTTTTTAAATTAATACAATGTATGTATGTTCTACAATACATTGAGATAGAGCTAGCTCTCACAAATTGCTGTATAACACAGAATTCAGTTTTAATTTGATTTAAACCCTTGATATGATTATTATAACTTTGATCCATTGTTTAAAACTATCATTAAGAAAAGAATTTACATAAAAACAATATATAATAAATCACTGATAAGATGACATGACACTATCAGAAAGTAAGTAAAATTTTAGGAATGTTAAGAATATTTATGATTTTTATGTAAAGTATTTGTAGTATGTTGAGATGAAATAAAGCTAAAAATGACAACTTTAAAAATCTGTGTAACATGGACATATCTATTCACACTGTTCCTTTCATCCCCGTTACCTTAGCCTAGCATATAGTGCGTCTACTTGAAACCCCTAATCTAAGCAAAAAGCACGAGAAATTGTAATTTCTACACCAACTAAATATGTACAGACATTTTTAATGAGGTATTTATATATATTTTCGCCTCTTAATCTCATAATTATAGAATAAAAATCGTAATGCACTGTACGAGTATGTTATTCGTGTTTCGAATTATGATATTACTCTAACAATATTTATATCGATATTTTACTGATAGATCGAAATATTTTTACTAAATTAGAATAAAGTTTACTAAAATTGCTTCTTTATACGCAAAGATTTGATTGAAATCATATTATTTACATGAGTGCTAATATATACAAAATATTTTAAACATAAAAACTAAGATTTTTAAGATAATAATTAAATTTTAAAAATGTAAACCTTAACTTAAGTTTGTACGCATTTCTTATTTATTCAAACTCAACATTCGTTTCATAGATTCTTCATTCAATTAGGCTTTTAAAATATATTTAAGTCGTCTATAAATTAGAAAGCGCTATTCTCTAAGTTGTTACGAATGTACATTGATGAATTATAAATGTTTAAAATAAAACTACATAAAAAACAAATAATTTTGAAGCAACAAGTGTTAAACTTACCAATCATACTTATTTTACGCTTATCCTACTACACTCGTCTTGACTGGTTTCACTTTACATTTTTAGTTACGAGCATGTATACTTTAAAACTACTACAACGCATAGATACATATGTAAATCATAATTAAAAATATTGAAATCAATATCTTATCCACTTCAAATAATTGCAATCGTTAATCATTATGTTGTATAATGTATTCATGAATCATTACTAAATTTAATAAATTAAGTAACGTACGTGTTGATATCAAATAAAAAAATAGAAGGTACTTTTATTAAAACTAAAGACTTTAATGTTTTGTTTAAATTACGGACTAAAAATATTCAAGTGACACAACTGAGCATTATGTCATGTCATTCACATCATTTACTGTATTTACTAGAGAGTGACTAAAAATTACGAAATTAACACTATAACACTAACTGCAAGTCCAAATTAAAAAAACTGACCGATTTCGGCCTTGGAACCCTTTACTAAGAGGTAGAAGTGCACAAAAGGTATATGTATATGAAACTGTACATATTATTCCTTTGATCGATTAAGCTCAATGGTGCGATAACTCTACACCACTAAAGAGAAGCTTTTTAAAGAAGAGAAGTATTAGCTTCTGAACATTTCTTAATAGAATCACCCACCCAATAATTATACTTTACTTATTACTTTACACCAACTCAAGCCCATGGCCTTAGAATCTCCAGACGAACATGCTAGCAACTAGAACAAGGCAGTCCAGATACTTTCGCGTGATTCATTTAACAAACTTTTAGAAGAACGCATTATGAATTAAAAACTACATCTAATATTTATTTTTTATATTAATAAGTGTTATTTTAACTGATATAGACATAGAGATAGACAATAGACATATGTAGAGCTAACGGACGGGTATCGATCTACAGGGGAACTGTAGCTGCAAACTCTACATTTACAGGTATGCTTTAAAATTTTAAGTAAAAGTCATTTTTATTTAGGACTGCTTTAGGATATTTTGTAATGATCAGTCACAATTCTGACTGACAACTATAGTTTATACATCGAGGGAAGAACTGAAATTAACAATGAAATTCAAAATGTATATATTAATTATCATGTTACATATTATGATTTAAAATTGAAAAAGCGAAATATTTGATTTTGATTTGCTCTTTACGTACCAATATTTAAAAATTTTATTTTTATTTTATAAATATATTTATTTGCAGCTACGTTCCGAAAGAGACTAAGTGAAATCAAACACACTACACCACACGGTTGGAATGAAAATATCAACATGGAGATGTATTATAGCGTAAAACAAACTATAGCGGGATAGATTTGTTATCTATGTAAGAAATATTAAAAAATCTATCTTTTAAGGTTATCTTACTTGCTTTTATCTAATTAAAAATGTCGTCGAAAACGTAAGTTTATAAAAGTTTTTGATATGTATCGTATGGACTTTATAATTTATATATTATATCGATGTAAGTAAATAGAATTATATAGATTAGTTTATTCCGAATCATTACATAGATATGTATATATTTTATGTAAAAGTGGCATAACTTAAAAATTTATGTGAGTGGAAATACATAAAACAAACTGATATCTATTTGTATAGTGTTGATATGTGTCGGTATACAGCTCTACTTTCACAGAGTCATCTAAATTGAACTTGCGTAACAATTTTGAACATTAAACATAATTACCATAATATTTCGTTACACTGTGTCAAAAAATCGACAGTCACTTTCACATTCTACAATTATGTGCGTGCAATATTTAGAAATAACTTGTACATTAATATATTAAATATAAGACACAGAAATTCACAATAATCCTTAGCCTAGTGATATGTATGTGATATAGGTTTCCTTGCTCTACCTAAGGTAAAAGATATTTAAATACAATTGCCAACACTTAAATTACACAGCGAAACGCGATATATGCTGTAGAGTCGTGGGTTTTGACGGAACCGAGGTATTTTAATAATAACTCAAAACAAAATATATGATCTATATATTTTAAGAATACTATTTTGGTTTAAAATAATGAATTAAACAATATCTTATTAATTTTCAGTATATTTTTTGTATTATATTTATGATATCTCATATAGAATTTATAAAAATTTAACTTATCGGTACGTTTAAGCATTTTTGTCAGAACCTACGACGCTACGATCGTCTACTAGTAAGCTTCGTCAGCGCAGATACTACTAAGTAATTGAATTTCGGGAGAATTTGACACGAAATTGACTTAACTTACGATTAAATAATCTGATCGGACTCAAGACCTTCAAATATTTATCCTTAAATAAATATATTCTATAATAAGCAACTCTACCTAAAGCCCCCGACGGAAATAACTTTGGGTTGACTCTCTCGCCCTTGTCAAGAACGTAAAACACTTCATTCTTGTATTTTTTAATTTTATAATATAAAAAAATTAATTACACGACGATGGCGTTCAAGATTATTGACATTTTAAGTAAATTGACTCAAAAAATTCAAAATACATCACAGATTAAAGATATGTATATATTTTTGTTGGATAATTCTCAGTTATCTCGTCGGGGGTATATATTGTGCGTTACAAAAGAAAGTAGGTCATCTCTACCGATGCTATTGTACTTTGCAGGCTACACTTACTCGAGAAAAACTGCACCACGCCTTCAAGTAATTGCAAACAAAAATTATTCGTTTTTACTTTTGTGGATCTTACATATTATGACATTCGCTTGTTCTAATTATATAAGATCAATAAGATCATCTTTGTATGTATCATGTATCTTTATTAATAAAAACATTAATTACATTACTATTTTGAAAGTAGCGCAATGATAGATTGATTATTATATCGAGTAATTTCAGAATAATTAATCTCTGTACAAGCAATAATTAATTTAATTAACAAATTTAATCACTTTTGATGTATTTTTAACTTTGAAAATTAAATATTTCTTCATATACAGAAGTTTACTTCGTTTCCATTTATAGAACCAATTAATTAATTTGTTCTCTTTTGAAACGTATCCAATTCCTTAATTTGGATGTTTCAGGTTGTCATATAATAATTAATAAACATCGTTAATAGCAATTTCATTGCTTTTTAAATAGTTTAAGCAGAATAACGTTTTGATTTTTAATAATTTATTCAAAGAATAAAATATATTGCAGCTAAGTTTGAGATGAACAAGTTAGTGATTCAAGTAAATACGGATTTTTTTCCAGTACATTTTAATAGCTTTTAGAAGCACATATCTACACCGTAAGATCCACAATAGTAAAAGCTACGAAGCATTTGTAATATAATTACGAATAATATTCACAATAATCTTTTACTTTATACACTCTCAATTGACATGTCGGGCTCGTCACGTTTTCTTGTACAATTAATTAGTAATTTTTAATTTTGTATTCTTTTAAACCGAGTCTGTGAATATTTTTGTTGTCGATCGTTCCGGTGGGTTCCTTCGACTTTATTATATCTTTCCTTCATTTTATAAAACGACATTTCTTAATTTCCCAAAAAAATAGAGTTTTTTCGTTTGATATGTATTATTAAAACTACTAATATTAAGATTTTATCGAAAATATCATAATTTTTGAATTACTAGAACGTTGTGCTAGCTTTATTGATTATATTCAATTTTGATTCAATTCTGATAATATCGATTTTTATTATTCAGTTTCGTTTCATAATTTTTATGGTTCCGTATTTTTTACAAGTGTCGACCCACCGAATGACTCTATCTCTTCTTTGTCACTCTATAGCTAAATTATACAAATATATTACAGACAAAATAGAAGCTAAACAGCACACTTACACTAAACTATTATAAAATACAATATCCTTAATCTACGTGAATCAAAAGATTCTGATATGTTTCGTTACCTTGGTTGCAACTTATCACAAGTTGATCTTACATACTAATTGATATTTAATCGATACTAATTGATATATATAATTGTTAATCGTATTGCTAAAAGCACAAAATAGTTACTATTTTATTCACAAAAGCTTATTAATATCGTTTCATAAATGAGTCATTTAAATGACAGGGCGTGTAACATGTAACATGTAGTAATTAATTTTCTAAATAAACTTTTATGAATATATAGTTCAATAAAATGTAATTATCAATATTGATAAACATTTCTGTCGTATTTTAAAATTATAAATTGTGTTATTTTGTATTAAATACAAAACTGAGTATAATATACGAGTACTTAACGCTAACAATGACTAGAAGATGTAAGTGCCGTAGAAATATACAAAGGTTCCGGCAACTTATCACCTCGCTCTACTAATTTAATGACCTCGCTGTCACTTCGCTTAGCCTAAGTCTAGTCTACAAAATTTAAACCTTTAAAATTGCTTCGAGAATATATCAATAGCTTATAACAAATTTACATCGCTAATAAATGTTTCTACACACACATACGATATTTCCTTTAATATGTCTTCAAAGTGAAAAAGTTGATTTTGAATATCGTTAGTTTTGAATAGAAGGCGTAACAGTTATATTTGAACAACACAAGATCAACAGGAAACATGATAGCCACCCACAAAATGAGATACTTTCTAACGTACATTGTAGCTCCACGACATCACTACGCTTCGTAGTTGTGTTATAAGTATCGAGATTTTGTAGGCAATATATAGTATTGTAAGCACAGTTAACAGCTAGTCACTAAACGTATCCGCCGGCTGGTCGGGCTCAGTGATCGAAGTTTACCTATAAGACATTTATAAATACACAACAAGTAAATTCAAAAATATAGACAACAACACTAAGGAGCTCTAGAAGCCTTGTCGGAAGGGGTTCCTGATTGGATTCTGTGCCGGCGCAGGTGGGGGTGCTGCTGCTGGGGCTGGTGCACTGCCGGGGGCCCTAAAGGGGTTGCTAGGCGGGGGTTGCGGCTGCGCGGGCAACTGGCGAGGTTGGCTATAGCTCTCCTGCTGGAAACCTTGCTGCTCATACCCTTGCGAGTAATTCTGATAGCCTTCCTGGTAATCATACCTGGAATTATCCACATTAGACTCTTGAACAGAATCTCCTTGTCCAGGCACACTGCTGTACTCCAAATGGTTTTTAAATTCACCATTGACTGGTCGCTGTTCTTGCATGCTATAAGTCTGATATTCTTTGTCTGGTGGATCAGCCATTAAAATATTTGCTTCGTTTTCGAACGGTTTAAAATCGTAGATATGCCTTAGGTACATCAAAACCGGAGCGTATAATAAGTTGCTGAATGCAATAAAAAGATTTAGAGCTGTAAATCCTATCATCTCCACAACTCCGCCAGCAATGATTGGTCCGACAGCGTAGGCGAACGAGTAGGATATGTCGGCTATAGCGTAAATACTTCCATAGACTGATACGTACCGTACATCTACCAGATATCCAAGTGTAGGTAATAAAGCGGTGTCGATGAGAGCAATTCCAAAGCATATTCCGCAAATAGGTATCATGAGCATTTTATAAGAGTTGGCGAATGGTATTATAAAACAACACAGGCCTTCTAATGCTAAGCCGCCGGCAGCCATTAGCCACTGATGCTGTGGATATTTTTTCGCCATTTTTACTGTAATCACCACACCCAAAACGTGTGGGAAAAACGCCGGTAGCCAAATCATACCTATTTTCCAGTTATCTTTTGTAAGATTATCTTCCATCCAAAGAGATATTGTGGGCTCGAGAAATGCTAAAGCAACGTTAGACATCATGAGTGCTCCAGCACATACGGCGATATAAGGATCCATTAAAAGCTTCCATATAGGTGTACCGGCAGGCTTAGGTTGAGCCGCTTCTTTCATCTGTGTCTTTAATGGTTTCATTACAAGAAGTAACATAAACCCATCCAACAAGGATATTAATGCGAGGATCAGGAAAGGTACTTCTTTTCCTGCAAATTGATACAAAGCTCCGCCAAATGGAGGTGCAACTAAGCAGCCAAAGCTGATGAATGCTAGTGCAATACCAAGAGCTTTTGAACGTTCATTTTCCTCGGTAAACCTGTCGGCTATCATAGCTAAGCCTGACGTATCAGCAAACGCAGATCCAACACCTTGTAGGCTTCTTGCAAAAAATAACATGCTGTAACTTCGTCCACACGCAAATATGGAGGTGGAGAGAAACATTATTATGAGTCCAAACATCATGGGAATATCGTATCCTATGCGGTCAATTAAGGCACCGGAAAAGGGGTTGATCATGAGTTGCACTATTGCCTTCGAAGCAAAGAGGACTCCAGTTGCAGAATCTTGGCCTTCATGAGAAGCCGGTATAATTTGTGTAGGTATAATGGTTCTATTTCCTTCCCGTATTGGTGCTAGAGTGACTACATGGTCATAACCTGCTTCTCCCCATGCACCGATGTATCGCAAGTAGTCTGGTATGATCGGTACTATGACCATGTAAAGCATGTTGTCCAGCAGAAGAGCTATAGATACGATAACGAGAATGATTTTTCTTTGGGAAGTTGGTTCCTTTATCTTCTCCCATAATATCTCGCGAACTTCTCTGACTTCGAGGTTTACAACTGGGATGACTGAGTTGTCGATCTTTTGCCATATTGTTTGCGGTCCTTCCGCCATCGTGATAACTTTCTATTGTATCTTGGTAAATTTTAATTACAAAATTCTGCGAGCATGGTCCTGTCTCGCCTCTTCTCACTGAACACTAACGTGTGGCCCCTCGCCGCAACCCTCGAATGGGACTTCGGAACCTGACAACAGACAGAAATGATCATTTAGTTATCATTTCATCGTCACTATAATTGAAAGTGCCTGCGGAAGGCGTTGGGTTCAAAAGGAATTTGAGTCGATCTTTGTTTCTGTAAGTTGACATGGTTCCTCTATCCCAGATGTGTCACTAAGTCCTTAACTGGCAAAGATGATTCAGAGTCCTTTTGAATATAACACTCTAAATACAAATAGTGACAAAATTATCATAATTATAATTTGTACATATGTAATTTAAAAAATACGCACGTAAATACGCAATATTTATTTTAACATATATACAAAATTGGTTTCTCGCTAAAGTATATATGCTTATACAAGTAAAGTAATATAATATAAGGTTTTCTAGGAAAACTTTGCATAAATAGGAGCTTTATTTATTCACAATACAAATAACGTTATCGAAAGACTCTAACGACTTGTTTAGCCAAAATCCAATTTTCGTCGTCAAGCGTCAGCAAGCAACCTCATTACGCGTTCAAGGGGATTTCCCTTATTTTATTATTCAACGGAAATCTTTTTGCCAATAGGTCACATTTCAGCAATCTATTTAATGTTTTTTTTTATTTTATTGACATTTTTTAATAGGTTTTTTAACTTCAAAGAAGTTTTTTTTAACAAAACTTGATTATTGAGTTATTCGAAGTTTTAACGGTTAGTACAAGTTTTTCAGAAAATATATTTTTCTATAATATATTCTGCCGTAAAAAGTATCATAGTATCCGGGTAAATATAAATATATATATATATATATATTTACCCGGATAACCAGCTATCATCAGGCCAAATATCATCAAAATCTGTCCGGTGGTTTGAGGTGAGGAGATGAGGTCACTGACAGACAGACAAATTCTAAAAACTATAGACTTGGACTGTGTATCGATAATAATTACTATTTTAATAAGATTTTATAAAATTTAGTTAAAATCATCAAAAACACACTTATTGTTTGCCAAAAACTCTACAGCGATAGTTTAGACATACAAAGTGTGCTTCACTCCTAAGAAGAACTGCCAAAGTGTTTATTATAGTAATGTATGTAGATCTTATATCTTTTATGACTTGTTTGTATTTTTTTTATGGTAGTATAAGATAATATCTCATTTAAATTTATATCCTTTAAAATAACAATATATCGGCAAAACCTTAAAAGCAGCATCCAAAAAAAAACGAGCTACGAATTTCAATGAAGGCAGAGTTAACAAAAACCCGGCGGAAGGATTGCTTCACGCTCAATAGGATGGCAATTTATGTTGACATCACTGGAATAAATTGGAAGGAAAAACGGAAATTTATTTCTTATTTCGTACAAAAAAAATAGTCTGAGGGTAAAATTACAAAATGTCCAGTACTTTAAGAATACATTCATAGAATAGATATTAAAAATTCTGCTAAATTCATTATGCTTAATTCATATAATGTTCATAATAAAAAATATCAATATGTTGAATCGGAAAAGCCATCTATCATCGCATCACAGAAGTTTACACGTGATGCGGTCACACGGGATGCAGACCGACACAAAGAAAACCATAGGTTTCGCTTCTGTACTTAATTCTGATAATAAAAATAATTTCGATAAGATTAACCAAACATATTTATTGTACAATTTACAAGTTGCAGTTAGAATTTTATTATACGACTATGAATACAATATAGATACTATTACTTTGGTAACACTGCTTATTCTACAGTAGTGTCAACTACCTACGATTCTAGTACGAGATAAAGTAATTCTTTAGAAAAAATCAGTTCCTAATCCTTCACGAATATGGCATCAAAGAAAAAGAAGTACAGACCTTCTAAACCATATAAATAATACCTAAACTTTAAAAGTTACGAACATAAAACGAGGTTTTAATTCGCTCAGTATAAGTACCTTTTTGAATGTAAAAATACGTAACCTTTCTCTACATTGTGTATTGATTCGAATTAATTTGGGTTATCTTGAGTTAAATCTTAGGACGTCACGCAAAGGCTATTTTCGAGCGGGTCAGGGCCGGAACTATTTCCTACGTACATGGGGTCCACGCTTTTATTTAGAATTTTCCACTATATTCCAAATTATATACAATTAGATTGTTAATCTCGTACACTACTTTGCAATCTGGCTTCGATTGCTTTATCATTAATTATATTAGCTAAAAATGACACTTGTTTCAAAATCATATTGTATTCAGCCTTTTTATTCGTCCTATGCTGTATTGGTAAATAGGAATTATTTCCTTTTTTTCTTTTGCTACCACAATCAAAACGTAACCTATTCGTAATAGAAATGATAAAAATTTGTTTACAATAAATCTTACTAGTAACTATCTGAACTTCCTTTTTATGAAATTGGCTAAAACTAATGTCACACGCACGAAACAGGCACCTTTCCTCTTTTTTACAAATTGCATCGTAAAAGCTACATCCGATTACTAAGAAAATGCTGTGTCAATACAAAATGGATAGCATTAATGTGTTTTAGCATATAAAAGAAATTGATTATAGTAAGTAGTATTTAGTTTATTATTAATGTTTTTGGAATTTTCTTGATAAACAATTGTATAATTTACATAGTACAAGTGAACACCGTCCTGTTACCGACCCAATTTGGTAAGGGAATAAAAAAAATTGATCTCGACAGTCTAACAACCAAACCTATACCACCACCAATGTCTGAAATTTAAATACGAGTAGTTTAAATACGAACGTAAAAGCTTTCCCTTTTGCGCTTGACGTATACAGACGAAATTTGGCAGGAGATAGTTTATAGTTAGTAAACGTCCGCTAATGAAAGATTTTGTGACGGGGCCCAATTAAGGAGGTCTAAGGACTGTCGCAAATTTGTATCATTAACCTTCATTTTTTGTGCTAGAAACTTTAACGTTGGGAGCGAGTGTGAGTCGCTAATATCAATGTTATATAAATGATAGATTTTTTAAGATATTATATTCTATTATCCTTATTTAATAAATACCTACGTGTATATTTATAAAACAGGAATTATTTAAAAAAATATGTGAAATCACTACGATGAACATAGACAGATAACGAGTAAAAAATATTTAACGTCAGGCTTTGCAAAACAAAATCTATGTCAAGAGTCGTCTTCGTCGAGAGTTTGAGAGCGTCCGTGCCGAGCCAGCGAACAATTTAAATATACTCGTAGAAAAAGAAACCAACTAAAATGGCTTAAAATTTTATAAAAATTTATGAAAATTGAGTAAAAATTAACTTTATATACTAATTGAATGTTTTATTTTATATAATACGTAAAATATATGTGGATGAACAATTATACAATTTGATAAATTGCTTTTAAATATTTGAGTAATATTTTATTACAATGCGTGTAGACTGTAGTAAGTAGTAGGTACTAAGTCGTACCTCGGAGTGCACGTGAAGCCGTCGGTCCTACGCCTTAGCTCTCACCGGTCGTGTCGAATAGTCATCCCACCGGAGTATGAGAATGACAGGAATAGAGAGTGCACTTGTGTCTGCGCGTAAACGCGCTTGCACTACAATAATATCTCCTGCGCAGTTGGACAGTCTCAATGAGATTGGCCGCCGTGGCCGGAATCGGTCGGAGAACATTATTATTATTAGGTACTAAGTATTCGTAATTGTCACATCTAAAATATCAGTGTGCAATCTACGAGTATTACTGACCTATCCTCTAAAGATAGCCGAGTCTAGAATGAGGTAAAGGAATACATTCAGTCATATATTTATTTGTATTATTCATACATTTGTGTGTAATATTTTTGTCACTAAATGTAATTAAAATAATCGCGTATTAATCTAATTAAAACATATTCTACATACATTAAAACAACAATAACGTCTAGTTTATTATTATTAATGTAATGCTTCTTATAATTAAGAACCCCGGATAAAATTACTGAGAGCAAGCGGAAAAGAAAAACAGAATATTCGAAATAGAATTTTTCTCTTTTTACGTAATTATAATGAGTCGAAGCCATTATATTTTTGTAACACAATTAAAAATAAAAAATGGACAATTAAAGTGGCTAATAATTATAATAATTAATCACTACTTTTATCTATCGTCTCCGAAAATGACTAAAAAAATACAGAACAATATCGTCTTGATTGAATGTTTTTTTTTGAAATATAATCAGTGGTATTGGTACAGTAATGCGCTCGCTAGGAAAACCCCTAGTGATGCGGGTTCAAATCCGAGTCTCGCACCTCTGATATTTTCATGTGCGAATCATTTTCTAACATGATTACCACTTGTCTTACGGTGAAGGAAAACATCGTGAGGAAACCTGTATTTCTGAGAGAACTTTGCAAGTTTTCGAAAGACATCTGAAGTCCAAACATTCAATTTTCTTTACATTGTTTTCCTTTATAATGGAAATATCAAAGGTACGAGACCCATGATTTGAGCCCGCTTGTCAAACAAACATGTGACCACAACGTTACTTTGCCTTACACTTCGTCTATTTCACGGCAATTGTATTATATTACACACTCAAAACAACATACTCTACTGATACTCGAACCCTTGTTAGCTACACACGACTAGAATTACAAAGTGAGATAACGTGGAGCGGTTTATTTGATACCTTTGTCTGAAGATGAAATATCTTAACTTTAGGTGTCAACTAAAATAATATTGCTGAACAGTTTGGTCATAAAAGATTGTCAGATATTATGTTATTCATGATAATTGTATCTTGTTATATTAAATCTTACGTATAGGTCTTAAACGTCTTCTCCGAATCAAAAGCAATAACCGTAATTACGCTAACTTAACTTAGTCTGTAAGTATCCGATAAAAATGTATTCTTGCATTCGGTCTTTTTTTGCCACCACAGTGTCCCAGTGCGGGTTTTTGGGTTACCACTGCCTCTATTGAAAAATTATCCTATACATAAATTGCGTGTGTGTTGTTAATTATTTTGTGTACTAAAAAAACTCTATATTTTAAAATGTTTTACTTATTATAAGAGTAAAGAATATCTTTTCGTTTTTGAAACAAAATAGTCTACAATATAGAATAATTAGAATTTTTTAATATTCATTTTGAGTAGCTACGCGAAAAATTAAATGTGTCCTTAAGAAAATAAAGCAATATTTAAATTACTTCAAGTCACCTGGTTTATTTCAGTAAAAACCCTAAAAACACAGCGTTACGTGATGAAAATATAAATAATTAGTGCGCCCCTCACCCTCGACCTCCCTTTCCCTAACGGGATTATATCGGAGGTAAACAGACGTATTAAAATGGAATGAAATTGCAATTTCTATGGGAGCGTCGCACCCTGTTGTGTACAGCCACAGGAGGAAAACACCTTATTTGCTTAGATTTTTATTATACTTGTGAGCAATCCAACGACCATGGTGCTATAGTTGCTCCAAATACTTCGTTGATAGCAAAGTGGAATGTCGAGCATCACCGCGGCTGTGTGGTCCGTTGTTACATTGAGCATTCCGTGGCGCCCAACAGTCCATGTGTTACTCTATATCATAGACATTCTATGTATTAAATATATATAAGCCGTTTTAGCGTGAATAAGTACCAAATAATAAATACATATCTACAAACAAATTGACCTTAACTTAGTTTTCATAGGTATTATAATTATTACCTTTTTTTTTGGATCTATTGTTACTATCTAAAAAAGTTTTTGAAATAAGTTTTTTTTTAATTTTAATGCATTTCTTCACACACAACTAGTACGGGGCACCATTATCATAATATTTTTTGACTCGTCATAAGTCTCAGTATCCTGTGACTGTACTACACTGTCGTGTCGGCGTCTTCAAAGGGCAGGTAAGGGCGAGGTAATTCACGAGGGCATACCACCCCCCGCAGACTGACCCGCTCTATATGTACAGATTCTTTTAACTTTATTTCAATAGCCATAAAGTCGATTTTCTATTGATTATTACATTTATTTTAAACCTTATCTCGTTAAAAATAGAAAGCAATTCCGTTCCAGACGGAGCTTTTGTGGTACATCTTTAGTGAGTTTCGGAAAGGTTTTCCTGGCTTCACCTAAATAATTACTTATTGGTTATATTAATACCTGTTATGGCAGTTGTAGGAGCTTATCACTACTTCGCAGATTACGGGATTAGCGACTTCAGTCATTCAAACAATATCGAGTTAAAATTATAAATTTGGACTAAAAAGCTCTAGCATTAGCCAGTACATCATACACAAAAAAGCCCTAAACCTTTTATGGAAATGTATCTCACATACAGTAAAATCCTGATAGCGTGATGTACGAGCAAGCTTTTAATAAAGTGGGATTAATACGCCCGTGTGTTCACCCAAATTGTAAAATAGAATTTGAATTTTAAATGAACAATTGTATTATCCAAATTGAGCGTAATTTATTTCTGAAAGGCTAACTTTAATTACCTTTTGGTAGTTAAATGAAATTGACCTTTGTTATAAAATAAAGGTATAAGTATTCATTGTAATATAAAAGAGAATGCTATGGAGCAGAGGTTTGATTTATAAATTATTAAAAGTAGTATTGGGACTAAAAATACTTATATTTTGTAAAATCGTCTAATTATCTTTGTCTAGAGGCTAAGCCATGACATTATTTTACAGTAGCTTAAGAATAGAAATTCAAAATAATATATGGAAATAATATAAGTTTCATGGTTTAAATTCTAAACAAACATTATTAGAAAATGTATAATATTGAACACAAATATCAGAAACAAAACAAGTAGTTCGCCACAACTGCAGGGGGTCTGCTTTATTCTCTCATCTCTACGGAGCTGCCGCCGACAGCGATTGTGTCAAAAGCCATTGTTACTTTGAAAGTTAAATGTATTCTTTGTACAGTATATTTGGTTTAAATTCAGTAAACTATAACTATATTATGTAGATGTAATAATTTTATCGTTTTGCACACATCTAAGTATACCTGGATTTTTCATCTGTTGGCTTAACATAAGCGTAGTTTTGATTAATAATTCAAACCTATCATATTTTGGATGAACTCCAACATTTTTATAGGTTATTGTGTCCTAACCTAGTTCAATTTTTGAGTAAGCCTAAAATATAAAAAATATAGAAGTTTGATGGCAAATATACTAATTTCGTTGTATACCACCTTGACGCACTACTCGTATCAATTAGAAAAAGATAACATACATACTTTTGATAATCATAGTTACAAATCTCCCTAATTACTATGAATAAGTGTTCATTTTAAAATCAGCAGTTTATAATGGAAATATTGTTCCTTTGTGAGAATGCAATTTAACTTCTTTTCACCCATGTCTCAAACCTAGCACCTCACCACCCACAGTAAGTACTAGACCAATAACTTTATGTGACTAATGAACGAAACTGGGGAAACTAAGCTTTTTTGTGTTAATAAATGTAATACCAACCCTACCTACACCGAGCACCGAGCCCCAGCGGCGATAGGGCACGAACACTCGACCTTTGTCTTGCGCTTTACACCCTTTGTGTTCTAACTCGAGTGGTTTAGTACTGTGCCATATTATACAACCTTATTTTTACACCCCTTTAAAAAGTCTACGGTGAAGAGGAACGCAAAAAACAAATATGATCTCTATTGCATCAATTTAAGGCGATATACATACATATATTTACTTATATATGTATGTATGTATCACTAAAACTCAAAGCTTACTACTGTGTTACAAATATTTCGTACGTTTTTACTATATTTTAACTAATATTTTTGTTCCTAGTTAGCTTGATTTATGCTCTAATTAGTTAAATTCAAAACGGAGCTTATCATTTGTTGGCAAAAACTACTTGTTAATAATGAATTTACGGAACCAGTATTACTAAGGAAATTTACATTGAAAAGCTTGAAAGCTCCTCAGCTTAGTAAGCAGATAGTTTTGTTCAAAATAGACTTCAATTACGATGCCCCGTTTTCAATGAGTAAAGGGTGTATTGACTTGTACTTCACTGGAGATAGAGCACGAACGCTTGGCCTTTATCGACAGTACTTCAGTCTTTTCCAATTTATAAAATATTTTTCATATTATTGGATTAGAAATGCTAGCATTTTTTTATCCTTTTGGTAAAAAAAAATGTTTGTCGATACATTCTTTAAATGTTAGTTCCGTGGCCAAGTGCCATTTTATGAAAAGGACATTGTATTCAGCCCTTTTTTACGTCCCACTGCTGGGCAGGGGCCTACTTTCAATACGAGGGGGAAAAGGTCATTAAAGGTCCCTATTTCCTATCGCTCTTTCCCACAGACATGAAATTAGTAAGAAACTAACTATTTTAAAACATTAATAATATTATTTACAACACAGGCATTTACGCGACAATTAATTTCTGTTTAACTTCCAGCCATAATTATAACTAAGCACCTAAATTTATTCTCGCCAGCGGCTCTTTATTTAAAACTCTCAGAGTGCTTTTAGCATCCCCTTTTCCATATTTATCTTTCTTTTTTTCTTGTATTTAATTTTTACACTCAACTTCACTTCAATTTATTTAACAAGACAGTTCAAGTTGTTGTTTGATATTTTATGAATAACTTTATATTTTAAAGGTTCTTAAGAACAAAAAGATATTCAAAACCCACGCACACTTCAAAACATGTTGTATCTTGACTCTCTATACCTCACTTGTCTTGTTTTAGTATACTTTAATAACGCACATCTTTTGCTTATATTTGTAATAATTCGAGCATCGAACTTGTGATTTTTAATATAATGCACAATGCTATCCAAACATGATGCCATTGCGCCGTAACAATCAGCATATTACATTATTACAGAAAAAATAGATTCTCCCTAAAAGATCAAACAATAAATTAACAAAATAAAAAACGTTAAGAATGTTCGAAGTGAAGGAAATCTCTCATTCTTCACAGACGTAAAGTCGGAAACGAGAAATGTAAAAGAGAATAAATTGCTTTTTTTCTGCTTTCCATTTTGAAGGGGAAAATGGGCAAAACTGGATTATATCGCCGCGGTCCTTTGGGAGGAGGGAGCGAAAGTTGGCTAAGTCAACTGTAATCTCGTTTGACGACTTTGGGTTAGTGTGCGGGAACGAGTTACGGCTCAATCCACAGTTTATCTTTGCCGGATAAAGCATACAATGTTATCAGTTTGTGCTACGTAGCTTTATACACTGTTATATAAATTGTACGAGTAAATACTTACTTACAGGGTTAAGACAGCTGTATAAATACATGCGAACCAAGCTGACTTAAATATTTTACTTATTTGATTTTAGTTACTTACTTTTACTAAAAAAAATGTTTTTAAATTTTCAAGTTGAACTAGGTGTATACTATTCTGACAATTAATGTAAAAAGATTGATAAATAAAAGTATAAATATTGAACAGGGTCGAATATAGATACTATACCATACTCAGGTGATTTTCAAGACTGTTTTCTCCTAGTCCATATTTATATTGAGCTTATAAATAATAATTGTTCCAGTTTAGTTCAAATTAAGCAAAGTTCATAACATAAATTGTAACCCAGTATAGTATATCATCATTAAAGCTCTCGAGAAACCCTGACCTAACAACACGCAAGCAACATATTTAATATTACTCTGAGAATGGTCCGTTCCGCTCCGCCCGCCTCCACTTAGCTTTACTTTGCGTCGAGAATATTTAATTTATATTCCTTTGCTTTTCTTTTTCAATATAAATCAACCTATATTTGCTCCCGCATTCACGTTAATGAGCAAAACAAGACCAGCGTTATTGTTTGGTTTTGTCATCATAAAATCATAAAACCTTACCTACCTTCTTACATACCTACATAATATAATGGCAATTACACCCGCTTCGTCTGAGTTGTAGCCAATCACAATAAGATACATAGCACTCGAATTTTCTCTCAAATTATTTAATACGAGGTTCTCATTTGTTAGTAATAACATATATCTATAAATAGGGATGTGTGATCGAAGGTTGAAAATTTAGGGTTATAAGTATTTTTGATGCCAAATTATAAAAAAATGAAAAGTAAAATATTTGTTCTAAAAATTAAAAAAATAAAAATCTAGAGAGGGTCACTCTTATCACCTAGGGGAATAAAAAAAAGCCTACGATCTATTCTCAGACCTACCAAATATACACAAAAAAAATCAGTGAAGCCGTTTCGGAGTACATTTTTACACAGAGGTTGTACATTAAATTTTTTTGGAAAATCTTATTAAAATAGTCACTATTATCAATTCAGAGGCTAAATCTATCGTTTTAGAACTTTCATCTGTGACTGTATCATGTGTAAATCACTAGAGAGATTGTGATAAAATTTTGGAAGGATGACTAAGCTTGATATCCATGTCAACGTATAGGATACGGTTCACTGCGAGTAAACTCATATACTCGTATGATATTGATATATCCATATCAAGTGCTAAAACGCACTAAGTGACGAAGACAAGTAGAGGGTAAGTCATCTGAACTGAATAACAAAATTTGTCAATATTCAAAATTTCAAGATCTTTCCTATAAATAAAATCTTAATAATATATTTTACTTCCAACTTACGTCTCCATCTTATTTACAGTCCATCCACGTTTTTATGAATCGCATAAATTGGACGTCTACAATATAACACTAATTGGAGCGCCACTACAACCATTAAATTTGCACGGCCCACGGGGTAGACGCATAATTGCTCTGCGCGCACCGGGAAGGGGAGACCAGGGTGAATAAAGCCATTTTACTTCAATACGTAAAATATTATCATGTCAATTTAAACCTTATTACCGACGATTAAGGTATAAAATGTTTAAAAATGCAGTTATAGGTTCCGGTGGAAGTAGTTTGTTGTAAGTAATGAACAAAATGGTATTTTTGCGCTAAACAGAAATGTTTTTGTCTTGATTTTAACCAATGTTGAATAGAGATTCGTTCTCTCTTGTAAATAGGAGATGATCTATGGAAGTTTTAAGACTTTTTCTAAAAATACCATACTATTACTGAGTATCATAATTTATTTTACTGTAATATTAAATCAAACGAGTAGGCTATATAATATAACAGTAACGTAGTGTAAAAAGTATACTCAATTATTTACAAAGTACCTAAATGAAAATTTAAAGCAACTGCTATCCAATAATGTTCAGAGAGTACAATTCTTGCATAGAAATAACTATAAATAAAAATACTATAAATAATAGATATCGTCCACTTAACAAAAAAGAACTGTATTTTATATTATTCCGGAACCCTCAAGCGTCTAAATGGCATTCGAAAATGTCACGGATTCTTCACTGTTTGTTTTTATGTTGGATTGAAATGTCAAGTAGAGAGGGACGATAGCAGCGGACGACGTGGGGTCCACGCTCAAGTGAGGATGGGAGTGATGGAAATATTATCTTAAACTTATACAAAAGTTCAAAACAAGCAAAGCTAAGTTAAAATAAGTAGGATTTTAACTATGTTATAAACGTAGGTAAATTTTTTAATTATAATATTAACTTACGGCAGCATGTCGTTTCTTAGTATGGAGATTCTCAACTTAATGGTTCATTAAGTGACTCTGAGTGCGGCAGTTAGTCTTATTTTATTATATTTCACACATACATATTTACATTTTATACATATTTTATACTAGCGTATTTTATATTTTTTTACTAAGGGACTAATTTGCCCAGAGCCCCTTATAGGACTCTGGGCAAATTTCATTCAAATCGGTGCAGTAGTTTTGGCGTGAAAGAGCGATATACAGACAGACAATTTCTTTCGCATTTATAATATTAATAAGGATTTTTACCCCAATTATATTGAAACTCAACTTGTTACTTTGTTCTTACAAAACTCTACTACCTTAACCATTAATCTTGTAAGCTCTATTACAACTAAAAGCTCTATATAATATGACCATCCAAAGAGAGTCGTGTGTATGTCCATTTTAAATTGATAGCAAACGTGATGGGCACTTTGTTCTCCACATTAGCCATTTATTCTCTTTGTGCTTACACTGCGCAAAAGCTTTTATCGCCGCCTCCAGTGAATTGTCATGTTCCATTTCATGCTGACTTCCCCTAACCATATTTTTTTTAGGACTTGTCACTTTCACTATTCTTGCCCAGGGTTTATTATTTTTATTTTCACACGACTATCTTCTTACTCTACTTTAAATTTATTTTTAAAGATTAGTTCTGCTATGTATTGGATAGCATGCGCGGTTCCCTTTGCCGATTTTTGTTTCCGAACTGTCATCATCGCACATATATTATACACACTTATTCACTAAAATCTGGTGTGATATCCTGGGTGGGTAAGCCAAGTGAACTTTGTTTGAAATATATATATATATATATATATATATATATATATATATATATATATATATATATATATATATATATATATATATATATATATATATATATATATATATATATATATATAAATATTTTTGAAAATAAAAGCATAAGCTTTTAAAAAACTCGTGATAATACGTAACTGTACATTTTCAGCTAATATAATTGCTATTCACAACAGAAGGTGTAAGTGACAAATATTTAAACGTTTCGGATAATCGACCCTCGCCGGATGCGACCATTATTTATGGCGCCACGAGATGAGAATCTCGGTCAATTTTCCTCACGAGCGTGTCTTGCATTAGCGAGCCTTATCTGGAACGCTACAAATCATCTCCCCTTCCACTGTCGGCTAATTTAACGAGGGGACCGGAACATGTGTATTGGTTACGACCGACATAGACTTACGACGGGATGGATTGTAATCCTTCGGTTATAAAAAAGGCGCTTTTCTTTAAAATAGCGAGTTAAGACCTCGGTAACAACTACAAACTACTACGAGTATTATATGCATTTAAGACGGAAACATTCCTGTTAGATAGAGGTAAGTATCATCTTATTTCAAACCTAATAAAAATGGGTCTCTGTCGTATTACCGAATTATATAATAAATAGGTACATCATTTTATAGAAAATATCATCAATAAATAACAACTAAAGTGTAACAGTCCATTTAAACAGACTTGCAAGATATGAATCAAACTGTGTACTTAGATTGTGAGGTCGCGATAAGGGCGGCTACCTCGCAAATATTATTGTCCTATAATGCCTCACTTCCCCTACTTTCGACAATATTTTTATGCGTTTCACGCATCATTAGCTATTGAGCAGCGTGTCGTATTATTATCATGTGTGAAGTTATGGTATGGGGCAAATAAACTGCAATATCCTAAAAATTGATCAAGTGTAAGTCGGATTCAAGCTGAAGATTCTGTATTTCTCACATATTTTATATTTTTGTAAGAATTTGCAGATAAAAAACAAAATCTAATGAGGTTATTAAAAATTCTTAGCAGATTTTTAACTCAACTCATTTTGATATTATATGAGATTTATAACACTATATTTTTAACAATGTCATATAACTGTAAGAGTTTTTTTTAATATAACATCGGTCGGCTCAGTTTTTACTTGTAGTGCCAGTGGTAGCGAGTTCGAGTCCCACTGGGACTAAAGGGGGACGGGATTCATTTGTATGATAAGCGTGAACGTTGTTACTTCAGTCATGGTTGTTTACATTTATATTATGTATATATGTGTATCAATTGCCTGGTATCCATAACAAACCTAACTTACCCATAGATGCTGCAACAAAAACAAAAGTAATAGTAAGTAAGATATTTTTCTTACATGTTTATATTTGTGTCCGTTAGTCTGTTTTGTTTTCGTCTTAGCTATTATGAATAATAAAATTTTTGAGGGTTTATGAAACCAATCAATAGAATTACATCTATTAAATAACTTTAGTTTTATTAGTCTAAATACTAAGTATATATCAATCAGGCGAAGCCAGGGGATATCACTAGTATTTCTGACGCTCTTACACATTTGGTATGTGTAGTAACTTTCGTCAGTAGTTCCAACTGACCAAAGTTAAACCCTCTTTTAATAAACACAGTTTTCCTCTACTGGTTATCCCTAGGCTTAGCTATAACCGCAACAATACCAGTTCAAAGAGGGTGCGGATGTTGTTAGTACAGCGTGGAGTTAGGCTTGTAGGGTAGTGGATGTGAAGCGAATGACTAAATAGGATAGCCATAAATAGTGATAGTATTTTCCAATCAAATTTTTCTAGTTTAAGATATTTTTGACTTGTAGTTTGTAATTTAACTATCTTGATTGAAGACTTGGATAGACATGAAGATTGAACGACACGGACTTTGTAATATTTCTTAAGTATATCAATGTAAAGTCATGATTGTAGCAGAAATGTAAGTATTGAAGGTTGTTAGGTTAGGTTAGTAACAAAGTTAACAAATGCTCTTTTTTAAATAAATATATTGGGACATTATTACAACAGCGCCATCTAGTTCCGTAGTAAGCTACGTTACGTGCTTGTGTTACGGATACCAGATAGTTGATATACTACACACATAAATTTTAAATACATATATATTAATAAATAAATATAAGCACCCATGACTGGAGTACAAACATTCGTGCTCAACAAATGATTGCCCCCAGCGGGACTCAAACCCGCGACCGCTGGCGCAGAAAGTAGGGTCACTACCAACTGAGCCAAACGTGTCGTTAAAAATAAATATAATAAATAATACCAATTTTAAATAATATGTTTTTGCGGATATTAAATGTTAGATATTCACGTAAGTCCTAAAAAGTTTGAATATATGCTCTAGAGTGTATATGATCAATGAAATATGTTTAAATTAGCAAAAATTAAGAAATGTCTTTTAAGCCATCAGTATCACATTATCTTAAATACTTGGACTTTGTGTTTAATTTCTTATTTCCCTTACATGTTTTATTTTCCTTTATATTTACAAAATTTTTCTTACTACATCCACTTTTATTCATTGAAATATAAAAAAGGTTTATTTACTGCCTCGCTTTCTTCATCCAATAGAAGGCACGCCTTATTCATAGCTATCTGGCCTTTTTGGGCGGTCCTTTTGTTTGACGCGTAATGGAAACAATTTCGGCTGAATGAAAATTTTATGTTGATGTAATTTAGTATCACGCTTTGTAAATTGCTAAAACAAGCAGATGTATTCTTCACAAAGCTTGTAAATTATTCTACTATTGGAAATGGGGCGAAATCCCCGCTGTTATAAATCATTTTTTTCCATAATCGATCCCTCGTTACACTTAAATATTTTTTATTTTTAAGAATGTTTTTTTTTTTTCGCTGCTATCGGATTTTTGAGACGTTGGAAAAACCTTCTACCTTGCAAAACTAAAATAGCCTTAGCCCACTCTCTTCTGCTTCCCATATTAGATTACGCCGATTGCTGCTACTTGGATATTTCCGAGGAACAACTAAATAAACTAGAACGCCTGCAAAACTTATGCATCAGATTTATTTTTGGCTTGCGTAAATTTGATCACATTTCCCAATATCGAGAACAGCTAAAATGGCTTAATATTCGTAATCGACGCAATTTGCATATCCTTTCCCTTCTGTACTCCATCCTGTATAATCCTGCCTATCCTAGTTACCTGAAAGATAAATTTTGTTACCTTGGCTCTGATCATTCTGGCATCGAACTCCGATCGCGGTATGATAATCGACTAAAACTCCCAACATACTACACGCAGTACTACGCCGATTCATTTACCGTGAAGTCGATTAAGCTGTGGAACATACTTCCTCACGATATTCGCCACTCTGTTTCTTTAAATATATTTAAACGTCGTTTAACTCTCTATTATCTATCACTTCAATAATATCTATGTATATTATATTTATGTATGTATATAAATATTTATTTTTATTTTATAATATTGATATTTATTAGTATATGTAGAATCAAAGTATTTGTGTATTATATTATATGTATATATTATATTGTATGTACTTCTTATGTGTAAATATATCTTATTTCTCTTTTTAATATTTTTATTGTTATATTATTCGTGTCTAGATAGCACCGTCCCGTTTACGACTTTTTAATTCCTTTCACCAAAGGTTGTCTGGCAGAGATTGCTTTAGCAATAAGACCGCCTTTGCACGCTTTATGTATATCTTTGTACCTTTTTCTTTATTTTTTGTGTTGTATTATGTGTGCAATAAAGAATAAATAAATAAATAAATAAAAATGTTTCTAGAACTTAAGAGGTAGGTTCAATAGCCTGCTGAAATTACAGAAAATGTCTAATTTCAACCGGGTACCGAGTACATGTTAACAAACACTTCTTCTTTAAGGAATTAATAAGAAAAAAGGATCATATCATCTAAATTTCATGTAACAAAAAAGAAATGTTGCAAGTAGAGTATTACTTGACAACGATCGATTTCACTTTAAATAAATCCTAATAAACTGAATAAGGTTCTTAAAGAAAAATAAAAACCGAAAAATTTAGTTGTGAAGTAGAAACAGAAAGTGTTTTTATTATTAAAAAAATATAACCTTAAAGGTATAAATTGTTGAAAATGAGAGTGATCGCGTCAGCTAGTTTTAGAAATTACTAAAAGCTTATAGCTTAAACTTAACTATAAATATTCGTGCAACGCAAAATTTTTTATACCTGATTTATTTTAAAGGAATCCATAAATGCTGAGCGAGGGGAGGCTTAGGTACGAGGAGCGGAGATAAATCGCCGGCGGGGCAGAGGGTGCTGATTGCCTCAACGACTGAGACGTGATTAGAATTTGTAAGGTTACAGTTCTATCTGGTATCGGGGAGCTATTGCTTAATTAGCTGATTATATATTATCATCTGATAGATTAAGAATACCCTACTTTAAAAAAATATAATTTAGTAACGAGTCTTGTCAAAAATCAATCAGCCAATTTCTCAAAAAATCTATATAATTACAATACTTTATTAAATTATTTATTATATAATGTAATAAACTATTAGTGTATCCGTCATAGAAGTTGGTTACGTTGTGTGGAATTAAATTGAAATTGCGTACTTTTTTATCACAGGGTTTTTTCCTCTTTAATTTTTATAGTAACATAATCAAACAATACTAATACCCAACGAAACCGAAGCAATAATTGCATTATTCAACGAACACAACGCGTACGAGCACACTCGACCTGCACCCCAATTACATATTCACGTAACTCGACTAGATTGTACCGGAAAATTCATTTGCCACGGGACGTCAAAAGGAGGGCCACGCGGCGGCAATCGATGACAATCGCGATTGTCATTCAAGTACTATTAGTCATTCTAGTCATAATAATGAATACGTCCTTCCCTAAATCAGTTAAGCAAATTATTGTTTCTTACTTTAATAGTAGGAATTATTAAAAATCAATATATACATATACTAGCGAGCGGGTTCGTCCCCGGATTTAGATATATACTAAAACTTTCCTCGAAAACCACTCTATCCGTTGGCGAAAACAGTATGAAATGCATCGGTGCAGTAGTTTTGAGTTTATCGCGCACAGACAGACAGACAAGGCGGAGGACTATAATACATAAAATATGTCATGTCTTATAATACATAGTGATTTGACTTTTTTCTTACAATTGTGCAACAGTTTTAGAAATGTTATTTAATTTAATCTCATTCTTTAATAAACAATGAATTCTAATCTCGTAGTATAGTAAAATATAGTACATTATATTTTATGTAAAGTATAATATATATTTACTCCTTCCTAGAGTGAGAACCCTGTAATTAATATAAAACTAATTTGATAAGAGCTAATGCTCCATAGCATTAAAAAGTGAATACTTTCTTTAGAGTGCATTTAATTGTGCCATATTTTCTTATTATCCTTTTTGTTGTTATTGTATATTTATTATTCATAGACATGTTAAAAATTTGTAAGAGTAAATGAAATTAAAATTACGAAAAAAATATGAAGAATATATTTTTTACACCATATTTTACCAAGTATTTCAAAGCCGAGTCCACATTCAGAGCAGGTATCAAAGCTACCACCGAAGCTTAAAATCAATACGATCTCAAAGTACTCTAACAGAGCCTCCGGGCTAGATCTTATCCAATTTGTTCCCACAAACTACCCCCGCCAGAGATGTCGCATCGGTTGAATTCTCAAATTACTAAAATAAACTTATCTAAAACATTAACCAACTCTTACTTTTGACAACGGTAATATTTGCCGAATTTATTCGCTTTCATCGCGTATTCTTTCCATTTCTATGAGTGGTGTAAAGCATCGTTTCTGAACCATTTTTATGTTGCGACCCACGAGAAAGCCAAGAAGTTGAGTAAAAAGTCTTGTGAACCCATCACTAAAAAATTATGATAATATGCACATAGCGCGCTATTTTTATCAGCTATACGTTATATTAGCCTTCACTGGTTTTAACCTGCGGTGTACTTGCATTGATACCCTTTGCTACTTCTTACTTATGCGAAAAAGATTTTTCTTTGAAAACTAATTACAGAAATTGTCTGTTTTCATTCGAAAATAATTTACCTAAGAGTGTTTTCAAAGACGATCCACGTATAGAAATACTTTTAAGTGGGAAAAAATGCCAAATATCGCATTAATTATTTAATGTTCATGATAAATCATTTTATTGCAATAAAGTAAGCTATTAGTTTATTTTTTCATGTTATTTCTTACATCCTTTCATTTATTTTTATAACACTACACTAAAATTCATACCTATAATAAATGAATATTTTGTATCTATACGTAGTTTGTATTTATTATTTTTCAACAGACTGCGACCCCCTTTAAAAACAAACTCGATCCCCCCAAGGGTCGCGACTCTCCGCTTGAGAAACGATGGCGTAAAGCATTCAAAACTTCAGGAACCAGAATTCAAAATAAATCCGCAAAAAAGTCCAAGAAGATAGTTTTTAGGTTTTTGGCGATTTTAAAATATTCCATTATTTTTATAATTCGTGCTGACGTGACGGTCAAATAAAAAATAAAATTTTATGTGATGCCAGGGGCGCCGATTAGAGAGAAATACACATGAAATCATATGGCAACCCGTTTCTTTTAATTGCGTTTATATTTAATATTTTTAGAACAGAAAGGAAATGACGACTATAATATTTTATGAGGCGCTTAAACACCGATCATTAAAGGGTTAAGTATTCATGCGATTCTGTACTTAAAGTTTCAGTAATATTTTAGATTTACGGCCTATTTTTGTTTAAAATGTTTAATTTGAATCAAAATTTTGAACGTTGTAATATTTGCATGATACACGAGTTTGTACTCGTGCGGTATCAAATATTCATGTGCGTGCGTTCCGCCCCGGTCTCCCTTTCGCCTACCTTTACTTAATATGGCGATGGTTGTGGAGTGTAACAATTCTAGCAAATAACATTGAAATTTAAAATTTATTAGCCAGTTGAGTAAGAAATTCAAATCAATTTACATGTTTAAATATGTTACATCAATTCCATACATTTTCCAAAGTTATAACGGGCGAATAGAGATTATCGAATGAATACCAATTTTATCCAAGTACCAGCGAGTTGGTGGGCCGTAATTGATGCAATTAGTGAGGGCGAAGGAGCACAGTTAACGAATTACAAGCCTTTGAAGATCGGCGTTTGAACATTAGGTAGAGATACTTAACTATTATAATCTTGTTTTTGTAAGGTGTTACGGTATATTTAGTATAAGAAGCGTACCTCAGTACAATGCTACGAATATCCTGTGTAATAATTTACTTATTTACTAGCAATACCCGCGGCTCCGCCCGCGTTCTAAAGACGTAAATGCAACCGTGGTTTTATTTCTAACCATCTTTTTGTATTTTTCTCAGAGATGAGTTATTTTCCCGTAGTAAAAAGTATCCTATATATTGACCCGGGTAACTAGCTAACATCATACCAAATTTCATCCAAATCCGTCCAGTGGTTACCTCGTGATACGGTGACAGACAGACAGACAGACAGACAGAAATTCTAAAAATAATAGATTAGATTAGATTTTCCAAAAAATATTCAATGTACAGATTCTACTCAATTAGAATTTTATGATATGTATAGATATATTGTACATGTGGGAGAAAATAAATAAATTATTAATTAATTATTATTTATATTAGAAATTGAATACATAAAGTCAGTAATGGAGAGTGTATCATGATGTTACTAATATATTTAATGCAAATGGATTGCAATGCAAAATAATTATATATGTTGTCTTCTATCAATAAATAACTGAGGTTAGTTCTAGTCTTCTTGCATGTGTTTTCATATTAACATACACCTGCTTATTTTCTCTTGACTCTTATTAGTGTCATTTTACATTTTTTAGTTGGTAGTGAACCTACTTTCATCGCCAGCGGTCGCGGGTTCGAGTCCCGCTGGGGGCATTCATTTGTTGAACATGAATGTTTGTACTCCAGTCATGGGTGTTTATATTTATAATATGTATGTATTTAAAATGTATATGTGTAGTATATCAACTATCTGGTATCCGTAGCACAAGCACGTAACGTAGCTTACCACTATTATGTGGTAAGCTACGTTACGTGATGTTATTAATTCAAGCGCAACTTTAAAGTTTCATAACGCAACTAAATCTTATCAAGATTCTTTTCTCATGCCTAAACATAGCCTTTTGTTATTAGAGTGTAAATACTATATTCATATACTCGTATCTTCTATACGACGTTTTGTGTAAAGTTAATAAAGTTTTTTTGTAGGCATTTTTATAGCTTTACCCAATTTCTCTTGGTAGGTAATAATGTCATCCTGACCGTCTGTTAGTGTAGTACATATTCTTTTCCATCCCTCTCATGGTCCCATGAGACGACGAACTGATACTGCTAGAGACATAATAAGAATGTTGTGGAACAAAGTAGCTCTCAACGATAAGGTTAGACAAACCTACGATACAAACTTATATAACCATACCCAAAACAAATCACACTTGTTATCGGTTCTATGCCATTACTGAAAAATGTACTGAACTGTTTTGTGTAACCATTAATATTTTTATTATTAAAATATTAAAAAAAATTATAAGATTATTGAAATGCTTATAAGATTAACATCTTATGCGTGAAAAGTATCTAAGATTAATCTTAAATCTCTTAATTTTACAGAACCTCACGGCAAGGGTGTGTAATAAGTTTATCAACATTACACAATTTGCCAGATCAAAGGCGTGATTCAATTCTCTCTTGTCACTTACACTCGGGCTGATGTTTGATGGAAATTGTTAGGTATTCGTGAATATTGACTGATTTGCCTTGTTAGTATGTTGGTATTAATATTAATATTAAAAAGTATTAAAGTATTTTTTCATAACACCTATATTCCGCTTCGACACTCAATTATCCAGCTAAATTTGTTTTTTTTTTAAATCTCTATAAGTTAACTAAAATACGTTGCACGTTGCAAAGATCTATCTTTATAAAAAAATGACTTCACATAAAAGATAGGTAATACAAAGTCACCATCATCAAAGACAGACTCAATAAACTGCCAATTTTGGATTTCTTCATCAAGAACTATCCACGCTACCTTGAAATATGTCGAAATTATTTTTGGGATATTAGCACGTAGCACCATCTAGTTCCATGGTAAATGTATGCCCTTAGATTCGAACTTACGACCGCCGTGCTGGCACAGCAAGGGTCATTAAAAACCGTGGCACATGCGTCGTCATTCGTCAATGCAATCAAATTTGAATTGTTAAATATTTCTAAAAGTAATCTACGTTTTAATTAAAGACGGAATATTAAATCAACGTTAACTTAACCTAGTTTGTAAAAATAATAGAATTGTAGCGTCACCAGTCAAGTCCTCCCTCAGTTTCCATTGCCTAAACCAACATATCCCCCTTATTTGCTTCAGGCTTGTTCGTTGTTATGACATCATTCATTAATACACAGCAAACATAGACATGGTTTTTTGTATCAAACGAGTCGTAGGAAGCTTAATTCATTTAACTGTTTTGTTTAAAACTATTAATTTTATTTCTTACGGGTAAATGTTCATCCATATAATTACATTTATCTTTATAAAAATAAAAGCGCATAATTCAAAAATGGTTGGATCAATTCGGTAAAATTATTATTTTGTATGTTCCTAAGGTCGACGGAAGGTTTTAATACTAAAAAAAAATGAAAAAAATGAATGTTGGTAAGCGCAAAACTCGATAATGACTGGACTAATTCGGCTAATTTTTATTTTGTATGTTCCGTAAGTGACACGGAAGGATATAATAATAATAAAAAAAAAACAAAGTTTTCAAAAAACTTATACTAAAGGGTACCCCCTTTAGTATAGGGACGAACCCGAGCAAAGCGAGGGTGAGTAGCAACTCACTCACTACTCCGCAGTAAAGTAATAAAAGTGCAGTACTTTAAGTGTATATTCAAAATAGTAAAAATATTGCTCAGCCATTTTTACCGTTCTACTTCTGGGCAAGTGCCACCCTTCAATGCTCGAGGGACAGGTATAGTCCACCACGTTACCCAACTTGGGTTAGCGGGGATTTCGCAAAAGCAAAAACTTGTTAAGCTTTCTCAGACAAGCTTTTTACTTAGACGTTTACCTTCCTGCATTTTATTTCTTCATTTTCCTTCCGCCCTATAGTCTAACGAGTTTCTCGTATCAGAACATTCTAATCTAAATGTGAATAATGTTAACTGCTTAATCACCTCACGAGCTTTTCGATTACTTGACTGACCCACTAAACATAGAAATATTACAAAAGTTTTATTATACTTAATAGTTACTTCGAATACAAGTTTTATTGAATAGTCGATTATATACGTCGGGGAAGTTTGAATATTCGTATAAATTACACGGTGCTTCAAAAGCATGAGTTTAGTCGTCTTTCCAGTATAGCAGTATAATAGCAGTGATCATATAACAGAATATCAACTTTGGCCGCGTCTATTTGTTTTTATGCTTATATCTTCTGAATCGCAACGCAACAGATTATGCGAATTTCATTATTATTTAGACTATTTCTTTCTAATAGTTATTGTGTATATGCATATTACCTATATTTATAAGTAGAAAGTAATTAACTCATTAAGTCTGAGCAGAGAGGGCGGTAAAATCATAAATTCAAAACGCGTCAACGCACCCGAGCGAAGTGAGTGCCTGTCATTGGTAAGCTGAAACAAATGTTTTTAAGCAATCGTCTTACCTGTGTCTTTGAGCTGCAGAGAGCTGACCTTGTTAGAAAGGTAGCCCCTGATCGAGTTCGCGACTCTTGACGTGGAAGCGGCCGCCGCGCCCCCCCGCAGCGCGCCCTGCAGCCGCCCGAGCAGTGCACCCTCGTCCTCCACCGTACACCCGGGGCTCGGCCCCAGACAGTCGTATGAATAAACAAATATCGATCCTTATCTTATAAGCTATCAGTGCATGTTTGATATGTTTTGGTTGTGGCCCTAGTACAGCATGGTGCGCCGGATTCTGTAAAAGTGAAGGTTTTGTTAAGAACTTTATGATGCAAAATTTAATATCTAAGATAATAATCAAATTTAAAGTTATTTACTACGATACCTAGAAAAATAAAGAATACTAATCCTACTATATTTTTTAGAAAAATTAAAAGTGCGAAAAGTAAATTGTCCGTCGGATATTTTTTTTATTAGTATTTATATTTAAACTCTCAATTTATTTAAAAGTACTATCTAAAATCTATAATTGAACATATTTTTTTACTTATTCTATAGAAAAATTTATCCCTCTATTTTTATTATGATCGTGTTGCACATGAATTAAACAATGCTACAAAGCTTTACATTTTGGCCCTCAAAGACGCGGAAGTCATAAACCTAGTATGTTTCCGGGCACAAGATGGCGAACGGAAGCGGCTGAGTAGCAGCTTCCGGCGGGATACATCCGAAAGCTCTCTTGAGACATAATTTTAGTAAAATTACGCGAAAAATTTTAAAAATGTGAAGTTTCCTCATACATTTTATATATACAGTTACTTTTTAATAATTTCATTTGTCTACCTTTTGTTGGCAATATAAATAGAGCTTAATTTCTCGATGTTGAAACATTGAAGCTTTTCAAAAAATCCTCTTATACAATTTTTGAGTTGTTTGCTTAGTTTTTTGGTTCGTCAAAAAAGATAAACTACGTGCTATTATTAGTTACGATAGCAGGAAGTGCCAAAAAGTCTAAAATAAAAAAAAAGTATTACAACTTAGACCAATATATTCTCATTTTATTTTACTTTATACCAATATTATTTAACACTTAATAAATATACTATTTCGTATAAATAGAGCCAATCGAAAAAGGGCGCGCCGCGTATGAATTATTTATCATCTCACCATCTGACATCCAACCCTCATCGCAAAACAACTCGAATTATAAATGAAATAAACATTGAGGAAAAATCGCATACACACTTACGTCTCCTAAAAATTTTTGTAACAATTTATTCTGTAAAAAAATGGTGACCAACAAAAAATACGAAGATACAAGCTCTTTTGAAAGCTTTCCTTAAGAAAAAAAATTTTAAAAGCACTTAGTATAAGTCTAATTTGAATAAAGTTTATTTCATTTTATTTCAAAAGTTCATTACAAATTGGCCTACATTTGCATTTAATCATACTAATAAAATGCATTATTTATTTTCTACTGCTCCATAACTATTATAAGCTAGAAACCCGCAATGGCGTAAAACCACATTCAGATAAATAATTCAGACATTACATAATATTATAATTTGAATGGCACTGAACATAGCTATCTCCCTCACACGCCAACACCCATTACGCAACTAGCAAAATACACGAAAATATAAAAAAATATGCACAAAATCACAAAATTTTGGGCAAATTTCACACAATATAACCATAATAATAAAATTTAGGAAATAGTGGTATATTAACCTTGTATAGTGTGACCGCGAGCTTGGCACACCTGTGTACCGCGGGCCCAGACTGACTGGCTCGGTCCTCGCTGGAGAGAAGGCTTGCAGATCATGCGCAAAGCCTCCTCCCGCCATTGGCCGGCTCCTCGTCATGACGTCATTCTGAACAGACCAATAAACACCTCCCTGAATTTCACGTAGGTATGTACAGATGGGTCGATTGCTAAAAATAGGGCCTGGGCCCAATGGTCGATACCATCATGTATCAAGTTTTCGGCTGAATAAGAAATATTTTGAATCTATTACATTCGTCGCTGAAGGATTAATTGCTTTTGCTTAGATTTTATCCCTCTGCCTTGAAAATTTTTAATGAAATGTAATCAAAACTCCTCCTCCTACCTTTATAATTAGTTTCTGACAATTAGCGTAAGCCTTGTACTTAAACATAAATTTAAATTATGTTAATACTAGCCACAATGGCTGATTCCATTCATTAGTCCTCTACATATAATGTGGTTTAAGTTAGATGTATGTCTGTATGTCTATAGCATTATAAAATATCATAAATGGATGTACCGATTTCGATGACTTTTTGTATATAGATTAGAATATATTTCGACTGAAAAATTATCTAGTTATCCTTATTCATATTACCAGGCCCGCCTTTGAGCGCCAACTTGTTAATAATAACACATTTTTTAATTTTCAAAAATACAGTTAGGAAGCTTATTAAATCAAGTAAACATTCCACCAGTTTTTTTATTTAATTACAAATTGATGACACTTGGTATTTGGGTCTAAAGCGCGCATACTTGTAAGCTAGTCAAAATTTCAATGTCTATAACTCGTTAACTTTACATTTTGTTGCAAAAATATTTGGACGATGTAGGTAGACCTCAATCGAATATAACATCGACATTTTTTACCTGTCCGCTTCACGTGGAATATCCCATTTGCTAAAATATTTTTATTTCTTTGTGTTTCTTTATATAGATAAAGACAATTAAGTATTCGCAATACATTTTAATGCAATTTACAGACCCATTTCCTGAAGGCTCCATTTGGATAATTTCCAAGCCCACTTCATCACACAGCTACGCTTGAGATTTCCAAGTTGTAAAAGTTCTTGAACAAAACAATAAGTACCTAGTACAAGTATCTCTTAATGAACTAACACTGGATAGAAGGTGTACTAATTATAAGTTATGTTTTGTTCTTAAATAACGGCTGAACAGTGGCTGCGTTCAGCTCAGCTTGTATTAACTTTTGTATAAAGTACATTTGCTTTATTGTATAATATTTTATGTATTTCTTAGATGTAGATTTGAACTTTTAATTAATTATGAAAATTAGCAACTTATTCACGCTTTGCTCGAAATCTCTATGTGCCTTTCCCTCTTAGGTGACTTGATAGAGCCGATTTATTTTTATAATGTGTATTTAAATTATACAGCTACCATCAGCCCTTTTTAACGTCCCACTGCTGGGCATGGGCCTCCCTCAGTACGAGGGGGATCAGGTCATAGTCCACCGCGCTGGCCCAGTGCGTGTTGGCGGACTTCACATGTCTTACGAAAACTTGCTAGATTTTCTCAGACATGCAGGTTTCCTCAGGATGTTTTCCTTCACCGTTAGACAAGTGGAACATCTTAGAAATCCACACACGAAAATATCAGAGGTGCGAGACCCGGAATCGATCCCGCATCACTAGGTTATACAAGTGCTCACTTGTATAACCGAGTGTTACCGCTGGGCTACCACTGCCTTTATTGTACAGCTATGTACATATTTTGTAAATCATATATTAGTCAGTCAAACAATTCCATTTTTCCGCGCCCCGCTTCAGTTTGAACACACATACAACCTTTCACATATATATAGTAGTGTAACCTTATAGATTATTATTATCTTTGTAAGAATTGGACATTTCTAAGCAGCAAAAGTATATTGTAATAACATTTTAAGAATTTTGACTTATAAAGAACTTTATTTGTAGAAGCTTTTATTTAAACAATATTAACATAATAACGAAGCTTTTTAAATTTTTTAAATAACAGGTAATGTACCTAAATATACGTACGAAATGCGGGGTCTTTACCTATAATTAAACCACGTTTACGGCTCCACCTACGTTCTAAATACCAGACACCAAATGCTTAGATTCTACATAATATTATTACACCATGTGATGTTACAAAGCCTTCCTCTATAAATGGGCTATCCAATGCTGAAAGATTTTTTCAATTCAATCTAATAGTTCCTAAAATTAGCGCGTTCGAGCCAACAAACTCTACTTGATAATATAAAAACAAATATAGATTACTAAAGATTTTCATTATTTTTCTTTACGACCTTTACGACTTTAACCGGTACAATGTAAGACGACCTCAATGCATAATTATCTAATTTTGTAGTCTGTGTATTTTTAGTAAAAAACCTTTTTTTATGTTACATTTAAGTGTAACCTCGTAAACACTAATTAAAAGGTCGTTGACACCCATTCATTGACTGTGATCTCAATATTACCAAACCTAGAAGTAATTATATCGAGTATAAGAGCCCTAATAAATTGTATATATATCATTCTATCAAATATATTAAGTGGTAGCTCAGTGGTAACGCGTTCGCTTGGATATCTAAGTAAAGCGGGTTCAACATCAGAAAATGTGCAAATCATTTCTAACATGATTACCACATGCCTTATTTAACATCGTCAGGAAACCTGCATGTCTGAGAGAACCTTGCAAGTTTGAGCAGAACATGTGAAGTCCACAAGCTACTATTGCCTGCTGTAGTAATGCCTCATACTTAAGGGAGGTTGCGCCAGCAGTGGGACGTTCAAAAGGGCTGAATACACATATACATATCAATATTATAAATGTTTGGGTTTGTTTGATTTGGTTTTTCTTTGGATGCTTGTTACTCAATCACGCCAAAACGACTGGACGAATTTGGGTGAAATTTTGCACAGGGATAGATTATAGTCTGGAATACCGCAACGTTTACTTTTCGTTTCGGAAAAATGTACGTAGGGACAAATCTCACAATAAACTAAAAATCGACAAATTTAAAATTTCTGTTCCATTAAATTGATTGAAGTTATACTTATCATATATTTTAAGTGAATTGAAGTAAATTTCAAGACGACTTGGAAAGTTATAATAGAACTTCAAACTTCGTACTTTTATGTTTAACGTTACTTGCTTTTAAATATTGCTTGATTGGGATTCATTTATATACATTCCCTCTACTGTTATTGATTTCATAATTATTAATTTTATGTATGTATCTATTACTACTGCTATTCCCACGGCTCAGCCCGCGTTGGTAGAAGGATGAAAATTAAGGGTTATAAGTATTTTTTGATTCCAAATCATAAAAAATAAAAAAAATCAATTTTATCTAATAATAAAAAACCACCTTTATCACCTAGTTGAATAAAAAGTAACCTACGACCTATTCTCTGACGGTTACAAGTTTTTTTTTAATATTATATGTACGTTTGTATATTCTGAGTATAATATGTATCCCTTGCTACTAAAATTATTAATTCCACATACAATTTTTTATCACCCTTTTCACCCCTTTAAAAGATGTTTCACGGGATAAAAATTCCTATTTCATTAGCAGTGTTAATCTGCCCCTATACAAAATTTTGTCTTAATCGGTTCAGCGAATTTTTATTTTATCCACATGCATGGCATGAGATTTTCATGTCCTGGAATCCTGTTTAGGTTTGCGCCTAGATCTATCCACGTTCATGCCAGCTTACAGAACATTAAGTAATAGGTCTACAGATTATAAAATATATCCTTTATAAAATTAACTGGCTTTAGTGAAATGACGGCTTTGTTTGAAATTCAGTCAAAAGGGCCATACCACACCATTTCCCACTACAGTAGTCGCTGAAAAAAGTTTGAACTGTCTGTCCAAACCCCTGTCAAAAACAACAATAGAATAAAGGTGACAGTAAATACAAAACACCTGTTCGTAAAAATAAAAATAATGCTAATGTTAAAACTAAAGCTACCTGTAATACAGTCGCTTACTTGCCTATGTATGTATAAATGTTAGTACACGAGCCAGCGAGCGAACTTGGCCCCACACGCGATCCGCAGCTGCAGGCGTAACATTGATTTTTTGACTTTTTACCTTCACTAAACAAAATTGTACACGGAGAGTTTGGCATTACTGAATTTTTCTGTGTTTTGATGTTTTACGGATAACAAAATGTAAGGTTTTTTTGTATCAATTTTACGCGATATTTTTGTTTGTAATTCTTTTTTTTATATATTATTCGTTATTAAAATTCTATCTCCCTCTCCATCTACTTCTACCTCTGAAAAGGATTCCATACATACATTGAGAACGACTACCCCCTTTAGTATATATATATTTATATCTAATCAAAAGAAAAAAAAGTTTCAAGCTTCTAGCTTTAAAAATGACATAATTTCCGTACAAAATTTAATCCCCTATTTCCACTTACAGCGTTTTTTTCGCCTTAAAAATCTTTATCTTTTCTTAGGCTCTAGACAGTCTGGGTATAAATTTTATTTAAATCAGTGCAGTAGTTTTGGCGTGAATCCGCGACAGACAGACAGACAGATAGACAGACAAGTTACTTTCGCATTTATAATATTAGTAAGGACGTAAGGATAGTAATGAAAATCACACTTATGTTAAAGATTTATTAATTAAAACTGTTAATAATAGCAGATACAATTCCACAGAAATACAGCCACAATAACACACTCGATATAATTTTTCAGCTCACACTTCTATGCTGTGAAAAGCTCCGTAACTCTACACCGTGAAACTTATATAATAATTACATCTAAACTTTTATTATATAAATGAAAGCTCAGTCAACTGTCATGATTACTGTACACGAAACCCGCACAAGTTGTGAACTTGGCCCAAGCCTTATTCCCTCTTGACACGAATGTAGTTTGTCACGAACTGCTGAATACATTGATTTTGTTGGCACCTCTCGCTTTGAACTTATGTTAACAAGAAGAAGCTTTTAATATTATAAAATACTGGTCCAATCTGTCCTTATACTAGTATATATGTATATATATATACTCTATATAACGACACTCAAGGGACCGTGCATATTTTGACGTTATAGAGAGTTGTCGTTAATGAAAATCTGAAAAAGAAAATGCGTATTTCACACTAGTGTTAGTAATTACATTCATAAAAACAATTCTTATTAAAACGCTATTGCGTATAGTTTGTTAATTTAATCTGAAGTCTTTTGTTGCACCAGTAATTTTGATGTATTTTTTACTTACTTTATTCTTATCTTGCGATATTGAGGCATCTTGGTGATAAAGAAATACTTTGCCAATAATTTTGTTGCTTCCAGAGCTTCTTTAATGCACGGCGGAATTTTTACAAATTTTTACAACTTCGTCTAAAAAGTGATATTTATTATTTTATTATTGTCGTTATGGAGAGTGGGTGTAATGCTAAATGTATGGTTTAATAAAATTTTTGTCTATGACGAGAAAACCGCTTGACAGATTTTGATAAGATTTTGTATGATGATAGCTGGTTATCTGGGTCATCATATAGTATACTTTATATGGCAGGAAAATATTTCATCTCTGAGATATCCATATGTAAAATACATATGTCCCAGTTATAACGTCCTAGTAAAGTTACGAGTATATTGAATATCTCCAGATCGTGTATGCAAATATAACGCTTTTAAGAAATATAAAATATTTCTGTATAAATAAAATCTATTACTACACTTGCAAATAAAATACATACTCGTATATTAAAAAAAATTTGGTTAAAAAAAAGTATTATTATTTAATACTGCTTTTGACCGCAAACTAAACAATTTAAAAAATAAAATTTTGGAAGGACATCCTACACATTATTATGAATCTAAATGTTAATGTTTACAATGCATTATATCGTAGCGATTTGTTCATGTATAAACATAATGTACCGTCGCAGTGCAAACATGTCGTGGGAAACTACTGGTTGTACAAACTATCGCAAACATTCGCCTCCCACAGGGGATAAATGTTATTATCTGGCTTCTGTATTCCAAATAATTATAATTTTTTCTACAAAGTTTACAACATTATTAGGAAAAACAGATAACATATTATGTTTAAAACGAATAAATGGCTGATTTAGTTACAAAAAATTATTTACAGGAAAAAGAGGTACAGTAATATAACCAAGAATTCAGACTTTACTATCGGACAATCTCAATCACAAGTATGTTTCCTAAATGTATTCCATTTTCAAACGTGTTATATTAATAATATCAGATTTCTAGCTGTGCCCGCGACTTCGTTCGCGTGGATGTCGGAACTTAACAATGTATTTTTAGTGCGAAGCGCTGTTGGAGGATACCTATACAATTTTTTATTTTTTTATTTATGCTAGTGCTTCTTTATAAACAACATTAGCTGTGGAACCATCTGGAGCGTACACAAAAAGGTTATTGGGGTTGTTTACGCGGGAAAGAGCTACGTATAGTTGACCATGGGAAAAGCATCCAATACTTAGGTCCACCCCCGCAACGGATAATGTCTGGCCCTGAGGCCTGAGCTTTATTAATCGTCATGGCATAACAGAGATTGACTGGGAATTGCACTCGTTTGAAAGAGAACTTTTGAAGGAAAGGAACTTTACTTCTGGAATTTCTCTACTTCTTCACTTTAAACTCAAATATCTTTTGATAGACTGAACCGATTGCAATGAAACAAAAACTAAATGTTACTTAAAGTTACGTTCAATCGTTGTGTATAAAAGTTATCTACATTGCTTTCGTACGTTTTACGTGATGCCCGGATAAATAAACAGACAAACCGACAAACCGACAAACAGACAAACAGACAAACAGACAAAAATTCTAAAAATGCTGGAAATGGGTCCTTTAACACCCTGGCTATTTTTTTTTTGTAATTTTTTTTGATGTACAAATACGACTTTTCTACAGTTTTATTATATGTATAGATTTTGGTCTCCGTCAACAATCGTTCACGACAGAGCCTAGGGTTTTAGACTTCTCAAAAGTCATAAACTTGTAACAGTATCTATATATTCGAAAGTTTATAAAATAATTTCAAAACTCCAGAAATGGCACCACTTGTATTTTTAGTTCCATAATTATTGTGATCGATCAAAGAAAGTCGGCTAATCTAAAATTAATAACCTCTCCAATCTACAAAGCTTGCTTGTCATAACTACTAAGAAGCTCCTGTCAAACTTCTCTATTTAGGTCGAATAATTAGATTTAGGTAGTCAATTAATTTTAGCACTTGGTCAGATTAAATAAAACAAATAAAATTAAGCCTTCATCATTTTCATAGAAACACTGACTGAATATCAATAAATAAAAAAAAAATTCTAAAACGCTTTAACATCTATAGATTAAAAGCTATAAATGTTCAAGAAAACTATCAGAATATATCCTAATACATGCCACTTAAGTGGTAAAGTTTGTTCCTACCCCTCCAAGTTGGGGGGTATAAATAGGCGGTCGATGTCGCGGCGCATGCGCAGTGCGCGCTCGGCGCTACGCGATGTACTACGAAATATCATACTATGTAAATATGTAGATTCCAATATATGTTTCATTTAATCTTACTGTTATTGTACAATGTGCTTTTATTTCATGGATACTTTTGAAATATTTGCTTACATTTCTACATAGAAAAAGGTTTATGATGTTATTATACAGATGATGTGTCGATATAACTTTGTTCAGACACAAATTGCATTTAAAATATTTTATTTTTAAGATAAGAGTATAATAGTATCTTAGTAACTTGGTATAAACCGAGTAAATCCAGTTAACTGAGTTGAGCAGGTTCAACTCTCGGGTTCGCACCTTTCCAATCATTATCAAGACAGCGTCCACAAGACAGTCCAGTGGTAACGCGCTCGCTTGGATTACCGAGTGATGCGAGTTCAAATCCGGGTCTCGCACCTCTGATGCGAAACTTTTCTATCATGAAATGATGAACTCTGCTTGTCTTTAAGAACCTAGCAAGTTTTCGAAAGACATGTGAAGTCCGCCAAAAGAACCGTGGACTATGGCTTGATCCCCCTCATATTGAAGGGAGGCCCGTGCCCAGCTGTGGGACGTTAAAAAAGGCTGAATACACATATTTATTTCGAGGAGACCAGCATGTTTGAATTAACCTAATACTTAGGTTTTCAAAAGGCATGTATAGTCCGCCAAGTCGCACTTTGCGATCGTGATGGACTATCTGCTGATCCCCTTCATACTGAAGAAAGTCCGTAGCTAAATACAAGTAGCGCGTAGAAACAATATTTTCCATCCTTTAAAACTTACTAAGCCTGGATTAATCACAAAAACGTTCAAGTTTAGATCCTTTCTTTAATGCTTTTTCTATCTCCAGTTTTTCTCAAATACCTACATCTATTCAATTTGCAACTATATCTGCTAAATAATAAGGCTTACATTCAAATATAAGTCAGCGCCATATAAGATGTTACCAAAACGAGACTGATTCGTATTAAATAAAGATTTTTAAAACTTAAATTAAACTTTATTCTGTAGAATTAAAGTTCAAATTTAGTTACGAAATTCATGGAACCTAATTTTTAGTTTTTTGTTCTATAGCAGTAGTGTACATGTAAGATAAGCCGTGAGTTCTAAATTGAAGAGATAATAAAATGCCGCTGGACATAAAAAGGAGAAAATTAAATTTTCCTCTTATTCTTCATAGTCTTGAGAACTCGCTTAAAATTTAACTCTATAAATCTTTTTTATGGTTTCCTATACGAAAGGATGAAGTCGTATAACCTTTTTCTAAATCAACTTTTGTTTTTAAAGTGTTTGTCAAAATTTATGTGAAAAAAGTTATTATAATTTAAATTCAATATATGGTGTCCTTACACTACAGTGTTTAATTAAATAAATATCAATGTGGATGGTAAAAACTGAAGGGCATCACTAAGCAAGAAGATAGTTTAATTAAAAACTTTTTCACGTTCCACTGAATGACACGAGCCTCGTGTTCAATCAATTCATAGTCACGCTGGCCAAGTGGTGGTTGGCGGACTTTACGTCAAGCCTATCAAAAACTTTAAATATTTTTTTATCTGACATGCAAGTTTCGTCACAAAACGTTCTTCGCCATACGCAAGTGTTGAAAAATTTTTGCGCGTGAAAATTTTAAGGATGCGAGACTCGGTTGAACTCGGTTGACATGGCTTTCCAAGCATGCATGGTTTACCACTAGACTCTGACAGAAAGTTACGAACATACAATGTTGACAATTTTCGTAGATATATTATGCAGTGCAACGAGGAAAACTAGTTTACATATAAATCGAGTATCCTAGAGGTGGCATGTCGATATCGTATCCATGTTTGAACGTGACACGAATGATAATCATTCATTTTCCCCAAAAACGACATCGAAAATTATACGAAAACTATTAAGAACAGCTAGAGTTTTTTGTGATTTGCTCGCATAGTGGGTAGGTACATCGTTAAAAGTAAGTACCTATATTACGAAGGTTATATAAGTATTATGTGTATTTACCGGACGGTAATTGAAGGGTAAAAACTTCTTCTCACTCAAAAGACTCTCTTATCTTTCAGAACAAAAAAAACACATTAAGAATAGCCAACATAAATATTTTTGGATTATAATAATAATAATTCAGCCTTTCAAAATGTTATTGCTGAGCAAAGGGCTCTTCTGTAGTGTGAATAAACCTTTAATGAAGTAATACCTGGTAAAAGGACTTATGAATCTGATTGCCTACCATATATACATATATAGACACATGTGTATACATATTATACCCATTATGAAAAAATCTTACTTTTGTCTTTTCCATCCAAAATTATATGACGTGATTAATGTAAGAAAAATAGCGTCTCTAAAAGGCAATTCGTCTTCCGAAATTGCCTCTCTCTCGCTTCAGAAAAACCTTCAGATACAGTATAAATAAACATAGATATTGGCACATCTATTCTATATAGTTTTTATATATTACAAAAAAGATTTATCTTCTTAAATCTTTTTTTTATCTTTCATATGTACTTATGTGCGTGTGCGTGTGTGTATGTGTGAATTACTGAACTATTTAACGGTTTTGGCTACTTGTTACCCAATTTCATTTACAGTTAATAAAAAAAAATCTTGGACTAAAACTGTACTATAACTCTAAGGACTTATTCCATAAATATCTCCATCGACACCTGCTCTGCCAGTTTTCTTCATTCAAATTTAAATTGTTATTGGCCATAATCGCGTAATTGCTACGCTAACCCATAATATACACACAAAAACACATGAGCACACTCGATTTAGTGGACTCAATTTAATGTTAGGATATTAATATCAAGGAAACTGTCAAAATGTTAATAATGTTAATATTTTCGCCCACCACCGCTTTAGTACACACAAATCTACATAAATTTATATATATTATACTCGTAGCTAGGCAAAGACGAAACTATTTGTCTTGTCTGCGCTATTCACGAGCTTTTTTGCAATATTGTAAAAATACACCAAACATGATCGAATTCGATCGAATCATATGATTATCGATCGAATTTCGACCACTGGATGAACGCCAGTTAATATTAATGGACGTATAGAAATAATGAGAGTCTCAAATCAAAGCGATTTAATTCGATCACTGCGCGAGGGGAGGGCGTGGGCGTGGCCGCTCGATACGATAAGATATGAAAAAAATCTATCTACAGCCAATTCCACTTCGCCGCCTTTAATTCTTAATGCGATTATCGGAAGAAATTCAAATTGTTTGAACAATACTAAAATGGTAAGTTAAACAGCATTTAAACTACGTGGGTTTGTGGGACATAACCTTTTGATTAATAGACAAAATTTAAATAGTACTTGAAATTGTTTAAATATAGCTATTTATAGTAAAATGATTATAATTTTTGGCGCTATCTTTCTTTTCTTTTAAATTATTGTATCTACCTACTTATATTTTTTAACAGATGCTACATATTATTTGCCATATAATATACCTTTTATGGAGAAATAAATTATAATTAAAAGGCAGGCCCAGCGGTAACGCGTTGCTTGTATAACCGAGTGATGCGGGTTCAAATCCGGGTTTCGCACCTCTGATATTTTCATGTGCGAGTCATTTCTATCATGATTACCACTTGTCTTACGGTGAAGGAACACATCGTGAGGAAACCTGCATGTCTGAGAAAACCTAGCAAGTTTTCGTAAGACATGTGAAGTCCGCCAACACGCACTAGGCCAGCGCGGTGGACTAGGTATGGCCTGATCCCCCTCGTACTGAGGAAGGCCCGTGCCCAGCAGTGGGACGTTAAAAAGGGCTGATGATGATGATGATGATGATGATACCTTTAACATCCGCATACATAAACATTTTGACGGCACGCTTGGCTCAGTTTGTATTGCGAGCGGTCGCGTGTTCGAGTCCTGCTGGGGGCATTCGTATGTGTGATGAGCACGAATGCTTGTACTCCAGTCATTCTTGTATATATGGTGTACTTGAAATTATGCAAATTATCTTCAAAAATTTGAAACTGGCACATTTTAGGCCCCTTCTTGAGATTTTATTATATATTCTAACTAAAAGCTTAAGCCTTTTTAGGTCTATCGGCTTAGTTGGTCCAGTATGAGACCTTTTCCCTTTATGCGATTTTCTTAGAGTAAACGAAGCATATTTGAGTGGCTAAATGGAAACGAAATTATTATTGATACCACAATACTTACTTTTTAGATATACACGAATATTTGATATTAAAATGTAAATAATAATCTTTTCAGGTTTTCTCACAAAAGCTATAAAGATAACATATTATAAAGATAATTGTATTTAAAAAAAATGGCGCCTTATTACTTATATTTATTATCTATTATACTTAAATATTCACTCCTACACGAAAATTACGAGCAATAAATTCGGCTGGATTACGTCTTGGATGGATATTGCTAATTTAATAAAGCTGTTATAAAGCTGTTATATAGATATATACACGTTTGGTGCAGTTTTACCCTACTGCTACTATTATTGCTACTACTGCTGCTGCGCCAACGGTAACGGGTTCGAGTCCCACTGGGGGCTTTCATTGGTAAGCACGAATGTAACGCGTTACCGCTGGGCTACCACTGCCTACATATTATAATATAGCTTTATAATAGCTTTTTATTTTAGAATAGAACATGATTCTCTCTTTCTCTCTCGAGCTGAATAACATATTGGGATTTTACTAAGCGATCTTAAAGAAGAAGGAGCTGTTCGGTTCTTTTTTGAAGATGTCTTATTTATTTATTTAAAATCGTCAGCAAAAATACATTTTTACATGCTAACTCAAAATACAATTAAATACTTTCCTACTTACTTAGTGAAAATGGAATTAAAATTAAGTTTAAGTATTTATAACGAAAATTAATGATAACTGCAATAAATTAAATTAATTACAATAATACGCGCAAGTCACACTTTAGAGTCATTTTATTTATTTTATTTTATTAAATGGGTTATGTCTAAGTTTCAGATTCGATAAATCAGCTGGTGGTAAGAACATTGAAGCGTCGCTATTGGAGAACTCTTATCAAGTGGCTTCTGTTAACTTTGGTATTATTCCTTGTGGTTTTTGCAACCTATGTTTGGAAAAATAGTGAATTAGTGTCATGCTTTAATGATTTTTTAACAAAATTTGGGTGTTTTTCAGTAACTAAGCGGCATACTTAAAAAGTACATCAGCTTACTTCTTGGAAACTTAAACTTTTCAAAGCTTTTTCACACTGAAAAAGCACGATAATTTTATAAAGCTTGGGTCATGTTTTTTTAACATAAAAAATCTACATGACCATATCAAGATTTACATTGTGCAGGAATCAAACTACCTTCCTGCTGATTCAACTTAATGACCACTGCGCTATTGAATCAGCTCTACTTTGAGCTGGAACGACTGGACCGAATGATATGATATGATATGAATTAAAGACTACTTAACTAGGTGCTGTGAGTAATTATATAATTACAATCTAATTTTTGCAAATACTTAGCAATACATTTAATATTTTATATATTAATAACGAAAAAAATAGTAAAGTCAATGTTTTTCTTGATCAAAGGCATCTAAATCAAAGCTAGGAAAATCACCAGAAACAAAAATATAATATCTGGTATAAAAGTTAAATGTGAGTTCATAAAATATTGACTCACAAGCGGTAATGGCTGAGCCATTTCCCAGTAATCACATTTGACCTTACACGTAGGAAATATAAAAGCGGATTTTAACTTTTGTTAAAACGGGAGATGGATGAAACTTTAATTTTAAAATTTACTACTAAGAGAAGCGCTAGTAAGTAAGTGATGTATTTTTTTATGTTACATATTCTAGATTGATCTAGTGTTACTTGCGACTTACCGTCATTTAGCTTCAGTTTCGTACCTAGTGAGAAACAAAAACAAAGTTGACCACTCGTTTGGCTCAGTTGGTAGTGACCCTACTTTCTGCGCCAGCGGTCGCGGGTTCGAGTCCCGCTGGAGGCATTCATTTGCTAATCACGAATGTTTGTACTCCAGTCATGGGTGTTTATATTTATAATATGTATGTCTATGTATTTAAAATTTATATGTGTAGTATATCAACTATCTGGTATCCTCAACACAAGCACGATACGTAGCTTACCACGGAACTAGATGGCGCTGTTGTAATAATGTCCCAACATATTTATTTATTATTTATTAAATGTATCGCACGTGAACCGTACATTTTCCAAGATAAAAATTACCTAATCAATATGCTATTCCAGGCTATAACTTATCTCTGTGCCAAATTTAATCCTGGTCCATTCATATGTTTTGGTGTGATTGACTAATTGCAAATTGCAAGTAGCAACCATCCACCCTCACAAATATTCACAATTTATTCTACGTCTTTTAACATGAAATTACGAGTACGATTAGAAATATTCATACTAATGTAATATTAGTTATCCTACTGCATGATGCATCAATTTATTTATGTTTGTTTTAATATTTTGGTATTTTAGCAAATTGTATTATTAGTTGTAGTAATTATTTTTTGAATAAATTGTTGTAAAATGAAATTTGTCAATCTATCAATTCCCTTTTAACTTTAAACTACTGAACAGATTTCGATGAAAATGGACGGGTATAAGCTACTCGTACCTTTCTTTGCCTCGCTCACCACGTGAGTAAAGCCACAGCCAAAGATTAGTTACAAGACCTATTAATGAGTACAGTACATTTTCATTAGGTACCTATATATTTCTTTGTTGAAGTTGAAACCGTCCTATTAGTATTTGAACCGTACGCTTGCTTACGTATTCAATTTCGCTTAATTAGAAACTCAATGCCCACAATTAGGAAAATTGTGCGATCAAATATCCAAGGTATGAATTAAATTTAAAAAACATATTTTACACACGTTTTGTTAAAGTAGTAGTAATTTATCTCAATGTAAAATTTAAATTTAGCGATAAATGATATTATAAGAGGGGGAGTTCAGAGCTTATTAGACATTTTGATACGTTTTTCTTGCAGATCCTAGTTATTATAACAAATATTAAAGTAGGTCAGAGTGACCTACATAAAGGTATCTAAACAGATTTCGATAGAATTAGCAAGTAAAATAGATTGAATACCGGGATTGGGCATAGGCTGCCCTTGAAACGCGTCACGCGTTATCAAGCGAACGAAAACTCGTCATAATCCTATTTAGTCTTAAAAAACATAAAAAAATACACATGTTTCGTGAAACATCACTGTTACTTACAAAGAAAGATAATCAATTTATCGTCACATAAAATCAGATAACAGCAAATTATTATTTTTTCAGCAAATTTCAAATTTTTTTATTGTTTGTTAGCTCATAACTTTGAGCTGGGTGAACCGATTTTGATGATTCTTTTTTATTTGAAAGGTAGTGCTTCCCATATGGTCCCATTTTAATATTTTCCAGTTCTGATAATGGCATCCATGAGAAAACCATAAAAGTCTTAAATTTGCATTTGCAATATCACGCCAACCGATTTCGATGATTCTCTTTTTAATGGAAAGGGTATAGGGTAGTTTGATGAGATTTTGAAAATTAACAATTGAAAAATTAACAAAGTCCTTAAAAGTATTATTTTCTACTTTTTAGTTTAGATTTATTAAGTTTGGAAGTCGGTTTTTATTTTTTTGGTTAAAATAATTTATTTTTAATTCAACTAAAGCTTATCCATATATTATCACGGACCATTGATAGGCATTACTGTGACTGTTCTAGCAAAACTGCATTTCAGGATGTTGGTGGCTTTCTCAGACTACCCCGCTGACTATGTACGAGTACATATGTATAATGCAATGCATGCACGCATTCAGTCCTTTTTAACGCCCCACTGCTGGGCACGGGCCTCCCTTCAATACGAGGGGGATCAGGCCATAGTCCACCACGCCGAGTCACATCACAGTTCACATGTCTTTCGAAAACTTGCTAGTTTCTCTCAAACATGCAGGTTTCCTCAAGATGATTTCCTTCACCGTAATCTTATAAGTAATGATTCGCACATGAAAATATCAGAGAGGCGAGGCCCGGTTTTGAACATGACTCGGTTATCTCAGCGAACGCGTTCCATGGGCTACCACTGTCTCATACATTATAATATATAATTCATTTTCGTTTGAAAATGTTAGAAGTTATGAAACTTTTATAAGTTTTATGAAACCTAGAAAACTACTGTAGTACAACATTATTCATTTAATTTCTAGGTTGAAATCATTCCAGATTTATTAGTCTAAATGAAGCTAAATTTGTGTAAAACCTAATGTTTGTAGTAATATCATCTAGAATACTAATAACTATGTTTTGTTGTAATCGTAAAAATTGTGAAAACAAGAGATTGCGCAAGTCGTACTTGCTTTAAAATGGTTGTGCATAATTATTGTTTTTTGTTATAAATTATTTTAATTTAATGATTTTGTAGAAATTTATAAACACTATGAGCAAACTTATTAGCTAAATTAATTAATTAAATAAATCGCTTCTTATGTTTGATATTATATATAGTTTATTTACCACACATTTGGCTTAGTTTGTAGTGTAGTACTTGCTATGCCATTGGTCCCGGGTTCGAGTCCCGCTTGGAACGTCCTCTTGTGTGATGAGCACAAACGTGCGTATTCCAGTCATAGGTGTTTATATATATATGTATGTAATTAACAAGATATATGTGTAGGCTCGTACCATGGAACTAGACGGTGCTGTGTGTCACTGTCCTAACATTTTTTTATTATTAACTTGAAAAACTTTAAGCACTAGCAGCTCATTTTATATTTAATTATAGTAGCCGACTTCGATCCAACCCCAGACTCTTCACTACACTTTTATTTCCTTGAATTCTACAGCTACTATTTCCTATAAAAAAGAACATTAAAAAATCCAGATGACTTCTCGCAAGTTAGAAGCTCAGTAACACGATCGTAACAAAGGCACCGCGTTCGAAGAACTTAACGCTTTTAACATTGCGAAAGAAATGGAACAAAACTAAAATAACAGTTAAAACTATTATATCCTTTAAGATTTTGTGTACAAACTTAGTTCGCAACTGCATCGTTGTATTTCTAAATAATTTTATTTTTAATATTTCTATATAAATGTCTATGTTCAAAAATTTTATACTCAATACGTACATTATCAATCTAATAATTAGTTAAAATTAATTAAAAATCAAAAGTGCAAAACCAAACTAGAAGCATACTCTAGAAAAGAACTTCACAATTAGTACCTAACTCCATCCTCGGTTAAAGTATAGAAATACTCTTTCTCACAATACTTACAAGAAAGTTCTCTCGTTCAGAGCTTTTTAATTAGCTTCCTATAATTCAGTCTGGTGTGTACAGTACGGAGCACCACCCGCCCTAGGGTGGTGTTTTACAACTTCACGCTATAAAGTTTGTTAGATAATGAAAATAACGTCTAAGGATTATTAAAAGCTCATTTATATTTTAAAACCATATACTTTTTAATTTTTTGAGCCATAATTCATTTTCGAAATTAAGTCAACTATCTGTCATAAGGACTCTTGCCAAAGTCGTTTCAAACATACAACCAAACAAATATTTAAAAAAAACTAAAATAAAATAAAAAAACTTAAAAAAAACTAAAATATTGTTAATATGCATTTAGTAAAAATTTGTTGAATTAACGTAACTTCAATTTTATTTCTAAATATAGATTATTATATTTTAGTACATTATTACAACAGCGTCATCTAGTTCTGCAGTAAGCTACGTAACGTGCTTGTGTTGCGGATACCAGATAGTTGACATACTACACATATAAATTTTTAAATACATACATATTATAAATATAAACACCCATGACTGGAGTACAAACATTCGTGATTAGCAAATGAATGCTCCCAGCGGGACTCGAACCCGCAACCGCTGGCGCAGAAAGTAGGGTCACTACCAACTGAGCCAAACGAGTCGTCAGATGAAAAATTCTTTTATACATACTTAATATAAGTCGCTTAATTTCAATAATAAAATGACGTATTGTGTAAATAAGTAAAACGTCCTTCAAAAAAGGCGATTTCAATTAACTTGACGAGAAAATACACTCGACGCTTATCCATTTTGTATCGGTGTCACGCACAAGAACTTCACCCAAAGGTCAGCGAGAGAAGTCGGCCGCCGGGGCTAGTAATGAGACAATCAATCATGTTATAATTCAAGGACTAATCGAGAAAGGTGTAATTTGCCATACAACTCAAACAAACTGCTTCTAGTGCATAAATATGTATGTTTAAAATTTTAACCTCATTAATTAGGATGTGAAATGCACTTAAAAATGTACTAACACTAAACATAATACAATTAAAAAACTAACAACGATAAAAACTAAAGATGGTATCAGATTAATTTGCACATTAAGATAAAAATTATCATTATTAATGCTACAGTGATGTAATTATTTGAAATTAAGTAATGTTGAACTATCACTGCTGTTGTTCCGTTCCGGCTGCGACTCGGAATTATTATAGACGTTATTGACAAATTAATTATTTTTACAAATCATTTAAATGTGCCTTCACTTTTATAAACTAATGTTATATAAAGACAGAGTTTACCGTGGAACTCAATGGTACTATGTGCTAATGTTCCAACCTATATTCGACATTTAAAAGCAACAGTAAGAAAATATGTAACTTCAGTAACATAAAGCGGACATTGTTAATACCTGTCTGAATGCAACTATAAAATGAAAAACCAATTACGAGCATTAAAATGATAAATGTAACGTTCGCAGCGAGCAGAGTCTTACGTAGACGAGTAATTACTTAAACAATGCATTACGTTTAGTCAGAAATCCGTGACGAGTGGACACCGCTCGTAATTTTCATTATATATACACAATACACATCTATTTAACGATCTTATTCATGTATCCCGACTTTCGTATACTATCCTGTTATGTATCTTAGACCCGGAGTTCCTGGTTCGATTCCCCGATGGGCCAAAATATATTTATTGGGTTTTTCTAAGAAGAAATTTTCAGCCAAAGATAGGAAGATAGTGGTGGTACAATTCTGTGCTTCTGAAAGCATCTGATTTTTCGCCGTCAGAGTCAAATTATCATCCGAACTTTGAAGTGAAAGGAATATAGAGTGCTTGAATGCGCATAAATGTGCACTGTGGAAATGCATACTTTCTGCATAAAGTCGGTGTCTATTACACTTAATAATATGTTGTTTAATGCAGCAGATGCAAAGTAGTCAATATTATTTTAATTTATTTTCAGGATTTGTATAATGTTGATTTGTGCATCTACGAGTATCTTTTACAATATACAATACTTTTATCTTAGAACGTATAAAATAAATACCTAAAATCCTTTCGCACGATGAATTAAACAAACAACCTATTAAGTATACATTCATTCCAATAATAATGTTAAAAAAAATGAGCTTTTTTTAAAAAAGATTTAGATGAAATTGAGTGTAAAGATAGACTATGGTCTGGAGAACCATCTGTAGGTTGTACATGTAACTATGAGGCAACCAAGGAAACTATGAGGAAACGAGATCGGATTCGAAAAGTATAAAATAATCGATTTCAATGTTAGAATTTGATCTCTACATTCTATGATAAGTGTCCTTGTCCGCCGCCGCCGCCGCCGTCGGCAACACCAGCGAGCTCACGTAAAGTAGCGTCATGAATGACGGATGCAACTATTGCTACTTGTTGGGATTGGTGTAGGTGTTTTATTGATTAGTTTTGAAAATAATGTTCACGTATATGGGCAAGAACTATATAGCTATATGAAAAGGCACTTTTAAATAAGATGGTTCTGCCGTGGTTCTCGCTTCCATTTAGAATCACAAAAAATGAGTATTTAGTAGGAAAAATAAAAGAACCTAAGAAAACCGTCTTTACATACAAGTATAATATCGTCAAATTCTTTCACTTCAAATTGTATATTATCAAGATCCTCAAAAATCATATTATCTCAAGTGTACACTTCCCCTTATAAACAGAATCCGTTCGCGTCAAGAATACCAATTTCGACGAGAGTTTCCACATAATTTTACTATGTAACATAAAGTAAACATAGAAGCTTAATGGTGTTTTGTATGCGGAGTGAATGCAAACACTTTTTCAATTCGATCTTATATATAATAGAATTTATATAATCTTAGGATTTGGCAAGCCTCTAAGATTCACAGTCACAGACTTTTAGTATTGTCATTAAAAAAATCAATCATAATCATGGTTATATGTCGACAAAATCTTATAAAATATTAGTAATTAAGTTCTCGAGGTTCCATTATTTATACACTAGTCATATAAACGTTTACAGATAGAACCTGATAGAACCTTAGAAACAAAGTAAAATAAGAATATGTAAACCAAATGTATTTGTTGCGAGCGAGAATAGAACCCACGATCTGCTAGTACACACGTCAGCTACAACGTCGATAGGAAACAAAATGTCTGAACTAGAAAGTATATGCCTTGCAGCAAAATGATTTTTGGATCGTTATGTTGCTACTGTATCTGCCGAGCCATTTTCGTTTATGGGCTTTGTCTCGCAACAAATACGGAATTCGTTGGTTTTAAGGAAAATTCAGACGAATATATTTTTATTAGATATGCTTTCTATTCCTCTGGGAAAATATTTTAGAAGTAATGTTAGCTTCGAACAAAATCGATCTATTCTAAAACACACTACATATTCTATGTGATATGTTACGAAATGTGGCCAATTATTTTTGACCGCAAAAGCATTTTGTCACTTGACCCTACACTTACGTAAGCCCACACTGTATCACAGTTGCGTACCCACGCCATGGTGTTTCTTATGTTACTTGTGCAAATATTATGAACCCACGGTGTACACTGTACAGTGTCCATAGACGTTACAAAGCCTTTTCATAATAATTTTGGTTAATAAAATGGCAATTCTTTTAATTGAGCAAGTGTTTAACGTACATCAATTTACTCTTTTAAGGTAATTTAAAAAAAAAATCTCTATGTTAATAGTTTCATACTTCGAGACTAAAATCACTGGAAGTATCGAACTGAAGTGAAAACATTTTTCATGTAAATTATTTTTCATGTAAATTATTTTTTTTAGATTATTTTTGTCGATTTATTTAGATTTTTTGTCACGGGAGACATTAAGTAAAAATACAGTTTTGTTTAAAACTAGCGACTCGCCTTCGCTTCGCTCGGGTTTGTCCCTAGGCTTAGCGCAAGCAAAGTCGCGGGTTTCACTAGTTATATGCCTTTCTCGAGAACCATTTTATCCATTGGTAAAAATAGCATTAATATCGGTGCAGTAGATTTTGAGTTTATCGCGAACAGACAGACAGACGCGGCAAATGACTTTGTTTCATAATATGTAGATTGTAGAGATATCACATTTTGCAGTAAATCTAAGAAATTAATATCAATTAAGCTAAAAAAAATGCTAAATGCTTTGCACAAATTTCGTTAAGAACTGATTTATAATACAGAATTACAATAACAGAGGTAACTATTGCTTTTTCCTGTGTTCTCGACCAAGTTAATTATTACGTACCTACCTATTTTAATATTTACTCAAAGTCAAAACTCAAACAACAGTTACACTTGTAATTACAGAAGCGTAAATTAACAGTTTCGAAACAAATGGCAGACTATGTGATAGCTTAATCTGTAGCTTTAACAATATTAATATTATAATTGCGAAAATGATGATTAAATCGTAATGAAAGGAGACTTGTGCCAAGCAGTTGACGTTAAAACGGGGTGAATACATACAAAAAGGTTTACATATTTACAGTGTTCTGATTAACTTTACAAACTATTTTATTTTCACAAACATACTACAAAATATTTTCTAGCAGTAATAATAATAACAAATTTTGAAACACCCTCGGGTCCTGCCTTTATAAAGTCTGCGCGATGATCACACATTACGCTCCACTCAGTCCCGCCCCTAGAGTACCATTTTCAGGAACAGCATTATATCTACTGATATAGCTTTTATTATTATATTATTTGGAAGCCCATCGAGTAAAGGCTTTCTTATGAAGCTAGTAGCTGATTCGAATCCTGATAGGATAAAATATTTTTATTGTATGTGTAAGTCTATTAATTTAAGGTCGAACGCAAGACCTCGTTGTAATCTAAAGCAGTATAAACGAAGTGGTGAGTAGAATTTGTTACAGAACATAATATAAATCAAACGAGGAACAATTTGAAAAGAGCCGTTTTCATTACACAACTTATTTGTTACTTTTTAGACGTTCCTATATGATAAATGATAATAGAATGAAACTGCTTGGTAGCTAAAAAGTTACGTTGGCGGTATTTAATGTTTTCAAATGGTCACTTTACAGTGTACTAAAGAATAAGTCGTATATTGTGATAAATAAATTTTATTCAAAAGTTAATGGTTTATACAAATTGAAGTCCCATCGTTGACCCGAGATACAATGCCCTCTTCTACAACCATTGAAATACTTTGAATTATAGCCTTGGAAGAACCGGGTCGAGGTCGAAACGCTTTGTCTCTAGACAGCATCTAAAAATCACACAGTAACTTCAAAAACGCCCACGCGTCTTACTTAGCACCTGCCTACACGTAATATGACGTGGTCGCAGGTTTGAACTCGTTGGAGTTAACGAAAAGGCGGCACAAAGCACATTTTGTTTAAATCTAATTTCTGTTTTTTTTGAATCATCATTATTTATTAATTGGATTGTTAAAATCTTTTTTTCTGTTGTTTCATACTAAGTTGATAATTAAACTTAAAAGCATTTTATAATTCAACTAGTGCCTTTAGTCCGCTCAGGTTACTAGTACATCTCAGATAACTAACTAATATCATATCAAATTTCAACAAAATCTGTCCAGTGGTTTTTTTTGAGATTTGTTTACAGACAGACATACATTCTAAATACTATAGAACCCTGTATCGATAATATTTACTAATTCAATAAGATTTAAAAAAAAAAGTTCAGATTCGACTCACTTAAAATTTTAATTAAATGTATATATTTAAATAATTTAAGCAGATGCGATGTAAATGGAGATTAGTATGAGCTGGCCACAAATAAAAGTACCAGTAATATACATTCGAGGAGAATCGATAGTCGACATTTGAACTCGTGACCTATAGCAATATCAACAGAACCATTCGTATACGACAGTACTTAACTTACATAAAACCAATTATTACATTTCATTACATTCGCCTCTTCCGTAAAATGCAAGAAGTTTAATGTCGATTACTCGTACGAGTATCTTCGGTGGAGCAATAATAATATCGTCATTATGTCAGATGTTATATCACTGTCTAAAGACAACTACAAGACAACTCGTATTGAAGATGAAAAGCTTTGTTTACTTTTAAACTACTCTATGCTTTTGAGTTTATATGGTTAATGTTAAGATTAACCTGTTTTAACAAAGAAACCTGCGACTTGCAATGCAGCTCCTGTCACATTTAACTGTCATATCTGTCAATAGTATGTAACTAACCGCCCCACTCAGAGTCACTTAATGAACCGTTAAGTCGTTCTTTAGTATGGAGATTCCCGACTTAATGGTTCATTAACTAACTCTGAGTGCGGCGGTATGTCTTATAATTTAAATTTGACAAAATATATTTAGTACATTTAACCTCCCACTCCTTCAATGCCATGGGAGTCTAGTTATAGTCCACCACGCTGGTCAAATGCACGTGTTGAGGCACTTACGATCTTTCGATTTTTCGATTTGTTTCTAACTATGTTTTTCTTCACAGTAAGACAAGTGTTAATTATGTTGAAAATAATTTGCACATGTAAATATCTGAGGTGAGACACCCGAGATTCGAACCCGCTTCATCCCAAGCGAGCGCTTTACGACTGCGCTATCATTTAGCAAAATAAATTTAATTTAATAATTTAAGTGAATTTCGGTGCGAAGTCAAGTATTGTAATAAAACATAGGATAAACATATATACACGTAACAAGTACTTCAACTAAAGTAAAAGGCCTTCTCAAATCTAACAGCTTTTTTACACTATTAGCGTAAATTAACACCATATTTACTTCCGCAAAACAGTAAGAGGAATGTTTATGGACATTTAACTGCAAAAATTATGTCAAATGCAAATCAAACTCGCGTGACATATTCTAATGTTTTCCTCAATACATCATAGAAATGGAAGTGGCGTTAACGCGAACGTTTGAATTGTTCTAGGGAATGGCGCTTCTAGGCTTCTTAGAAAAGCCAGAAAGACACTAGTAGGCGAATGTATCGAAACCAAATTTCGAATAATATAATCTAGATGTTTCATAGATTTACGCGAATATTTGGCATTTGAAATATTTGTTAAGAATTAAAATCGACGGCACGTTTGGCACAATTTGTAGTGACTCTACTTGCTGTGCCAGCAGTCGCGGGTTCGAATCCCTCTGGGGCATTATCTTTTTGGCCCAGAATGCTTATTATATTTATATTATACTAGTAAACATGGCCCGCCTCGCTAGGCGTAAACTAAAATAAATTAAACGATTTTTATAATTTAAATTTTGCAATAAAATTAAAGAAGTTCAAGTTACTTCTTGTGTCACTCCTTGAAGGCTATGGTGGCGCAATGGTAACACGTTCGCTTGGATAACCGAGTGATGCGGGTTCGAATCCGTGTGTTGCATCTCTGATATTTTCATGTGCAAATCATTTTCTAACATGATCACCACTTGTCTTACGGTGAAAGGAAACATCGTGAAGAAACCTGCATGTCTAAGATAACTTGGCAAGAAAAACATGTGAAGTCCGCCAACCCGCACTAGGCCAGCGCGGTGGACTATGGCCTGATCCCCCTCTCACTGAAGGGAGGCCCGTGCCCACCAGTGGGACGATAAAAAGGGTTGAATACAAGGTACTCCTTATAATATTACCTATCTGCAAGTAAAAATACCGTCAAAATCGGTCTAGCCGTTTCAAAGATTTTTTGATGTAAGTACCGTACATACTTTCATATAATACATTTAGTGGAAAGCTGCTAATTTGAAATAAAAAACAGACATTATTATTTATAGGTCTAGGTATACATGTATTTGAAGTTACACTTGATGGTGCCGTGTTAATGTCAAAAATATATATATATGTATATATCAATTCATGAAAAATTCGAAAAGATAGTTAATTTCAAATAATTTACTTAATAATTTGCTTAAAAAATTGCTCACATGATGTTATTTCAAATATTCACAAAACGCGCTTAACAATTATATTTTACTATTACTACTATGATATACATATGTGGGGACCTACATTAAACATACTCGTATATTTCATAGATGCCATAATATGTGAAGCAATTCTCTAATCTCTTGCAAACTCTTTATTATGATATTTCGAATAGAACGTGAGTGCATTACAATTATCATCGCCCAGATTTGATGAAATTTGAATAAAGATAGCATTAACATTGTTTTGTAAGATTGCTGCAGCTTCCGACCACGCCCCGACTTACTACACTTATAGTATTTAATTACTATATCTAAGTAAGAGGACTCGAGCTCCTTATAATGTTTCAAAATTAAAGCTGTTTTCAAAAGATTTAGACCAGAAAGTTATAGCATCGTTACGAAAAAATTTTTAAATATGATTGGACCTAGATGCATCTATTCATAAATAAATATATTTCGATAATATTATGAATGAACTTCAAACTTTACCTAAAAGACAATCATAGAAACAATCGTTATATGAATCCGAGCTAGTTCGGAGAGTTTGCCGACTCTACATCTGTACCAATATGAGAACCCTGAAGCTGGGCTATCACTGGCCCATACAGAATCTACATTCATAAAAATAATATTCTTCTAACCAATATCAGCCACGACAGCCGTTGAGACTAATCGCAGAATATTCAAGAGGCTAACCTGCAAACACACTCTTTTCCTCTCACTCTCATACTCCAGTGGTAAGACTCCTCGACACGACCATGCAATGAGTGTGTTTATCCGCAGGAACGACACGTTACTCACTCTCGACGACAGGAGGGAAAAGTACATGGATATACTATAACCTAAAAAACATATGGGTCACTGTTATTAATGAGATTTGCCATAAGATATCGCTGTATATAATAAATTTTTAACGAAGCTAGGGTAAGACGCTAGTCAAGAATTCGTAAGTTCTTATTTTCAGGTAAAGTCGGAGGTAAAGGCGAATGTTTTTGCCAGCATCAAGCATTGTCGTCAAGTAAACATAGACTTTTAAACACGTAACACTCTGTGTATTAAATGTGACGCAACCGGTACTTGAAGATGGCTGGCCGTTAGAAGTGCGCTAAATCAATTGCTATGCCACTTCTTCATGCTTTTTTTTTTTTTTTTTTTTTTTTTTTTTTTTTTTTTTTTTTTTTTTTTTTTTTTTTTTTTTTTTTTATTGACGCTCGACAAGATGACTTCATGCCGCCTGATGTTAAGCGACAGTGGAGTCCAGGAGTGAGATCCATCGGTTCCGGGACATGATCTCGATACCGATCGACCTTACCTCGTCGGCCTGCTCATGTGCTTTTTAATGCTCCGTTTAAAAGACCCCGGATTATTATGCTACGAACGACGATTAAATTCAAAATTTGATTTAATATATATTGCTGCTTATATTATACTAGTAATTTGCGCGGCTTCGCCCGCGTTCTAATCACTATTAAAAAATAGGAATTGGTGGTAGAACGTTGAAAATTTAATAAGTATTTTATGATGCCAAATCGAATCAAGCGATTCACGAGCGAGCGGGTCAGCAATTGCATCAAGCGAAGCGGCGCTTGAAGCAGCGTTTGAAGCGGCGGTTGCATTTTATTCTCGCGTCCGTATTTTTTGCAATTACTCCTAAGATATTCGTTTAAATTGTATGGTGTAAAAGAGTAAAATAATGTGCATGAAATGCTTAAAGCCTCTGACTTATTTAAAATGATTAATATTGTATTTGTGTAAATAGCTTTCCAATTACCGCTTTATAATTGCTCATATTTTAAACTATTAAAATGGATATATAGTATGTTATCTTTAATAGATAGACATATGCTAACGCGGACTTTTTGGTAGACCTATATAAGATACACAATTCCATCATACATCATTTTGATATATCTCAAAGGGCTTAAACAGCGTTTTCATTGAAAGCTCCCGGACGGCTTATTTTTTTCCGACATCTCCAACAGATATTTATTTATATATTTTAGCCAAAGTACACAAAAACTTAAAATTATATAGTAAAACCTTCCTGGAGAACCATTCTATCCATTAGTGTAAACTGTATGAAAATCGGTGCAGTAGTTAGTAGAACAGACAGACAGACGCGGTGGAGAATTTTGTTTTATATTTTGTTTTATATTGTGTTGTTAAGTACCCACTGCTGGGCACGGGCCAACAATACGAGGAGCATCAGTTTGTTTGTCTTTGTTTATATTACATATGTTTTAGATGCATTATTATGTATTATTCTATATAACTTGCATATATTATAATTTTAATGGTTTTTCTTCTATTATGGCAATCAAACAATTGTGATCTCTAGGAACTAAAAATGCAGAACCAAAACAAAGGATATAATCATATATACTGCTTTATTTGTTGGTTAAAAGCTCTATCATCTTTATTCTTCATTCTCGAACACGTACTTAAAAAAGTTGATAAATATTGTTTTAAATAATAACTACACTATTACAGGTATTTCAGTTGTAACTGTACCTACGTACCTACTTGTGTAAGTTCCTAAAAGTTTAGGTCACTCACTATCGCATGTAAATTGTAATATGTGACTACATTGTCAGACAAAATTACTTACTTTCAAGTAACTATGGTTCTGTGTTATGAAAAAGCATTAAAGCTAGCAATAATCACAGCCTCTATGTTATTCAATGGACGAAAAACAAACAAACCGCATTTGTGTTAAAATTATGTAAAATTAATGATTTTTGACGCAATAACATATGTATGTCGGGAGGCGTGTCTCTACGGCACGTTATAAAGGGATATAATAAAAACGATTGATATACGTAACATTCACTGGGTCATAGTCATGGATATTTAAGGTAAAAAATTCATAGTTTGAAGTTTCTTGACCAATTTAGATCGAATTGCTAAAATTATTTACGAACATTCATTACAAATAAATAGTACGTACATTATACAGTCTTTATAACATGATAAACATTTGTTGTCAAATATAATAATTCCAGCATCAATCTTTTAAAGGCCTAAATTCTACTGTCAATATGACCAGGATGTAGTCCAACACCACAAGAGTGGTAATCACGTTAGAAATGATTCGTACATGAAATATAACCGTCCACGGCTGAAAAACAAATGAATGAAGTACAAATGAAGCCTTCAACGGAACTCGAACCTTGGCCTCTGGAACACTACAAACTAAGCCAAACGAAAATCAAAACAAAGTTTTTAAGCTACCTAAGCTTTTTTAATGTTTGCAAATCCTTTTTTCCTTCTTTTAAAAATTATTTAATTCCACAGCAAATAATGGATTTGAGTTGAATTCTAAAATGAAAGTTTTTATAGGGTTCATCAGACCTATCATAAATCTTTAGGAACTGCGATCAAGAGTTGAAAGGCTAAGTGGATATTAGTTGTGTTCATGCAGTTACAGCTAGTGCTAATTGAATTCTACACATGTACAAATTACAAAATATATTAATAATGACTCTTACATGATGACAACAACAATCGTAACGTATTTGCTTATTTTATAATAATACGCTATACGTAACATTTACCTACACTTCGCAAAAATCAGAGTCAGAATTCTCTGTGTGAATGTGGCCTCGACGAAGGTAACTTATCCCACATCCTTTTTAGTAATTGTCCTAAGCTCCTCCATCCTCTATATGACGTCCTTCCTCCAAAAGTTCCACGTCCTATTAATGTTAATTGTTTGTTAATGTTTGTGTACAGTTCCTTATGTAGATTTTTATGTAAATATGTTAAAGGTAATAATATCAAATTATAATTATGACAGTATATTTAATTTACTCTAACAGCTGTTTCTTTTTATTTATATATTTGTTTTTATAACATGTACTTTATTGTGACGTCTTGTTTGATGTAGGTCCAGATTATACGATAAATTCCTCACTAATTTACCAAATAAGTTATCAGTCCTCAGTGTGAATTTCTCTCTCTACACCGAGCAATTCTCAATCTCCACCGTGTCTTCTCCATTCTACACGACATTGGCAAAGTAATTTGTGCCCAAATGGCACACCTGGAAGCCACAGATTAAAGAACATAACATAACATACCTAATGCAAATAATACGACATTATAATAATAAAATGCCAGCCATAAGTCCTATGTCAAATTGTCGAATGAAAATCTTAAATACACGTGTGATCACGAGCTCGTTTCTCTTGGTTTTCTAAGTGTGTGTATATGACCTTTGAAAAGCTACAAAATATATAGAACAATTCAGACGTCACCTTCGCCAATTTTAAGTTACTCTTCACCAGACAAGCAGAACCACAAACTGACAAAAGTTACATTGGACGATTACAGACATGTTCATGTATCAAAAATTACTTATGAATAACATTTATGTTTTTTATTTAATACTATCCAATATAAACATGAATGAACAAGCACTAACTTAACATTAACAAGCAATTAACATTAATAGGACGAGGGACTTTTGGAGGGAGGACGTCATATAGAGGATGGAGGAGTTTAGGACAACTAAAAAGGATGAGGGATAAAGAATTTTTGCTAAGTGAACAGGAGTGCATGCATGTCTTAATGTAGGTAAATATTAAAAAAAAAGTAAGGCTTGCATTCTGAATTTAAAGTAATCGATCTGTTTGTTTTTTTTTGTAAAAAATCATAACTTGCATTAAAGGATTTTGAGCTAGAGATTTTCGAATTAAAATTAATGTTGGAGGCTGAGCCCATCTAATTGAGGTAAACTCTGTTTCCATCATATTTATTTATAAATAGTGTAAATTTTATATGTAAATGTTATTTATAAATAGTGTAAAGGTCAAAATTTGGAGTTCCATTTTTAAACAATGACCTTGTATGTCAAATACATATTACATACATAGCTTCTTAGAAACATGAAGTATAAAAAATGTACCTATCATTGATCGAGACACTTTCACATTTCTAAATAAATCTATTATTACATTACATTAGCGGAGAGTCGAAGATAAAGCTACGAAAGAAAGGAGGGCAAAAGACGTCTTCTATTGATTGAATTATCATCATAATAACGCATTATATAACATCATTAAAGTCTTCGAATACTTTCAGTTCACAATATAAAGGTTACACGTTGGCTAATCTAGAATGAAACTTTAAATTTTAAGAAGGTACATTCATTTTGCGTTTTCAAAAATGTATGCAAAGTTATATTTATGGTAATTTAATCTCGGGATCTGTTGTAAGATCTTCGTAATGTGCATTTGCAAACTGCACTCACTATTCATTTTTATTTGAAAAATCATATAAAAATAAATTTTAATTACAATTTAACCTGTTCGTTTTTTATAATCTTACATAATAATGATACGAAATCTATTAGAGCTATTTTTTAATACCTACATCATTCTGTATCCAAATTTTTTATTGCATTTACATAAATAAATATAAATATGAATATGTTGGAACATTATTACACGCAGCGCCATCTAGTTCCGTGGTAAGCTACGAGGCTTATGGTACGGATACCAGATAGTTCATACACTACACATATCTAAGTTTAAATACATACGTATTATAAATATAAACACCCACAACTGGAGTACAAAAAAATCAACAAATGAATGTCCCCAGAAGGACCCGAACCCGCGACCGCTGGCATAGAAAGTTGGGTCACTACAAACTGAGCAAAACGTATAGTCAAAGTAGGTAGTGAATCCACCACAACGGCAATATTCTTATTGCCAATATCCTAAAAGTTTCGAAGTCAATATTTTGTTACTGTAGGTATATGTATAAACTATAAGTGTATCAATTCCCTAACGGTGTACTCTTTCAAGAGAAGATGTGCTTAGTATATAAATAAATATCTTGTCAGAATATTAGAAATCAAAAAAAAATACTGAGCAAATTGGAAACGGCTCCAACGATTTTCATAAAATTTAGTATACAGGGGATTTCGGGGGCGATAAATCGATCTAGCTAGGATTCATTTTCAGAAAATGTTGTTTTATTCGTGTTTTCAATAATCAACTTTATCGATAGTCAACTTAAACATAAACTTTTTTTTACTGAAAGAAAATAACAAAAAGGTGGTGTTTGGGTAGCCCAATATTGCCACTTAAACAGAAAAATATGACTCTTCCCGACATCTATTGGCGAACAATAATAACATGTTTTTAAAAATACCGAGCACAGCTCGGTCACCCAGGTACTGGTTCATTAAGTGACTATGAATGCGGCGATTAGTCAATGAATTTCGATGAGCTTACCATGATCATATCCAGAATGTCTTCAGAAATATTAATTTGTAATTATTTTCTCAATAAAAAATCGGCAATACGATTTAAAAGGAAAAGCTTTTCCACACGAACCTTTGTATTCGTCATAAGCAGGTTTTATTAGAAATGTAATTAGAACCAGGGCACAACAAGGTCTAACTTGAGCTTTATAATTATAAACAATAGTTTGAATACATAATATTTTATTAAAAACAATATTTTATTAAAAACCACGACTAACGAGTATTTGATAAGCCAAGAAAGACTTTTAGAATACAAATATTGTATACAAATTGACTTTTATTTTTGTTTTTATTTTGTACATTGAAAAACTTAATATCGCAGTGATTATTTTCTGAAAGGGCTTATAAAGTTTATAAGCATACTGGCACTACACTAAGCAATTCCTGAAAAACACTCGCAAAAAATACCCAGAGGCCCGTCAGACGCTCTACAAAATCGAACACTTGACCTTCGACTTCTGAGCCACTGCGCAATGCCGGTATGCCACGTACGCTAAACGCAAATTATAAAATTAAGTAATTTAGATGTGTCCTTGATTTTATTGTATTATCAATATGACGAAAATCGCAATGACTGATGTACGTAGCGACAGTAGTGTTGGGAAACACGCACGCGGTGTGAGAGGCTTGAAAAAAGGCCATAGTGCGAGATTTGGGTAAATCGCTATATTTCATTTTTTATACAATTTTTAATTTAAGTGATTTGCAGAATTGGCTAAATCTTTGGCATTTCAAGGTGAATTATCGTAATAGCTCTTTAAATATTTTAGTAAGAAAACAAAATTGTTATTTGTGATACAAAACATACATGTCTGTCTATTATTTCGGTTTTCTCTATAACAAGGTTATTATTAAGTTATTTTAAAGCTAGTGTAGCTTTTAACTTAAAAAATGTAATAACTGTATTGTAATAACCGTAAACACTGTTAGGACCTGGTTCTGCTGCTGTGCTGATTCTAACATATTTAAGTTTACAGTAACGTTGTGTTTTACTGCTAACATGACACTTAGACTCATTCGATGATACTATTTCAGTCATCTAAGTAAATATATTGTGTATAATAACTATACGAGTATCACCAGCCACTACACTATATTTCACAACATAACATTGTGAGATTAATTACATGTTTTAGGGAATTACCAACCCTTATCCTTTCCCTTTTATTTTATCTCGATAAAGTTACAAAAACAATGTTCACGAGAAATCCCTTTAAGATTTTTGGGTTGAAAAGCTCGTAAGCTGCCTGTTATCTTGAATTTCCGACTTTTTGACAAAAGGTGAATATAAAATGTTTTCTAAGCAACGAAATGGATCAGGTTGACTGAAGCTTTTAGATAACAAGTTATCTGAGAAAGAAGAGTTTTCTGATATAAAACACTACTTAAGGGAACGAAAATAGCTTACATATTAAGAGAGAGAGAATATTAAAGCGTAGTTGGTTCTTATTTATAAAAATAATTTTATCGCTGAATGTAAGTTATTTTAACCGACTTTAACATGTAACGGGTATTCGATTCGGCTGTACGGTTTTTGTAATTGTATATAATATTTTTAGTATATAATGTAACATAAAGCAGTGGTAGTCCAGCGGTAACGCATCGCTTGTATAACCGAGTGATGCGGGTCCAAATCCGGGTCTCGCACCTCTGATATTTTCATGTGCGAATCATTTCTATCCTGATTACCGCTTGTCTTACGGTGAAGGTGAAGGAAAACATCGTGAGGAAACCTGCATGTCTGAGAAAACCTAACAAGTTTTCGTAAGACATGTGAAGTCCACCAATACGCACTAGGCCAGCGCGGTGGACTATGGCCTGATCCCCCTCGTACTGAGGAAGGTCCGTGCCCAGCAGTGGGACGTAAAAAAAGGGCTGATGACACAATGTAACATATACCAAATTCTAACGGAGTCGAATTCTGAGTCTAATATTATATTGTGGAAGATGAACAGAAAAGAGGATGTTAGAGTGGGGAAAAAACTATAAAAGTCGATGCATAACCGGCATCGGGGGGTAGTTGTATCTTGACGCTTGTCGTGGTAGCATTGTTAGGTCGTTACTCTGTTGGTTTATTTCTTTAAAATATCATTGTTGGTAGCTTAGTGTTCTTTTTGGTTAGTTTAATTGTGTTTTAGCGTTTTCAGATACTTACAATAAATTGAGGTCGATTTAGTATGCTTGTGTTATTAAAAAAAAGGTTCACTTCTGGTCTAAATTCACAAGATCAGAAGTGGGATAGGTCCTGTTTCGCCCACAACTTTTGTTAGCTTGTGATATTTGTTGTTCGTTTTTGTTTAAAAGTTTTATCGGAGGGTATCGTGATTTTGGTGTATTTTCATTGATTTTGGTAATTCGTGTTTTGTGTTGATCGCTGTGTATAGTTTAGTTTGGTTTTGCTTGTCAGGCTTAAATTAGAAAATTAAATGATTTGAATTAACGGTTATTTTTAGATCTTTTTTTATTTTGTTGTAATATCAGACAACCAGCGAGATCGCAGTGAAAGTCGCCGACGTAGATTGTAGTCCTCGGCATGAGCGTGGCGGTAGTCGTGATCTGTGCTATAGTAGGTGCTGTGCTTTATGCCAGGCCTTTATAGAAATGTTAACTGTAAAATTATTATTTTTTACTGTTTATGTAAAAGATGCTTATTTTGTGTTTTCGCATTGGGGTTGATACATTCAAGGGAAGATGTATCTTGCGGTTGGGGATAGCATGTCTCGCAGGTCTTTGTACTCGGATATGCTGTTCTGGCCGACAGATGCACTTCAAGTGGGGTACGGTTTCATATTATTGGATGCTGTCTTGGAGTGCGCTCGGACATGCGATCCTAGTATATGGAACATACCTTGTGTAGCTTAAGATTAATGTGTGTGAGCTCGGACAGTGTCTTGGAGGTTACTCGGACATGTCGTCCTGGAGCAGTGATCATACTATGAGTTGACCGTTGCATATGTTTTTGCAGCAAACATTAAACGTATATTTGGGGGTAGGTTGGATTGAAACACGCTTTTATAGGTACTGATTTACACACGCAAAGCTATGACATGGTTCTCTGGCGAGTCGTGAGGGTGCACTCCCCCGACGGGTCCTGCCCCGGGTAATTGGTACAGATATCTGTTTGTTTTACATCCACTGTGCTTAGGTTATGCTAGGTAACGTATATTTGTGGTTAGGTTGGGTTGAAACATGCTTTTATAGGTACTGATTTACACACGCAAAGCTATGACATGGTTCTCTGGCGAGTCGTGAGGGCGCACTCCCCCGACGGGTCCTGCCCCGGGTAATTGGTACAGATATCTGTTTGTTTCACATCCATTGTGCTTAGGTTATGCTAGGTGAGCTTAGCCCACGAATGAATCAAATTGAAACCTTTATATTGACACGCAAGTTTTGGAAATGTACTTTGTGTTTTTTTTTGTCTGATGATTTTATTGTTTATATGGCAGTAGATGATGAGAGTGTGATGTCTCTAGCTCCTGGCGTCATTCTGCTTTTCGATGTCGAGGTTCTAAATGAACTCAAGGTTTAAAGATAAAGGAGCCCGAGGACGGTCTCCTGTCAGGAAAGGCCGTGTGGAAGATGAACAGAAAAGAGGATGTTAGAGTGGGGAAAAAACTATAAAAGTCGATGCATAACCGGCATCGGGGGGTAGTTGTATCTTGACGCTTGTCGTGGTAGCATTGTTAGGTCGTTACTCTGTTGGTTTATTTCTTTAAAATATCATTGTTGGTAGCTTAGTGTTCTTTTTGGTTAGTTTAATTGTGTTTTAGCGTTTTCAGATACTTACAATAAATTGAGGTCGATTTAGTATGCTTGTGTTATTAAAAAAAAGGTTCACTTCTGGTCTAAATTCACAAGAATATTGTATAAATTGTTTATTATACGATTTTTATAGATTTTTTAAAAATAATGCACTAATTCAAACATACTCCACTTCTAATACTTTAATCAACAGATTATGAGGTCAATTTTAATTAATTTGTAACGTAATATTTTGAACGAATAATAATTTCCATATCATATTGAAGTGCGATCATATTTAAAAACAATACAGAATCTCCGGCAACTCTATACCCCTTAACGCTGAAACATTAAACTTTAATATTTGGTTTCTTTATTCGGCTTTCAGGTTTAACCTTCGTTTATCAGACACTTGAAATATAATATTATTTATTTAAGCACTTCCAAAATAAATATTTTATATTTCTCGCGCTGGGTCTTATGGTTCTGAACGTTAAACCTCGACTTCCAAAATATGTACATTACTCGCATGTTAATACAGTCATAGAACAAACAGTTCAGTAGATTTGTCTTCGAACTTCTTCAGGTACATTACAAACTCTCCTTCGAACACTTTCAAAGGCAGATGAGATCAATTAGCTTAGATACGGTTCTTAGGTAAAAATTTTGTTTTCATACTAAATTTGGCTACGTGCGGTGAAAAATGTAATTTATACAAATTAATTTATAAAAATATTTAAATATGTATAATAATTTACTTTACACATAATAACTATTACATAGCCGTGCCTTCGTTGAGTCGCTATATTTTTTGCGCAATACACGCGATTTTTTTTTCCGGGAGAGGCGATTAGACGAAATCTTGTGCCTGAAGTATTACGATGTTACATTACAGTAATTAACAATGTAATATAACATTATTATAGCTTCCCATAATTATTTAGAAAAGTAAATAAATCAACTTATTCATCACCCTATTCTTCTCATGTTGCCAGTTTTCTTATTGATGTACGCTGAATGAAGAAACCTTAATACAAGTTTTTGCATTAACCACACATGTGCCATGCCTATACAAGCTTGATAACTTGTTTAAATTCAAACTTGTGGAGATGGCGTTTGGTAAAAAAATTACATTTATAGTAGAAATGTTCAAAAAAGGAATGTTTACAATAAAATTTTTAGCACTCGAGTCGCATTGACACATCTAGTGGTGGTCGACTTATGAATCATCGCTATCAGCTGCTGCTATCTGTACCGATACGTGTAATTTAATATAAGATTACGATCTCGCACATGAAACATAACATTTTAACACTTATGTTTCCTGTCTTACAATTATTTCTAAGTTTGTTTATTTTTAATACGTTTTTATATAGAGTAAATACCTTTTAAATGTCGTAACGATTTTTGCGCGTACATAAAATTTGGGTGATATATATTCAATATTTCGAGAAGTTTGACTTGATGCGACGAAACCAGGAAATTTTATGACTTCTAGGTAATCGCTGGAATTTATGGTCATATTGTTTTTTATAACGAGTTTTATGGGAATGTATGTATGTATTCATCCCTTTTTAACGTCTCATTGCTGCATCCACCGGCTGGCTACCTTCACCGTAAGGCAAATGGTTTGAAACAATGTGTTTGAATCACCCAGTGACCAGAGTAGGCTTGTAACCACTGCGCTACTACTGTCTTATTATGAAAATCTTAGTTACTTTGTAAGATTTATGATATAAGCCATGAAAAAAAGTAAAACTTTGCTCAACCTCTACAACCGCTACTTTATACAGTTTTTCAGACCTTTCTTTGGTTCAAAGATCTGTTTGACGAAACTTTAAATAATATAAACTAAAATATATCATGGAAACAGAAAAAAATTCTGAACTCTACATTTTAACCTCAGTTAAGCCATTCACCCTTCACCTTCCTCTCCTTTTATAGGAACATGAGATGATGACACACTCTTAACCAGATTCGTACAAAGTCATCGACTTGCGTAATTATATGTCACTTCGATAGGATGATTAGAATTTTTATAACTGTACTTATATTTAAAAATCTTCTCTTACTTCTTGGCTAGAATTATAGTACCATGTATATTCATTAGAATAATGATCTACTTAGATTTTTTATAATATTATTACAATAAATTAGTGAAACAGCTTCTAATTAAATTTGCGTACTTAGTTTTAAAATTACGTGATCGCAAGGTATGAGATAATACTAACGACTAACATTTATCAACCTATATTTTGGCTTGACCTACTAGAAAAGAAAATTTTGACAGAAACTCTATAATAGTTATGCAAATGATCAACAATGACGGGACAGAATAACGAAAGATCATTTACTTGGTTTTGACCATAATCACAAAGACTTTAGTTTTACCTATATTTGAAGTTCACCTATAAAAGTCAGTTTAAATTTTGAGAAGTTACTATAAAATGCTGAACTCGTCTAGAACACATCTCTTTTTTAAATCCGTAAAAAACTCTATTTAAATAACCAGTAAAATTATTAAGTATCACAATTTGCACAAAAAATCCTTTTCGCCTGTTTAATTTTTCTTCGTTATGATTTTGTTTATCATTATATTGAAATTATCATCTGAAAATTACTGTTATAGTAAGCTGCATGAGCCATTCGCTTACGATAAAACTTTTACTAATGGTTGTCCAAACTGTTAAGGGTGAGCGAAGTGAGCCCTAACACTATCCCACAATCTGAGCATTTTGTGGTACACTTTACTGAAAAACTATGTCGCCTTTAGATTTGTGCTTTAATACAGTAATTTAACTTTATATCTAGATGTGTTATCTGTCAAAAAAAATCATAACCGTTAAAAAAATGAATGTTAACAATTTTGTGTTCTTTGGATATAATTTTATTGTACTACTAACGCTACCTATCTATTAGAAAAATCAAAGAGTAACACCGCTGTAATATTATTACCCGTTAGAAAAACTACGCGAACCCTTACAAAGTTCAGCTTTTTGCTAGTTAAAGCCAATTTTACAATGAAACAGAGCCATCAAATACGTCACACTAATACTTTCGACGCGAAATTTTGCAAGTGCCTGTTACTTCTTCACGCTGTTACGGCACAGTGGAATTTGTGAACGGAGATAGCTTATATCCTGAAGTAAGATATGGAGAACATTTAGCTACGTAGGAGGTACGAAGGTGGAGTCGCGGGTAACTGCCTTCATATAATGACTAAATAAATAAAAATACGTGAGAGGAGGTCAAGAAAAGAAATGTAGATGTATCTATGATATTAAAATAATACAATTATCCCTTTGTTACTCTTTAAGTGGTAGTGCCATGCTTGTTACCTTCGGGTAGCAGCCGAATGGGCCGGCACGCCCCGTATAGTATCACTCTCTCACAGAAGACCGGCGTGAAGTGGCAGCTATGCTGTCGCGTTTCGTCCGATAAGTGAGAGTCCGGGAGGCCCACTCCCCATCCCTACTCCCGTCCTTCACCCTCCTCCCTACCTCCCTTTCCTGAAAGGCCGGCAACGCATCTGCAAGCCCTGTGGTGTTGCAGATGTCCATGGGCGGAGGTGATCACTTACCATCAGGTGAACCTCCTGCCCGTTTGCCCCCTTTGTCCCATAAAAAAAACTCTCCGCTTTGACTTTTAAATACCTGACGTTTTAAGACTTTATTGCGTTAAAAAATCCCAAACAATATGTATTTTTTTACAATATGCCCTTACAATATGCCTTGAGACTAGACGACAGGAAATAATACTCGTAGCTATAGCTATAAAATTCAATAAGTATAAGGTAAAATTTTAAAATAATAAAATTATTTAATTCGATATTCTTCCTATGTTTTAGTCAATTTTAATCACAAAATACCGCTACATATACAAGGTTTAATTAAATTCTTGAAATGAAAAGGATTTTTTTATATTTCCTATAAAAGCAAATTATATCGATGTATGGATAATTTGGTATAATTGCATAGCGCGAGGCACGCGCCCGCGACGTGTGGCGAGCTTACGAGGAAATTACACACAAGCATTGTTGAAATAACACCTATAAGATGAGAGAGATCCTTCAAAATAACTACAGCTACAATTTTTTGCTTCCGTCTTCTGTATTTTTTTTTTTGTATATTGCTAAAGACAAGCAGTAGTAACCCAGTGGTAACGCGCTCGCTTAAATAACCGAATGAAGCATGTTCAAATCCGGGTCTCGCATCTCTGGTATTTTCATATGCGAATCACCTGTCTTACGATGTTTAAGCATCTTGAGGAAACCTGCAGTCTGACAGAACCTAGCAAGTCATTGAAAGACACGTGAGACTATGGCCTGATCCCTCTCGTATTGAAGGGAGATTCGTGCCTTGCAGTGGGACGTGAAAATAGGGCTAAATACATCCGTCAACCCGCACTTGGCCAGCGTGATGGACGTGGAGAAAGGGCCAAGTATATATTTATAGCATTTCACCCATACTTAATATTATAAAGATGAATTTGTGTTTGTCTTTGCCCATTTTTCTATCTATTTCATACAAAGAAAGGATGAGTCACAAGTATTTTATTTATATCAAAACATGGAAAAACCTCAACGTCGAAACCAATCTGAATAAATGTCACTCATAATATATCCTATGTAAAAATACGCTCCCCCTTATCAGTCGAGTGTCGAGATCTTCGTGGATTACCTTATTATTGTCTGAATTTCACATTATTTCTGACTCGGAATATGTAGAATTTAGATGTTTGATGATTTAGGTGTTCAAATTTGAAATTTGGCCAAAGCTGAGACAGAGGCGAATCGTTACGACGGGCTATCTTTGAAACCAGGGTAAATAAATGTAAATACGTTGGGAAACAGAACCAACTAGTTGAATTGTAAAGTACGCCACCTGTGTTATCGATACCAGATAGTCGATATATTTTTGAATATATATTTATTAAAAATATAAACAGCCATGATTGAAGTACAAATATTCGTGCTCATCTCACAAATGAATGCCTCTAGCGGGATTCAAACTCGTGGCACTGGTATTAGGGTCACAAGCTAAGCCAAACATGTCGTTAAGGAAAAGAAAAGAAAAAAAGAAATGACAACTAGAAGCTACAACCAAAAGAAACTAAAACCAATAAGAATAAAATATATATTAAGAATAAACATACAACAACAGTAAACAATAGAAGTTTTTTGTTATATTTCAGAATAATAAGTATTTAAGATAAACAAAATTATTACTTTCATGTATTTTTTCAAACATTTTCGAAAAAGTTTAATGGAATATTATTTTAAATATTTCTTCATAAAAAGTTTGTTCAGTTGCATAGAACCTAAGTAGATATCAGGATAGGTTATATTAATTAAATTAAACCCAGATAATGTAACAATACAATATAAAAAAATTAATAATCAATAATATTTTATTACAAATTTCAGCATTAGATGTTATTTGTATCAAAAGTCGTACCAACAAAGGGGGGGATCTCATATATAGAGAAGATGCGCCGGCGTCACTGACAGTGCTCGCCGCGAACTCGCGGACCGATATTTACACCGAAAACTTTATATAAACACAAGTTTTGTGAATTATTCTGTGTTTTTGGATACTTACACTTTTCGGTAAGTTTATTGAAATGATTATAAGAATATTTAATAAATTGATTAAAAAATAAATTTGCTTAATTGAATTACTAAATTAATCTATTTAGATATCATTGTCCTACTAATAAATAAAAATACGATAAACATATATAATTTAATTCATTATTTTTCCATCCTGGTTGAAGAAGAGAAGGATTTTTCTACAAGGGATGACAAGAGAATACCACTGTGCATTATTTGATATATCCGACTTCCCTTTACGCAGTACTGCTATAATTTTTACTGAGCAAATTAAAATGTTAATAAGTATAATTTGTAGTCGTGACATAATTACGAGGAGCAATATTCTATGGAGATTCAGACCGCAACAGACGCAATAATTGTTTTTATTTACTTGTATAAAGTTAACAAACAAAATAATAATTTAATAATATCCTTTTGTTTCTAGAAGTAGAGCGGCTTCAAGATGGCCAACACACGGTTGATGGTACGTACTATATTTAAAATACTTTCTTCATTTTAAATGTAAATCAAAAATATTATATGCATTATAAACTAAGTCATTAAATAAACAATGTAACACGTTATTATAATTTCATCTTCACTTTGTTATATAGACATTTTAACTATGTCAGTGAAAAAATTTGTGCATTGTTTCCAAAAAAATATGTTGTATTACAATATTATATAATATCCTTGTGAAGACTCGAATATTTTTTTCCCAAGCTAAATAAATATTATGAAATCAATGTAAGGCACCTCGATCTACGTATACTAATTATTATTTTTAAATGTAAATTATGCGTTTACTGTAAAATAAAATTCTCAAATGATTATTTTCAGTTAAATATTCAATGTTGTCAGTTAATTTTGAAATCGTATATAATAATAGCAATAAAATGAATAATAAGTATCTTGTAAAGTTGGCACTGCGCATGTCAAGGACGAACAGCCGGAAATAAGTGTACTTTCACACTAAATTTATCTTAAATTAATTTAAATGCGGGCGACGGCTCTCTACTTTCATTATCATTCTGAACCCATATGTGAAGAAAACATTTATTGGTGTACAAAGGTTTATCTTTACGTAACAGTACGATACGGTTTATAAAAATTCTTCATTAAGTAGAAGTAAAGTTTTAGTGTAGATTTATAGTCTACTTTTTTTAAATATCATATTGAAAAATGTTATGTTGTGAGTCCCTACTACTAGACCCGCCCGCCCTAGCAGGCGCAGTAACTGCAACTAGTATTTAGTTTAATTATTTTTAGATTTCGTCAACCAAATGAACAAAAAACTAACTTAACTTATTTGTACTTAAACTTTTTAGTAATGATCTTTTTAGTAAAGCCATATCATCCTCCCAAATACATGTTATCAAATTTCATGTATTATCAGACCAATTAACTAACTAATATCCCTTATAATATGTTTCTGGACCACACAAGACTTCATTATCTTATCTCCACTTATGTGTACTTCTCGTCTAATAAGAGTAATCTGAGTGACCGATCTACGCTCAGCTTTTGAGAAATGATATAAATATATATTAATTAAATTAAAAATTTAAAAAACCCCCACATAAGATAATTAAAATAGTATTCTACAAGTAAAGCCCTTTAATTTGATACCCATATTGAGATAGTTGTAAAAAAATATGTAATCATCCATTTTGTAGCGTCGGTCATCTTGGACCGATTTTCATCAAACATGGCTAAGAACTCTCTCAACTAATTCATCTTTCAAACAAAAAAAAAAGAAAATCAAAACAGGTTCATCCGCTCGAGCCACAGACAGACATACAAACACACACACACACAGACACGTCAAACTTGTAACACCTCGTCGTTTTTGCGTCGGGGGTTAAAAATAGCGTTATTTGAGGAAAGACGCCTATTAAATATATTAAACTTATAACAACTTAGTAATGCTTTATCTAAACATACAAATTATACAAATACAAGAACTGCTCATTTAAAGCAAACTTAAACAATAAATTAATACTATTATACTTAAGAGATCTATATCGCGCCTAAGTAGGTAAAGAAAAGCGAGGCGTATACATTTCGACATCTAGTTTTTAATACATACCAGTCATGAACAATATGAATAGTTTCTAACGAGTTCTACAAGAAAATGAGATCTCTATACTTATGTCACACGGTTTTTCACACATTAATTATATTTACATAATGTATTAAAATTTCTAAAACCTTAATAAATTCAAAATTCAATAAAAACGTAGCGAATTTTTTGAAAAAATATTGTATACAACTAATTATGAATGCTTCATTTTTGAAAATCTCTAGTAGTCGATGCTACATGCGTTGTTGTTATTAATCCATATGGTTCTTGATATATAGATGAACTATTTGTTTATTAATGAAATTAATAATTTTAATTTATATTTTTTTTTGTTATATATTTTATTAATAACCCTATGTACAGGTAAAGGTAAATAAAAGTTAAAATAAAACACCTAAAGCAATGTGCAAAGAAAGTTTTAACCCATAAAATTGCGTTATCTAACATTATTTTCATTATGTCCTACATCCAATATTAAAAATACATATTCACAAAGCTTTTAGCCAAATGTATAACAATGTCACGGTAACATCTTCTCCAGCGATCGCGATAAATATGTATGTCATGTTGCTGACGAGACTCGTGCAGGAGCAGCTAGGGCGGATCGTGACACTGAGTTAGGCTGTGATAAATGAATTTATGTTACTACATGGCATATAAATTAGATGCTAACGCTTTCAACGCCATATACAAGGACTAAATTCTTGAAATAAATGAATTAAATCACGCAAATGTTTGTAGCCTCAAATCAATAGAAAAAAGTCCAAACCGACTGAAGTTGTTGCTCAAATGCCACTTTTTGTAAAATATTCAAGTTACACCTACGTAAATTTTGCACAATACTCGTACAATAAGGAATCATAATATTAGAAGATATGAATAAGACTTTGTGACCAAAACAGCGGTGTGCATTATTTTTCATGTTACTTGTAACCGGATATGACAATTTGAACATTTTTTTCTTACTAGTGAATCACTCTCGCTTCAATCGGGTTTATTATATGCATATATAATAAACCATATAATGCATATAAATTGCATTTATTATATACAGACAGCACTGCTTTAGAAAATTTTACTCCTAGAACTATCCTATTTCAATGTGATTTCATCGAAATCGGTTCAGCTTTCAGAGCGACAGATTCTCAAACATACACACATATTTGTTTTCGCGTATTTAATACCACGCGTGGACTATCAAGGTCTGCTATAATAATTTTTTTTATAAGGAAAGCCAATATTTCGATAGAGAATATATTTGTAGTTACGGATGGTTGCGGGTTGCGTCACGCCGCCTCCCGTAACCTTACGTCACCGTGGTGTGGATGCTGAGGTTGTTTAACTTAGCACCTGCTAGTGAACAAAAGAAAGCGTTAAGCAGACATATTTAACAATTTAAAAAACTACATTTATTTAATTAATATGTATGTGTACTCAGGTAAGCAGGGTAGAGTCACAGTTTCATAGGCTTTACTTTTTTGTGCAAAACCCTGATTCTTTTTCTAAAAAGAAAGCCTAAGTTACTCCTTACAACATAGCTATTCCCAGTGAAGGTCTCATCAATATCGGTCCAGCTGTTTTGGAGATTAGTCGGAAGAGACAGACGGAGAGACAAAAAAAATGTTGTTTTTCTTTATTTTTAAATATCTATCAGTTGGTTCCGGCTAATCTCAGTAACGGCTGAGCCGATTTTGACGAGACTTTCACTGGCAGATACCTTCTGTAACGAGTAATTTAGTTATTTTTTCTTTATCAATGTTTGCTTAATGTTAAATCGACTCATTCCCGAGAAAATCCCTTACACTTAGACAAATTAAATTTTTGTGTTTATTATTGATATAAAATAAGCTTACTTCTTACTTCATCGTTTATAACATCAAAAATATAACATACTTCCTTATTTTATTTAATGAAATTTGCATTTAATGGCCATCGCTTAAATTACAATATAAATCTAAATTGCTATTTAAAGAGTTATTGACAAATCACGAATAAACAATAAGTATGGTTTCACATTCGGCTGTTATTGCACGTCGTGTTTAAATTTTTATTGAAATTGTAATCAGCTTTAGAGCTTTTACGTAAATTTAAACTAAAATATTTATTACCAATCTATTATGATTTTATTTCGTTGTTGATTTATAATAATAAACAAATTTACCAAAAGAGTTTTTATTACAGGCTTATTGACTTTTAAATGTTAATTCCATTTGTATCTAAAACACATTTTAAGAAATCCAAAAAATATATTTTGTATACATGTGTACGATCTGGTGTCCATAACACAAGCCTCATAGCTCACAATAAAACTAATAGTATGTATTCAACCCCTTTTTAACGTCCCACTGCTGGGAATGAACCTATCTCAATACGATGAGAAACCAACAGTGATTAATAAAAAGTCTTAGTTATAAATTTGTTTTTGAAAAATATGAAAAGTACTTCTCTATTAATAAATAAATAATAAATAAACACTTGTTCATCCTTATAGTACCTACCTACAATTAATAGGTAATATCTAACTTGTATAACTACGAGTATGTTTTGTGCTAGAACTTTTCTCCATCACTGAGACCACAATATATTGAAAGACGGATCAGAGGGCCTAGACAATGTAACAATCGATTAGCGAAAGCGCTAGTAGAAAAGTCCAAAATGTATGGGTTTGACATATGCCTTAGATATGTCACGTGATCTGTTGTCAACGAATAGATGATGGTAGACAATGTAAATTCATTTCAATTATTAGTGATTTAAAGTTCAAAATGCATACGCTGCGTTTAAGCGATGACGATTGTAGAAATCGAATCGCTTCATAACGAATGCCGGTTGGCTATAGGCCCAGGAGACGCCCGTAATATAGAAATAATTTATTGTATAATGTTTGACCCTTGACTGCTGGTCACTCTGTTGATCGCGTCTATAATTATAATTACGTAAGGAATCGTACTCTTATCGCATAACATTCTTTAACATTGTTACTTAAAACCAACGATTGTAAAGTTCGTACGACTGTTATGTCATTGATTGAAGTCACACAGTATCGATTAATTTGTGTGTTGAAATGTAAGACGCGTGTGGCCTTTCAAATGTATGGTAAAGACGTCTAAGAAATCTTTATCCTCTATCCTCTCTCTAAAAATCTACCCTCTATAGAAATATTGTTTTTTTTTAAATATAAACTTCTACAAATATGTATAATTTATAAAATGCAGCTACCGTTAATACAATTTTTGTCCTGCAGAAAAGAGCTATTCGTGCAATTTATAGTTTAGGTCCTAGAATATCATTAAGAGATAAGTTTAAAGAAATAAAAATATTGACTGTTGCTTCTCAATACGTGTACGAAAATGTTATGTATGTTCATAAAAATATACACGAATTTCCCAGGAATTGCGACATGCATACCATTAATACTAGGAGTAAACATAAACTTGTAATGCCTGTGACTCGTTTACGCCGAGTCAGTAATTCTTTTTATGGACAATGTATACGCTTATACAACAGGATCCCAGAAAACGTTCAAAAAGCTCCTATTGCCAAATTTAAAAAAATTGTGAAAGAACGTTTGTGTAGTAAAGGATATTATTCGATTAACGATTTTTTAGAAGACAGTACGCCTTGGGAATGATGTGATCGCCTCCAGGCTATTTCAACCAATAGAATTATTGTTCATTTCGATTTCCATTTAAAAAAATATTAAAACAGACAAAAAAAAAAAATAGTCCCGCTGAGTTTCTTTCGCCAGTTCTTCTCAGGTCAGTGGCTTCTTCTTTCCGAACTGGTAGTAGACTCATGACGTTCAGTAAAAAATTGTAATAATTTTATGCTGAATAAAATATTTTGAATTTGAATTGAATTTGAATATATACTTTGATATTTTTTATCCGCCGCCTTATTAGGCTTGTACTTATTCATAAATTTCAAAAATAAGGTCAAATTTCTCTCATTTTAGCCGAAGGAGAAAACATATACATTCTACACCTTTTATAAAGGTTAGTATTAAATTATGATGTTTTAAAAATCCGAATTTTTGTATAAATTTGCATGTTATAAGAGGGAATATGTAAATAGAAAGTGCTAAGAAGGTCAAGGCCGCTTCCGCCATGACGCAAGCCTCGCACCGACCGCGACCGCGGTACTAAAGACCAACAAAAGCTAATTGTTAGAGCCCTCGCACACTACATACTTTTTATCGGTCGATAGTCAAGCTCGAAATCATATGAACATAAAGTTAACAACACTTGTTTTACTGGACGATTAAAAAAATTATATTGTACTATTCTATGCATACATCTTCCTGCTGATTATAAGTATTGCTAAAATATCGAGCAACGAGTCTGCAGTATGCGACACGTCTTAATGTAAACTCACAACTCCTACGCACGTGAAAACTCGCGTCCATACAATACACGCCATTTGTCACCATTTTAACGTTTAGATGGTTCGCATTGTTATACACACGCTTATACCGTACTTACTGTTTATACCGTAAAATGAAGATAATTAGTTTTAATGACAATATGTAGTAAACGTTTTAAGCTTTTACAAGATTTCCAGAATGTTTATGGTGTAATGTTGGTAGTGGTGATCCTATGTAGTTTAAGATCTGGTCGATATAACTCTCACCCTGACGATGGTGGAACCATCAAACATATTTAATTAAATGAATACAATCGTGGGTCAAGAAACTAAAAAAATCAATACTGTTTTATATCGCTTTACAACTGAACTTCTGACAAATATACCTACATAAAAACAAATACCTGCATGTGCATGCGAGCACTTAGCTTTTAAAAGACAATATTTTTACTTGTATGGAGTTGTCAATATAATTTAGAAATCAAAGTAATGGTTACAAATCTATATTTTAATACAGAAAACAGCAATTGTAAATTATTTCAATATCTTGACTTTGAAAACACTTTTTAACTTAAAAATGGCTTTGATTAGTTAATATTTTAATATATTTTAACTATAAAAATAAAGATAAAAGATATAGTATGAAGAAAGATAGAAAGCTTAAAGCTTGGTTTTCAAGATAGAGGAAAAATTCTCTACTGTAAAGTAAAACAAATATTGGTGTTTTTGAAACGAATTAACTCTATAACTACGATTCACCTGATTTACAAACAGAATCTAACCAAACCGTTAAAATTCTTTGATGGTGTTAGTACGCAAAGCGACCACAAGCTGCCGCCCCCCTCACCCTGCACCAGTGCAAGTGCACTGATGTCGCGAATGTTAACTCGTCATTCACGCGTAATTTCATGTAGATAATGATGACTTTAAATTATTACATTCATATTATACAAGGAAATGTTAACTTGAAGTATAAAGTAGCCAAATATTTATCACGAACTTTTTTCAAATATTTAGAAAATCAGGAATGCTTAGGTTGCTTAGTTCCGAGAACGATGAAAAATACTTATATCATTCGGATCCGTTAATCCCGATAAAACACAACCAATTTTGTTGGAATAAAAGCTTGCGTAACGCTCCATTTAGGCAATTACGATGATGTCAAGGGATAGATAAATAGAATCTACGTTTGATCTCACTAAGAAAGCAAGAGAAATCGCGTCTAATCTTATTATGATTATGAGAACGTAAGGTTTTTGCGTTACTGTTGCTGCGAGTGTTTGATTTACGAGCAACAGTTATTTAGTTCCTTGCAATGATTGCCTCAGTTAATTAAGCAATACTTATACGAGCTTCTCCTTTCTGCTTTAATAAGACACTAAAGTAAGTACAATTTTCTTTTTCACCTCTTCGCATTTCTCAGTAGTAACATTTCTTAAAACCACTTTACCTATGTCATAACAGACCACAGTAACTACTACGCCTATCAGATACTGGGATCTGGTCTATGAAAACCCTGATAAACAGGTGGGACAGGACAAATAAACAATAAATTAACTACATTTGGAAACTAATATACAAATCTTTTTGCTTTAAAATCTCTTTTTGTTACGACTTCACCAGTATGGAAATTGACTTACTGATTTTATTGATAATTTATTTTTTTCTTCAGAATTTTTTTCTTTCAGAATCAATAGGTAATAAATTAGACGCTATGAACTATGAACTTTGAAAGCCAGAAACATTGAAATTAAGGAGAGGTATTCATCAAAATACCTGGAATGTACTCAATTCTACGACTGAAGTAAATTTCGTGGTCGCGCCGCAAATGCAGCTTACAAATATACCTCTCTATAGTATATTTTGCATAAAGTAAAAGTGTTCTCATCAAGTGGACATCTAAATAATGAACACTCGTTACCTTCCAAAACGTGACCATCATAAAACCTTAGTCATAGATCACTGTACGCTTATTACATCATATTTCAAGAACCTAGATGCGTCCATTACGAACTAAAATATTGACTGGAATATTTTATACTGTAGATTTTTACAAATTAAAGTCTGTAGCACTAAAAATGAAGGACAAGGATTTTATACAAACTTGCGAGCGCCCTTAGACCTCCTTAATCGGACTCTGTCTACTAATTTCAACTACCTCTCTGTCAATTTTCGGATTTTGATATTTCGTAATGAGTGAGTGACCTTTCATATTTAAATATTTACATTAATCTTATACAGATTTTTTAAATTACTATTTTTAATTACATGAAGATTATTACACTTAAGACTCATCGAGCATGCCAGAGCTAACACGATAACTACAACGAGTACGTCACCGTTTACAAACTAGGCACATTGACGGTTTCCCACAACGTCGTCAGGCTAAGAGTTCAAATGGAACCACTGCCAGCATCACTTTTACTTTCCGTGCGCGCGAGTTCCGTTATGTAATGAATGTTTTAGCATAGAATTAAAATAGTTTCACATATATCACGATAATTTACATTGTTTTTATACTGACCTACTTTTAAATTAATTTCTTATTCTAATTTTCCCCAGTATGCGTTCACACCGAAGTGCGGATACCGTTAATGATGTTTTAACAGTAGGTAGGTTCAAAAATATAATAGAGATATTAATTTAAGGACATCATTTTTATGTAGTCGCCACATTTCGTAAAAGTCAAGTCATAACTAGAATTATTTTACGCAGCAACTATTCACGTTAGTTTATTTCCTACACATTAATATCACTTTTAATATAATTGCAGTAAAAATACCGTCATTAAGGATGCTGTATCTTTTTGTATGTTTTGTCGCAAATGAAATGACCTTATGATGCAACGCGAGGAAGTCTGCACGAGATGGTATTGGAAAGTGGCAGCATTGTGTTCCGCGACACATTCGTTATATTATTGCTTCCTAATCATCAGTCAAACTGACAGTGAACTCGTGGGAAATTAGTGGTTAAAGTATCGCTAACGTCAATCAAATACTTTTTGTGACCGCTTAATTAAGGAAAGATTCTTAGCTAGTCTTAGACATTTTATGAAGCTAGATTATAAATCAATGAGTGAATCAAGATGGTGTCAGGGCTTAGTCGGGAAGTTAAACAGTAATTAACTAAATCATGTGTAACAATGATCTCAGCACGTATAGTAAAAATAATGAAAATGTTAAAAAAGAATAACTATTACTGGCATTCGTTTCTCCCGTCCCAGACTTGCAATACGAGGTTTATGATTATATACTACGAAACAGTTTCCACTCAAAGAAATGGCGCTGTGATGCGACCGAGGAATGCAGCGAGGTATTTCGTCTGTGTGACCACAACTTGCAGTAATAGCTAGGTTTACATTTACCTTAGTATTTTTTCTATATTTATTTTATATAGTAAAATTCTAATTAGGTCATTAGTTATTTATCGATCGAAATAGTCATGTTATTATTATCGATACAGAGGCCTAGACTTAGAATTTTTGTCAATTCTGCCTGTGTCAATGACACGAACGTACGAACATTACGACAAAACCACCGAACAGATGACGTATGAAGATTGCTGGTTATCCGAGCCTACATATATGATATACATTAGGATTTACTAAGGAAAAAAACCTTATTTCAGATCTACTGTTCGAATCTAGCAACAAACCCGAGCGTAGGCAGAGCGAGTCACTAATTTTCCTATAGTTACACCTAGTTTTGTTATATTTATGACAGAAGGCTATTAGATTAATGAATTAGATCAAAGATCAAGCGAACACTTCAGACGCGTCAGCTGCCAGCTCTCACGGGAACAGCCACAATGGCCACGCAACGCCACGTATTGTTCTCAATTGTGCAAATAGAATTCGCAATACTTATAAATTTGAACACATCTTGGAAGCGGAACGCAGATAGCATTGTGAGATGAATGGGGTCTAACATCGCTAATACACGGTTTGAATTTTGTCTTAATGGTGGGAGAAAAGCTAATCGTTTTGTAATGAGAAGTTAGCCGTGCGACAATCTTAATTGTATCAATTGTATCTTAAGTGTTTTATTGTCTGTGAGACTGATCTTTATAAATACTGAGTTGACTATTTGTAATATAATAAGTTTATCTTTTCATTTAATAATAACATTTTTTTATTTGATACACTAATATCATTGTTTTGTATTACTAGAACTAAAGGATTTCATTTTCCTATCGAGATATACATTGATATAGGAATGCACCCGAGTGAAGTAAGAGTGAGACGTACATTTTAAACTTTACAACGTTTCAACTTTCTGCAGATTCAATTAGTTGTATTAATTTATATACTGTAGATGTATATAAATAAGTATTTATTACTGCTTACAAGACTACTTTGTGGCATTTTCAGTTCAAAGGTTAATTTGTATAAATCGATAACACCCTCCACCTGGCAGTTCCCAGAGCTTTATTAATACCACCCTCTTTAGACACGTACCTATGACTCATAATTTAGTTTTCAATGCCACAGTTTATTCCTTGTTTGACTTATTAGCGCCATTTGAAATAACATTTTTGACTCAATTTGATGATCATTAAGGAAATATATGAAAAAAAATGTAGAATGAAGGGTATCAAAAATAACGGAGGATTACAAGAAATAAATAATAGGCAAGATTTGCAAGAGTACCAAAGCAAGAGTAAGACGAAGAAAATGAGCAAAAATAACATTTGAATTCGCTAAGCGTAATGCAGCGGAGAGAAATGCTGTGAATACGTACTGTAGCTGATAGTAGGAGGCTATTAAATTTGCATGCTATAATGGCCCAGCTTTGTCTGAATAACGCCATCTTTCTTCCCTTCCGTTCTAAGATTCTCAATTTACTTGCTTTATAGCAACTAGAGCTTTCGCATATTGCACGGTGCAATTTCATACAATAAAACTTATATTTATATTAAGATTGTTGTGTGGCTTTATTATTAAAATACCTCATTATTCAAAAATATACAAGAAATCATACGAAAAACGATGTCAAAAGAAGTAAGACAAGTGTAGTTGCGGTCCTCACAACACGGTAACCACGATTATTCTTGTCACCTTTGTTTAATCGAAACATGTCCACATCCATCATTAGCTAGCGCTATTCAAATAAAGATGCTATCAAGATCTAATTACCTATTTATAAATAATATACAAAACTTATTTTGATTATTATAAGTTAGAACAAAAGTTGAGTTTTGAGAAACTGAAAGCTTTTCCTAGACTTCCTTTCATTTTAATTCAAATGTAGTTCCATAAAGCGCTGTGGGTGTTTAATTTTCTGGAAAGGGCGCATTAGCTTTCCATTTACTCTTGTATTTAATATGACATTATAATAGGATTTTTATTTACACATTTGTTAAATCCATGGATAACCTTTTTCTTCACGAAATAGACTGATTTAGTTGCTCTATATTCTGATTAAGAGAGTATATTTAACTATTTTCTTTTCCTTAATTGTTATTTATGTTCAAATAATCCATTAGTGGAAAGTAGCCCGCTAGCGCTAGTGCGGTCACGCGCGTAGCGTCCGGCGCGTATAGAATGCTCGAAATGAAGCAAAATAAGCATTCTGAGGTAAAACACCCATTTCACTCGATCTCTTCTCGTTTTATCTCTCACGTTACTTGAATTTTAAAATTGTTAATCCTAAAAATTTCTCTTGAATTACTTAAAATGAATGAAATTCAAGCTTGAATTAGTTGAAGGTTAATTCCGGGATGTTAGCTCTTGACTCGTAGGTTAGGTTGTTATAATAATTATATATTTCCACAAAAGTCTTGTTGTTGTTTGGCATACGATAATATAAATCTTAATTATTGAAAACACTACTTGTTGATTATGGACATCATAAGAGCTATTACCGATTAAAGTGTTTTGGAAAGGAAATGGTGGATGTGTTCAAACTTCAAATGTACATTCATTTTACATAGTTTCTATATTATATAATGACAAATTCTATTATTTTTATAACTCTAAGCTACATTTGCAGAGAAGTTAGAGAGGGATCTGTGACATCTATAAAAAAATATTGTCCATGTCACATCTGTATCTGAACACAGCGTAGGTAGCGGTTTCCAATAAAGCCTTATGCATTCAATAGATTCAAGTTATCAATCCAAGCCTCATACAAAAATCAAACCCGGAACTTTCCAGGTAAAGGGCAAACAGCAATCAAATTAATTATTATAAAAACACCTATGTGTTAGTGTAGTGTAAAACTATTTATACACTATGTATAATTCATAATAAATTCAATGTACATTTAAATTTTAAATAACGTTTATCAGAGAAAATCAGTTTCGTGAATTCACATTCTCGCGCAGGACAGATGTAGGTTTTGAATACAGCACTATATTCCTCAATCATTACTCGGATAAAAAAGCTATTTTGGACAGACAAACTTAAACTTTTTATGCATACTATAATACTAATTTACTCTTGCCAGTATTTTAATAATACGTATAATATAAAAATAATTATAATATTTTCACTAAGTTTATTAGAAACAATTGTGTATTTTGTTTTTTAACCGACTTCAAAAAAAGGAGGAGGTTCTCAATTCGTCGGGGACTTTTTTTTTTTTTTTTTTTTTTTTTTTTTTCTATGTATGTTCCCCGATTACTCGACGATGGCTGGACCGATTTGGAAAATTCTTTTTTTGTTTGAAAGGGTATAGTTTCTAGTTGGTCCCATAGTCACCAAGTCACGATCTGATGATGGGATCCCAGGGAAATCGAAGACAACTCTCAAATTTTATAGGCACTTATTACGTTTTTCATATATTTTCTAAAGCTGTTCAAATATTTGCGTCTGATAATCATCATCTCCTGTGGATGAGCTAATGATGGAAGGTACAACTCCTCAACGGTTAGGAGTTAAAAGAAAATTCTTTCAATATTATACGTAATTATAGACCGATAGTTAAATTCTTTCAGGCTCTTATTAACCGACTCTAAAAAAGGAGGAGGTTCTCAATTCGTTGGGGACTTTTTTTATGTATGTTCCCCATTACTCGAAGATGGCTGGACCGATTTGGAAAATTCTTTTTTTTACATAAACAAAATAAGTATCTACTTTCCGCAAAAAATTTGAAAATAAATTATTTTTAACAAAAAACAAAAACCGACTTCAAAAGTAAACAAATCTAAACTAAAAAGTAGAAAATAATACTTTTAAGAACTTCGTTAATTTAGAAGTCGGTGCCAGCCAAAGCAAAATAACCTTAAATAGACACATATTCGATTAATCTATATCTATAATATTTGTAAACATACTCAAAATACCGTTCGAAAGTTCCTTGCAAAGGCAAGATAAGTCTATCCGTCTTGGCTGGCACCGACTTCAAAATTAACGAAGTTCTTAAAAGTATTATTTTCTACTTTTTAGTTTAGATTTGTTTAGTTTTGAAGTCGGTTTTTGTGTTAATCAAATATGTTCTTTGACCCGGATCTGAAAGATCTGTACAAACTAGTGACTAGACCAAAGGTGCAGTTAAACGCTGTATACATGTTGCATAATAAACGTGCAATGGATATTAAAAATAATTTCAAATATATGCAAAAGAGCCGCATTTCTGGCACATTTTAGACATTATGAAAGTGATGTTCATCTGTAATTTACATTTTAAATTTTCAATTAAATCATAGATTTAAATAATGTAGAGTCTGTACTTGCATAATAACGAAAGTGTTATCTCGTAGCTAATTGCCCATGTTTCCTACCACTTAGTGTGTTATAACAATAGAATACTGTCCCTTACATAAGTTATATGTACATGTAATAAATATAAGCACTAACTCTTATAAATAAAATATAAAATCCTCCACGTTAGTTCAAATACTGAGAACATTCAGCAAAACAGTATTAAAATTCATAAAGGATATTTTTGAATCTTTTACATTATTTTCTCGTACTTTTAGGTGACCTCAACATCCGTTTATTCTTCAACCTCAATGTCAGTTTATTCTTATCATAGTAAAAAATCTTCTACACAATACACATAAGCACGTACAATAATATTATTAAACCTCTGTTTCCAGAATATCTAAAGCTAGACTCAGCGCTATTGCTGTGCGCTTTATGTTACGTCATAGAAAAGCAGCTTAACCTATCAACGGGCGCACGGTCAATATAGATTTATAACAATTGAAAATCTATTGTGTCTCGTTTGTTCGCGTTGACGGGTTAAATATTTAGCACTAATGCTTGCTAAGCTATAAGATTAACACAATGTATGTGATTCTTAAGTAGGTATCCGACATTGACTGTGTTGGCCGCATTGCACGTGCTCGAGACTAAAATACAAATATCTATTGCTCTAAGTTTACCCAAACATGCGCCTCACGTCTTTCGCTAGCCGTCGTTTTATAATTTATGTAAAAATAACAGATTATATTATTCTATTATATTTAGTGCTTTCTGAGGACTTATGTATATGTATTTAGTTGAATTAAATATAAAAAATTAACAAATTTGCCCACTTTTTGTGCCTGTAAGAAGTACTTGAGAGTTCTCCGGAGATTCCTTTGTAGTCTACTTAATAATTCAAATTTTAATTAACTTCCTCGCAAATCCATTTGATTTTCTTTTCTCTTTGTAGGAAGCCTTCTACGAAGTATGTTTTAGTATTATATTAATTAAATATTATATTATACACCCTCGCTTCGCTCGGGTTCGTCCCTAGCTCATACCCACTTTTAGCGTACAATTTTTACAAACTTTAAATGTCTTACTTATTTATATCTAATCAAAAGGCCAAATAATAAGTTTCAAGCTTCTAGCTTTAAAAATACGTAACCATACAAACTGTCATCCCCTATTTCAACCTCAATTTTCAGCTAAATCGGTACAGCCGTTGTTGACTTATAAATAGTGTAACTAACACGACTTTCTTTTATATAATATACTCGTATAGATAAGCGTATACAAACGAAGTAAATTGTATAAAAAGAAATATTATTGTGTAAGAAGGGAATTCCTCATATTAAGTATCTGATTATACCAACGCATGGCACCACTTCCACCCATTTTCCTAAAAATATTAAAAAGGCATACTAAGCTTAATTTTCGATATTCAGGTATTTAAAACTAAATGATGTATGATTGAATTGTACATTTCTTTGTTGTAGCTTCTGGGAGTGTTGTTAGCGGTGTCTCTAGCGGCGGCCTCGCCCGGCAAACATAAGAAACGAGATGGTAAGCTTTTGTAAACCAATTTAAGCCTGACATCTAAAATTATTCCTGTATACATAATATTTGTAATATCTTATTCACATATTTGCATGGATATTTCATCTAAGGCCTTTGCAATTCGACCTTTGTAACTCTGTTTAATTTGTGTGTTGAAACATTGCAGTTTATTCAAAAGTTATATAAGACCTTTTAGATGTTTGGTGTAAAATATGACAAGGCATTAATGAGCAGGTCAAACTATTACTACCTATAAACGTTTTCACTTAAAAGCATTTCTTTGAATTACATAATTTTCAGAGTACCAAACATAATAACATAGAATTATGAAAACTGCTTGTATTAAATCTGAGATTGCATATTATGTTGTAAGATAGGGACAAATATCGAAATATGAATTAAGCACCCGTACCATTATTTGCAGCTCCTCTGAGTTCGTCCTATGGACCTCCATCTGGCGGCGGCGGCGGCAGACCTTCATCGACTTATGGAGCGCCGCGTCCATCTTCTAAATATGGACCTCCGTCCCGGCCTTCTAGCAGCTATGGAGTACCATCGAACTCTTATGGACCACCTCCTTCTCGTCCATCATCTAACTATGGTCCACCTAAGCCATCAAATAGCTACGGAGCCCCTAGGCCTCCTGCGACAAGCTATGGTGTCCCTACTGGACCTTCCACCTCATATGGCGCACCAGGAAAAGGCTCGGGATCGTTCGGAGGATCGAGTTCTTTTGGAGGCTCTAGTTCCTTTGGAGGTTCTAAGCCATCCAGCTCCTATGGTGCTCCTTCATTTGGAAGTTCATTTGGATCAGGTGGCTCCTTTGGCTCTGGTGGTGTCTCTAGTTCTTACGGCGCTCCTTCATCCTCGTACGGCGCTCCTTCTTCGGGATCACACGGTGGTAGCTCATTTGGTTCAAGCGGTGGAATCTCATCTTCGTACGGTGCTCCATCATCAGGCTCACATGGTGGTAGTAGTTCATTTGGCTCCGGTGGTGGAATATCATCATCATACGGGGCTCCGTCATCCTCATACGGTGCACCATCATCCTCTTACGGTGCTCCTTCATCCGGCTCACATGGTGGTAGTTCATTCGGCTCTGGTGGTGGATTATCATCTTCGTATGGTGCCCCATCATCCGGCTCACATGGCGGTAGTTCATTCGGCTCCAGTGGTGGATTGTCATCTTCATATGGTGCCCCATCATCCGGCTCACATGGTGGTAGTTCATTCGGCTCTGGTGGTGGATTATCATCTTCGTATGGTGCCCCATCATCCGGCTCACATGGCGGTAGTTCATTCGGCTCCGGTGGTGGATTGTCATCTTCATATGGTGCCCCATCATCCGGCTCACATGGCGGTAGTTCATTCGGCTCCGGTGGTGGATTGTCATCTTCATATGGTGCCCCATCATCCGGCTCACATGGCGGTAGTTCATTCGGCTCCGGTGGTGGATTGTCATCTTCATATGGTGCCCCATCATCCGGCTCACATGGTGGTAGTTCATTTGGCTCCGGTGGTGGATTGTCATCTTCATATGGTGCTCCGTCATCAGGCTCCCATGGATCCGGATCCTTTGGTTCTGGTGGTGGCATTTCATCGTCCTATGGCGCACCTTCATCAGGTGGTTCATTCGGCTCAGGAAGTCTCTCAAGTAGCTATGGTGCTCCTTCACCCTCTGATTCATATGGTGCCCCAGCACCTTCATCGTCATATGGTGCACCATCATCAGGTGGTAGCTTTGGATCGAGTCATGGTAGCAGTAGTTTTGGTGGTAGTAGTTTCGGTAGCAGTGGTTTTGGTAGTAGCGGTCCCTCTTCAAGCTATGGGGCGCCTGCATCTGGTCCATCTTCAAGCTATGGTGCGCCATCGTCTGGTCCCTCCAGTAGTTACGGTGCCCCATCTAGTTCTTATGGGGCGCCAAGTGGTGGCTCTTCAGGTGGATATAGCTCAAGCTCTGGTGGACATTCTTCTAGTGGTGGATACTCCTCTGGTAGCGGGTCTGGGTATTCATCTGGCGGAGGCTATAGCTCTAGCAAACATTCATCAGGTGGTTTCTCAGGAGGTTCAGGATTTTCAGGTGGATCAGGCTACTCTTCTGGAGGATCTGGAGGTGGCTACCCAAGCGGCGTGCCGGCGACCATCACCCAAAGCTATGATTCAAGCGGCGGATACGTTTACTAAATTTTCTTCCTTCCTGTTTAACTGTGGATAACTGTCTGATAGGATAACAATACTAATGATGCGACGTGTCAACTGTGAAAAAATATAGTAATCAGTATTAAATAGTTACCATCTATGAAATATAATTTTATTAATGCTTCAAGTAAAATGGCGTTAAGTTTTGTTAAAATTTCTTTATTTATTAATAATGTTGCAGTTTCACGAAGCTTTATACATTGTTATATCAATAATTTTGTATTTAAGCTATATTTAATATGTAACAAAGAAAATGTACAAAAAATTAGTGTTAAGTAAATGATTTGTAGAAATAAAATATTGTAAATAATAAGTAGTTGTTTTAATATAATTATTACTTTGGCGAATATTGCAGTTTCAAATTTCCTTATTCTATATGCTTGTCTATTATAAACTTTAATGTTTTGGAGGCTGTAAATAAGTAGCATGACTACTTGTTCGATTTATTTTCCCGAAGTATAATTTAATTTTGTTAATAGTTAAGTGCCTTGTAATGGTTTCTTTTATTCTAAATTGAATACTTTCTTGGGTTTTAATTTAATACTTCATCATAGAAAGAACTTATCCAATTCATACGCCATTTCCACATTAGACATACAAAAACAATTTTTTTTAAATGTTGAACAAAATTTATTTATTTTTTAAATAAATCTGATTAATATTCAAAAGTGTTGGTCGATCATTACCTTTACATCGCTGGGACAGGAGTACAGGAGTGGGGTGTGAGAGTGAAACAAAGCATCCCATCAACGTACTATATGTTTTATTTAGGTCGCAGGATGCTGCGGAGTCACAACGATACACATTCAATATTCAACAAGAACTAGGAATAAGTCAATAGTAGGTATAACTACGCTAACAGTGGGCCCGCCCCTTCCTAACGTCATCGCAAACTGATACTTGCCGACAATAAACCATTTATAATCTACAATATTCACATAAATCTTTAAATATCATTTTCTAATATAAAACAATAATAATTGCTTAAATTTTCTGAATAATATCCGTTTTGCTTTAAAAAATACTTCGATACATACGTAATATAATACTATAAATTCTTTTCTAACGTATAAAAACAAGTTTGTGCTAAAACAAGTAGTTGAAAGTTCTAAAATATTGCCGTACTCAAAAAGCAAGCAGATTGTCGATGGCAGAACTACTCAACTAAAGCCTAAATAAGCCTCCAAAACTATAATAAAATAGTATGTATCTAGTATATCTGTGAACATAGAGGTTAGAGAGAAGGAGAACGATCGCACGTGCTAAAGCATTAGCCCGCATGTTCCTGAAAATTTGTAGAATTTATAACACGCTGCCGCCGCGCGGTAAGTAGTATCTGTGAAGTTAGCTGTTTAAGTTAGTTGAATAATGTACAAATTAATAATAATAACTAATTTCGTTATTTTCTTTTTTTTCTTTGAATGATATTATATACACGTATATTAAACGTTGATAGATCATTTTAAATTAGCGCACAACAGCCCGCTTTTATTGAGACAACTTAGTGATCGCAGCGCCTCCTTATTTTGTTCATATTTCTGAGACACTACGTTCTACAGCGATCGTTCTCCTCCTCTCTAACCTCCATGTCTGTGAATGCAATGACATTAGCACGCGACGTCGAAGAACAACAACGATTCTAAATACTACCTTAAAAATATTGATATGTATTTGTTCCTATATCACTAACATATTACATAGTACACGATATGTCGTACGACTACACATAGTATAAGTCACAATGATATGTTTGAGTTCCAGAGTCTTGGCGAAGTAATAGGCAGGTGACTATATCACAATAAGGTATACGTATATCTATATCTATATATGAAATGCGTTATACAAAGTTTAGTAAAAGCTCCGATCCGTATTACTCAATTAAAGTTTAAAATGTTTTAATATCTAGTGACGTCACAAGATAAGCACGACTTGAGTGGGATTACTATATAGTAATGCTCTCATTTTATTATAAGATTTAATGTGTCAATTTAAAGTATGATAAATAATATTCTTTGTGATTTTTTCTTAATATATAATCAGTAATTGAAGTTCAAAACTTTCCATTTACTTTTTAGTTTTTAAATTTAGTTGTTAAACTTAAAATCTATTGAACATTGAATGATTCAACTGAATCATTCGCAGTGGTCTCGTGACGTCACTCGCAGTAGTGGATTCAAAGCCTGGTAACACACATTGAGAGCGTAAAGTCGGGGAACACCAATACATTATATTTGAACACCGATACATTTAACCTACGAGTAAAGGTTTATTCATAATATCAGCGAAATCGTTACGTTCTAAAGTTGCGTCTAAGTTACACAGACGACGTTTTCTTTGAAGAGTACGTTGGATATTTAAGTAAATCTTCAAAAAATGTAATTTCATTTAAGTTACATATTTTATAAAGTGAAAGACTTTAGATTATTTTATTTTAAATGAAATCGATACCAGCTGATGTTATGAAGCCACCCCATACATTAGCTCCGAGTGCTAGAGAGTGCTAGTAGTTAGCACTCAGGTATATTCGATCTAGACAACTCGCAAACTATAAATCAAATTGATTAATATAAATAAACTATAAAACAGCTTATAAAAACCAACAACACCACTAAATTGTACTTAAGAGCTTTCAAATTTTGGTATTTAGCACATATTTCAATAAAATAATGAGATCTAAAAGCTTATCAAATATATTTAAAGATACGGTTATCCGCTTTACAAGCGATTCTTTTTAGATATTTCCTTATAATTTTCTAGGGGCTCGTTTTGATTTGGTCGCGTGATATCTAAACCGCCACGTGTGTTCTAAAAGCGTCGCACTTTCCGTGCCTCTGTCCCTACTTTAATTGACTTAAATAAGGAATCTCTTTATAAATAATGCCATATACATAGAATAATAATATATCTCTCCTAACAACGAATATATTCTCACAATATTTGATATGTATGCGTTTCATTATATTAGATATACAATAAGTTGGCTACAAAATAACTCTCTCCCACTAAACATTGCTTTATAACTCCTACTCCTCAAATAAGATGCGTTTTGTAAAGTATGTATGTGCTTTCGTTACAAAATTGTGCCTTCGGAAGATATTATATATAGTTTGAGCACTAAACTATATCGTAAATACTGTGTCCGATTCGCTTCGCTGTCGCGATCGATGAGTCCTTCGGACCGAACGTTTGCTGTAGATATGACACTTAGATTGAAGCGAGGACGCGTCCAAAGAATATTAATGAGTCCAATTTTCATAGTACGTCAAAGATATCTAAAGAAAACACTCGTTTAAAAATAACGTATTTGGACACGATTTAGGTCTAAGATAACCGTAATTAGTGATTGAACCCGCCCTCGCCTAAAAACAAAAATAACTAAACTAATAATAGTAAAAATCGTCTCAGAAAGCCGTTTGTTTTCCAAACGGCTGGACTGGTGGTGGAGCGTTGCTGCTGCCGAATAGTGGCGTAGGACCATCATTAGGGTCATCTAGATCATCATCATCAGTCTCTAGAGCAGGGTTTATTCTGCCAGATTTTTCATCAGGTCCGACTAAAGTGGATGCTGCACCGTACAACCTACCAGGAACGCCTCCTAGTACTGACATCTGCTCCCCGGCTTCCGAAGGCTCATCAACTCGCCTGATGTCTTCAGGGATGTTCACAACGCAATTGAAGTAGTCGGACTCTGGACTCAAATAGCCGGAGTTGAATAAGAACCTGTTGGCAAAAATATTATTACAATATTCATATCTAAATAGAGTAGTAGTAGTAGAACGTACATTTAGTATTGTTTTTTGTTTTCATTAGTCCTCTTAATTTATATTAAAACTGCATGTAATTACTTATAATTTTTTGTCTGTCTGTTTGTACCAGTTATTCTCCAGAACGGCTGGACCGATCTTGACGGAACTTTCATTGGCAGATAGCTGGTTATTAGGAATATTTTTATTAAAGAAAAAGAAAAAAGAATTAATGTATCGAGTAAAAAGTAGAGCTATGGACGCACCCGAGATGTAACTAAGTTACCCGCATAAGTAACTTGACGATTTCCTAATTTATTGGACATTATAGTAACTGTAGCCATTATTGAAAAAAAAAATTATATTGTAAATTGAATACGTTTCCAATAAAGTTTTTTTTTATGTTTATAATTTCGTAACCACAAAAAGGACCTGTCAACAAAAATTAGATTCAAGTCTGTCAAAACGATCTCAAAGTACTTAATAAAATTTAAGACATTCAATTCGTTGACAACGAATATATCCTCCTCCTCCTCAATGAATATATCCTCGACTTTCAGTTGGTATGAATCTGAAATTTAAAAGCATTTTTATGTTCCTTAAAAGGTTTTCGCTAAAAGTATTCATCCGTCTAAATTAATTCTGACGTAGAGTGGAACTATTTCGATCTAACGTCTACTTCGAAACACGAAATTTTGAAAAGGAAGTTATTCAGGAGATAAAATGAAAACAGCTATAGGAAGATGACGGATACAATAATTTTATTTTATACCTTTTTAATTGTTTAATTAATGAATAGCTTTCAATCATATAAGCTGATTGAAGAAGTAGCCTATAGCAATTAAATTACCCTAAACTATTATAAATTATACCTACGAGTACTTAATTTAATACATAAAGTTATATTTTGTTTATTTACTTAAACGGTCTTCGCTGCATATCGTTACGAATACCTTATGAGCCACAAGAAAGACTAACGTGGTTGACGTCACATTTAACAAAAAGTATTTAAGTTCACTTTAATGTCTGATGTTTTCGTAAATTCTAAGCATTTATGACATACGACATACATGGTCTAGCACGCTGAATGTTTTCAAAAGTAGAATATTCAAGTATCAATCAATATTAAAGATTAGTATTTATTTAGAATTTATATATATAGAAAAGTTGATTAATTTGTATACAGTCGCATAAAGAACCAAAACAAGCTGAGGTATGTCACTAGTAAATATGTAAAACAATACGTAAATGTAAGATTATTGTGTGCACTGACGTGTGCACGTCGTGAGCGCTTTCATTTCCTTTGGCCGGCGCGACACGATCAGATCCGTCGCGATTGAGAGTGGCCGCACGAAGCTGCGGCCATTTCTATGGTAATTGTATTTGAACAGACCGCTCTTATTTGCACATGTGAATATGGAGCACTTCTTAAAGGAAAACAATGAAGATTACGTCTCGAATGACATTGATCCGTAAATACCGATATTATACGCCTAAAGACGCTATGTAGTTCTGTTTGTCTTTTTAATAACACTATTTTTATGATTTTCTTATACCTTTTGTCCCGGATGGTTTGAATGTTTAATGGAAAACTTTGTCGCGCGATAAAGGGTTACAAAATCTGAAACAATTTGTAAAAAAGTTATATGAAAACTAACCACCTAGATTTTTATTTAATTTATATTATTTATGTAGATATTTATGTTTATTATTATAAACATATTTATATTATATTTATTATTTTAATGTAGATTTTTTATTTTAAAGAAATCCATAAATCATTTTATAGTTTGTAATAAAATTTACCTCATTTTAGGAAAAACGGTTGATGATAAAATAAAAAGTATTAAATTAAAGTAATAATATCGGATGTAAGGTGTAGTAATCTGAAAATTATTTTATAATCTATTTAATTAGTTTAAAATAATTATTTAACGAGCGTTTATCCAAAAATATACCTATACATTTTTCCTTGCCTCAGTCGATGTAGCTTCATTAGTCACACAAGACATATTACCGAAACGATAGCGAAGATATTTCGCAATCTACTCCGATATTCGGAGCAACCCTTCTCTACAAACTAATTAATTATTTGCCCTGAACACGACCCCTAATTACTTTGCGCTCGAAATTGCCTAGTACATCTCTTTCATGTCATGCTTACTAGCATCTGGTGGTACCTATTTGGTCGAACGAGGAAAATATTTTTAAGAAATACATCACAGATAAACAAAATCTAAATGTCTGTTGGTAATGTGAAGAAAATAATTGTCGAAATGCATATAAAAGTATATGCATAATGCAGTACATGTAAGAAAAACACAAACTATAAAATTTTTGTTTGTTTGTTCCGGCTAATCTCCGAAAGGCTGAACCGATTGTATCAGGACTTTCACTGACAGATAGCTGATGTTATAAAGACTTACTTGTATTTCAGAAAAATATTTAGGGCTCCGCTCAAAAAATGAAATGGTAACTAAGGACAAAGCGAGGGGAGTTGCTAGTCTTAAATACAAATGCTTATACAATTTAGTGTTCAATATTGAAATTAGAACAGACCTAAAAGCATACTTCAATATTTATTAAAAGCGTCCCTGATCTCATAAGTATAATGAAAAGTACGAAATCCCTTTGACAAATGAAATGGAATTAAAATAAATCTCGTCCAAACAAAATTTCCTTTGCAAACTGTTTGTCGACGGCGCGGAGACGAAATTGTCTATTTACAATTGAAATTCAAAACTCGGCCAATGTAGATAGAGCCGTCGCTTACAGTGGCTCTATATTTATTTCAATCGATTGAATGTACACAGTAGGTACAGCTAGTTGATAGAAATTTATAATTCCAGTACTATATAATATTTTGGCTAAAAGTCTGATTGTATGTATGTCAGTTGCCGAAAGTAAATACATAAATGAATTACAAAAAAAAATTAAAACAAATGCGAGTCGGACTCGCCCATGAAGGGTTCTGTAGCAGCAAGGTAAATTGCGGTTTACGATTTATGACGTATTAAAAAAAAACTACTTACTAAATTTTGTTCAAACCAATTTTCGGTGGTAGGTAGTTTGCATGGTATAATGTACATCATATATTCTTTTTAGTTTTATCATTCTCTTATTTTATAAGTTACAGGGGGGGGTCTGTAAGCGCCCACTATTCGCCCAAAGTACGAGTATTCAGTTTAGCAAAAAAATCATATTATAAACCTCAATATCGCTTTTGAAGACCTATCCATAGATACCCCACACGTATGGGTTTGATGAAAAAAAATTGTTTTTTGCCATTTGGCTACGGAACTCTAAAACACCACACTCGTAACGAGATCTACATAAAAAAGTTCCAAAAAAGAAAAGGACATGGAGTAGAACATACAAAAAAATGTTTAAATTTACATCGTTATTATTATACATACATACATCCGAATACGTTGTACCCACGATTGTTGGTCTCGTGTACTAAGAAAACAAAGGGCGGACTCGGCACAGATGAAATAACAAGAAATCAAATAATATTCTCAAAATTCAAGTTAGATTTAACTGTCGTGATATGATTACATAATATAATATTTAACGAATGGAAATTAAATAACTCTAAATAATAAACATTAGAAAAGAATACCTAGTAGTATCGTCTTAAGCATATATGCATATAAGCATATTTTTTAATATAACCTACTCCTCCTTTTTCGAAGGCGGTAAAAAAGTAGCCTATATTACGCCTTAGAACATTAGCCATCTGCAAGTGAAAGTCCCGTCAAAATAGGTTTAGCCGTTTCAGTGATTAGCCGGAACAAACAGACAGACAGGCATACAATTTATTTTTTTATGTTAGTACTGTATATATTTTCATGTGTGTTCAGTTAAAAAACTGTTAATTTGAATTTAAATTTAATTTTATTTATATGTATAGATAAGCTTTATAGTTTACATAAAATAATTTTTACATTTGTTGCTTTTTGCCTGCGGTTTGTGTATTACTAGATACTCGTTTTTGCTCCGGTCGTGTTCGTCTCTACACGTACACTTTAATAATTAGTATTTCCCCAGAAAGCTAGATACCCAATTAGATCAAAGTATGTCCAGTGGTGTTCTCGTTACGTAGTCACATGATAGACAAACTGACAAACAGACAGACATTCAGAAAGACGAAAAATTCTAAAAAGTATACGTTTAGTCACTCTATATCGAAAACTATTTTTTTAAATGACTATTTCAACAAGATTTAAAAAAAAGTATTTAACGAACACATTCGATTAAGTTAGAATTTTGTTATTTTTATAGAAAATCACTCTGCTTGTAAAAGCTGAAGCGATAAGTTAAGCAGCCTGTTACGTTTTTTATAATTATTAAAATAAAAATGAAGAGGCAAAGATTATAAAGATCTTAATATTTTAGGCGAAAGAAATACGTTGTTAAAGTGTGCGTGCTAATCCGTAATCCACGCAGCTACAACACGCTACGAGAATATTTTTATAAAGTAACTGAGACATCGATTTTTGCTCGGGGTTTTACATAAGGATATAAAAATAGCGTTTTTTTTAGAAACAAAACAATAAACTAACTATAAAAACTAACTTAAAAAGCAAAACACTGCCTAAATACTAAACCCGCACTGCATCAACAGTTATCTATGGGGTATTTAAACACGGATGCTTTCAAATTAGTACCTATTATGGGAGATATAATATGAAACTGCAATAACGCTAAAGACTGATTTTTTAAATATATCGTATAGATGGATAAAATATGAAAATCGATGACGCTACAGTCCGTGGTCGACGATGTGCGCCGACCTTAACACAACGATGCACTGGCTCTAGTGCTCTCGAGATTTCAAAGGGCAAGTGGTAGACCTTGGAATTTGTGATATAATAAAATTTCCGTTTTCACACTAACTAATCTACACATTTTTCTTCACACATTATGTCAATTTAATAATTTTAATTGAATAAAATTACTAAGTGAATTCATTAATTAGCTAGAGATCAGAAACATTCAATTAAAAGAAACGTTCTTCTTCTTTTACTTTCATTAAAAACTTCTGAATCCAAATGCAATATAATATTAAATATGTCTGTCTGTTAATATAAAACATCACCCTACTTACCAAGTCACACGTCGTAACCATACCAAATACCATAACATTCCGAAGCTCAAACAACGGGGTGTAATACCTACTTGTAAGAAGGCATAATGCATCACTTATTTTTTGTTTAACAAAAATTATAGCATACTGTAAAAAAAATTAAGGAAACTTACACTGAGAGCCAAGAGATGAAGGCAAGCGTGAACAGCGATAGCACCATGGCCATGGTTCTAAAAGGGAACAGCTGGACCTGATCCTTCTCATCCCACCCTGGGTAGTGGATCAGCGCTGGCAGCCCTAGCAGCTTCTCACCCCCCGAAAGCCGCACTAACAATGCCACGATGTACGCGGCGAGGGACCCGTACGTGTTGCAGTACTTCTTGAAGTGCACCACCATTAGTAGTTGCGGGAAGAGGATCACGTACACCAGGTCTGAGCACATCGACCTAGGAGAATGAGATAAATTATAGTTAGATAGTTCTATGGCATAAACAAGCAAAATCAAAAATAAGAAAAATTGCTGAACTTGTCGTAGAACCGTAGACGGTTTTCATTTTCACCATAATCTGCGGTTGTAAAGATTTTTAAAAACGATGTATTATTAAAACATCATTAGGTTACATCATTAATAATAGTAAATATAAAGATTTATTATGAAAAAGTTAGCTATCTGTATATTAATAAGTATAGTCAACGAATTCTCTTGTACTTAGTTTTGATTGTTATAATGATCGAATATACTTTTGTGCTTACACCAAAACATTTACTACTTGATAATTTACTAAATATTTATTTCAATTATAAATTATATTTTAAAATATATTATAATATTATTATTATAATGAAATAAAAATTTTAAAGTTCAGGAATATCAGTCTATTTATAATTTAGGAGACCATCAATAAGTGATACTTTTACGTAAAAGCTCTAAAACTTTAAAGTACGCAACGATGTATTGAATCATACAATAGAAACACAATCTGTTACAAATACGATGCTCTACACGTGAACATTAAATATTGAAATAAAAAGATTAAAAATCAAATACATAAAAAATATTTTTTTTATTTTTTATGAAGTATTTTGTTTGAGATCCATTGAACAACTTTATGTGCACTTTTGTTTTCCCAGAGAGTTAGCTCGTCGGATACTTGGTTATAATAATTTAATTTTAAAAATTAAATTATCTAATTAAATTTTTAACGTTTTAAATATGATTTAGTTATCTTGAAATTGAAAAGAGATCATTATAATAATACAGTTTTATGAGTATCAATTTATTGTACGAATTAATGTAGAAAAAAACACATGAATAGTGCACTTTAATATAATATTTGGAATGTAAAATATGGCATATTGTGTAAATAATAATTAATTAACCTAATTTAAATGGATCGTTCGATCAGCAGCCACGCCACATTATCTCGCTCATCTCGTGTCTATAATGTAATGTATGGGCACTGGGGGATATCTGCTTTGTGATATAACTAGATCATTATCGATCCAACCAATTATGTATAATTTACGATTTATTATTTTATTTTATTAATACGTTTCTATATAAAGCTTACAGCAATTCTAACAGTAACAAGTGAATAATGATGATCGCCCAGTAAACTCCGCCGTAATTATTAAAGAAATTTGAGGTAGAAGGCTTTATGTACATAAAATAAAAGACTATTGAAAATATTAAAGCACCTTCATGGTTGGTTGACCAACAGAGGAGAAAGAGATATTAAGTATACTGTGTTCGTATCTTGATCATATTATTCCTTCCTTATTTACAAGATTATTTTAGTTATCGTAAGACACAACTCTCGTTTTTCGTATTTGTCAGTTAATTTTTTTTTATCTTTCGATAAACAACGTTAATAAAAAATCATATGAAAATTAATTTTAATAGGGTAGATTATTTTTTGTGTTTCAACAGAAAATATCTCAAAATACATGAGAAAAGCAAGGAGCAGGTCACTAGGTAGTGAAGATACCTATATCTATTAATAAAATGAAACAACTTATGTGTTCTTACATTAAAGTTCTTTAGAAACTTCTTGAATATTTGAAGTACTGAAAACACTAAAGCACAAGTCAGAACTTTCTTTTCTCAGTAAAGTTAGTTCCTCTACAAATAACTCGTTAAAATTCAGGAAACTTTATATCGGTAGGTATGTCTCGAAAAGTGTAAGAATAAGTTCTCTTTTATGCGCTTTCTCCTGAAACAAAAGTTCGAAGCTGTGAAGATGCTTCGTTGATTCCTTTAATATTCTTCCGCTCCAAGCTAAAATTTTAACGTAGCGATATGCTATAAAATATTTCGCTGTATCTCATGTAGGTACTTAAACGTATCGAATTTACGATCCTCATACTTGATTACTTTATATAAAACGTAATCAATGTGTTTGGGATTTCGTCGCGGAAAGCGGTCATGGAAGTCTTCATTTTAAAATGTCAAATATTCACCTAAAAAAATTCAATACAGTGTATTTGCAAAGTGAATAAAACATAAAGTGAGCCAACGGACGTGTCTAGACAGAGCAATCGTGCGGGGTTTGCGGAGGGGGTAGCCGTACCGAGCTGCCATACATTTCGCTCGGTACGCGTTAGCTAGGGTTAACGCTTTTTAATTTGATTGTACTTATCTATAATGGTTCGTACTACATGTACTGTGGGAATGAATTTAAAATTTCATCAGTTTCCACATCTGCCCAGCATTATTAAATTATGCATATTATTGTTTACTAGATTTCTGTCTTTTTAACCGACTTCAAAAAAAGGAGGAGGTTCTCAATTCGTCGGGGACTTTTTTTTTTATATGTATGTTCCCCGATTACTCGACGATGGCTGGACCGATTTCGAAAATTCTTTTTTTGTTTGAAAGGGTATAGTTTCTAGTTGGTCCCATAGTCACCAAGTCACGATCTGATGATGGGATCCCAGGGAAATCGAAGACAACTCTCAAATTTTATAGGCACTTATTACGTTTTTCATATATTTTCTAAAGCTGTTCAAGTATTTGCGTCTGATTATCATCATCTCCTGTGGTTGAGCTAATGATGGAAGGTACAACTCCTCAACGGTTAGGAGTTAAAAGAAAATTCTTTCAAAATTATACGTAATTATAGACCGATAGGTAAATTCTTTCAGGCTCTTATTAACCGACTTCAAAAAAAGAGGAGGTTCTCAATTCGTTGGGGACTTTTTTTTATGTATGTTCCCCATTACTCGAAGATGGCTGGACCGATTTGGAAAATTCTTTTTTTTACATAAACAAAATAAGTATCTACTTTCCACAAAAAATTTGAAAATAAATTATTTTTAACAAAAAACAAAAACCGACTTCAAAACTAAACAAATCTAAACTAAAAAGTAGGAAATAATACTTTTAAGAACTTCGTTAATTCTGAAGTCGGTGCCAGCCAAAGCAAAATAACCTTAAATAGACACATATTCGATTAATCTATAAATTTGTAAACATAATCAAAATACCGTTCGAAAGTCCATTGCAAAGGCAAGATAAATCTGTCCGTCCTGGCTGGCACCGACTTCAAAATTAACGAAGTTCTTAAAAGTATTATTTTCTACTTTTTAGTTTAGATTTGTTTAGTTTTGAAGTCGGTTTTTGTTTTTTGTTATCTTAGAACGGTTTTTGGGCCGATTACGAATATGACAATATTATATTTCAAATTTAAGATGGCGGACGCGAATTTTTTCATAAAATCAATAATATGGGTATCGTTTTCATGGTTTTTGGGGGTGCCGATTATGAATATGACATAATCTATCTTTGCGGACGTGCACTATGCCTTCTCAATGGAAAAGGTCTTATGTAGTACCTATCTTTAAAAGCGGTGACTAGCATGATATAAAAAATTACCGACCTATTTCGAAATTAAGTTGTATCCCGAAGATGTTTGAAAAGATGGTTTATGATACAATGTTTCCCGTTATTAGACCTATAATTATTGAGCAGCAGCATGGTTTTATTGGCAGGAAATCTACGGAAACTAATTTTTGCGAATTTACAGATTATGTTTCGTGTGCAATGGATAATGGGTATCAGGTGGACGCCGTGTACACAGATTTTTCTAAGGCATTTGATAAAATATCTCACCTTATTCTTCTGGAAAAATTAAGATACATTGGTGTACACGGCGACCTTCTACGTTGGATCGAATCGTACTTAAGCAAACGTAGTCAAGCAGTAACTATAAAAGGTTACTGTTCATCTTTTATTCCAGTCCCGTCCGGGGTACCACAAGGATCGCATCTAGGTCTCTTATTTTTTAATTTATATTTAAATGATATTAACCTAGTCTTCGAACACTCCAAATTTTTATTATATGCTGATGGTAATAAAATATTTAAAATTATTAGGGGTTTATGATTGCGTTGATTTCCAGAATGATTTAGTATAGATCGATTTAGTAATTACTGTTCTATGAATTCCTTGTTTTTGAACATTAAAAAGTGCAATGTTATCACCTTTTCTCGAAAGCGTTCAACTATTAATTACCAATATAAATTAAATAAAGAAACTATTCCCAGAACTAGAGTGGTGAAAGATCTTGGAGTTATAATCGACTCCAAGTTACTCTTTGATGAGCACGTCGCTTATATAGCTAACAAAGCATATCGTATGCTGGGTTTTGTACTGAGGATATCCAAGGAGTTTAAGCAACCGTCAACACGCATCATTTTGTACAACACCTTTGTTAGGTCCATCTTAGAGTATGCTTCTTCTGTTTGGAATCCTCAGTATAAGAATCATATTTGTAGAATCGAACGTATACATGATCGATTTATTAAGAACCTCCCAGTTATTTTTTCTATTAACAATAAGAAATTTTCCACACTTATGTCAGCGGTTGATCGACGTGCTCAGCGAGATCAAGTCCTTCTTTATAAGATCTTGAATCACGAAATCGATTCACCTTATTTACTGTCTAAATTACATTTTCAATGTCCACGTAATACTATTCCCAGACAAAAATCCACTTTTTATGTCCCTGCTACCAGAACTAAATTTGCAAAAAATTCATTCATCATTAGAAGTTGTGATCAGTATAATAAACTTTTTATTAGTAACTAGCGGACCCGACAGACGTTGTTCTGTCCACATATAAATTTTTTAGAAACTTTTCCTCCCGGTGAAATGTTTTATTACGCATTCGCAAAACAACATTTACTTCGCACCTCCCAGTATGTATTCGCTGATTTAATTACCATTGCACGCACCATGGCAACGGTAATAACATGATACGTCAAACGCCATTAATGTTATAAAGATTTTTTTTTAATTTCCTTTTTTTCCGCACAACTTTCATATTTATTCACCTTTAAAACCTTCCCTGGACTTCCACAAATAATTCAAGACCAATATTAGCCAAATCGGTGAAGCCGTTTTCATGCTATGTCGTGACAACGGAAAACGGGTTTCATTTTTATATATATAGATGACATATTTCATCTCTCTCTTAATAAATTTAAAATTTGTATTATGCACAATTTGATTAATGTAAGCTGTTATTGATTTTATTAATTTACATTTTTACATAGTTAATTTTTAAATATGTATTTTATTTAATGAATTTATATTTTGAAGATTTTATAATGTAATTGTAATTATTAATTATTGTGTCCAATGATATTTTTCTGCCTCTCTTATTAATTTGTTAGTCTGTTTTTATTGTTACTTTTAAAATATATTTGGCATCTGTAACTATTCCTTTGCTATAAGTGTATTTTAATAATGGAAACTTTTATTGGTTCTGTGCTATTAATTGCTTGTTATGCCATAACTGTTATGTTACACCGTTTGTTTCCTAAATTAATAAATAAATAAATAATACTAGATTTTTGTCTAGATTCAAGATGGCGGACGCGAATTTTTTCATAAAATCAATATGGGTATCATTTTCATGGTTTTTGGGGGTGCCGATTACGAATATGACGATGGATGAAACTAACATTTTTACTGGTATTTTTCATTCAATGTCATTTTGGAGATCATAATATTATATCTTTGGATATTGGCCAACAAGTAAAACTAAACATCGTTCTTCGTATAGAGCCATTTTTATAAGCAACCTTTCGTTTTACGCATTAAATATGCTATGACATTATTAGCGAATTCCTTGAACCTGGTGGCTGAAAAAATATTTCGACTATTTTTTATAAACCAATCGTTTGGTCTTCAAAAATTATTTGTTCGATAAATGTTTCTTTTTAAAAAATAAAAATAATTTTTTTACAAGTTAGCGTATTATGTCTCATATGTAATGTTTTTTATTCGATAGATTATTTTTTATACTGTTCGATCAATCAAATTGTTTGTTCAACTGTATTTATATTTTTATTTAGATGTAATGTTATGAAATGAAATTAATTAGAAAAAAATTAAATATGTTAAATATCCCACCATATTTTTTACATTTTATTATTAAAAAGGTTCAAGGAACTTGATTGGCGTGCAGTGTCGCGTCGCTTGCTATACCGCACTAGCGGCAGCGGAACTACACGACGCAGCACGCCGCGGCATTTTTGGCGAGTTGGTCAAGTTTGTCGTGCAGTGCCGTGTCGCGTAGTGCTGCTGCCGCGTAGTGCGGTATGCCTCATACAAAGAATATTTTGCAGTGCCGTGTCGCGTCGCTGCAGTGCAGTGTAGTTACGCCTAGTGCGGTCTCATCTTTACTAACTTTTTGTCTAAATTCAAGATGGAGGACGTGAATATTTTCATAAAATCAATATGGGTATCATTTCCATGGTTTTTGGGGTGCCGATTACGAATATGACATATTACTAACTTTTTGTCTAAATTCAAGATGGCGGACGCGAATATTTTCATAAAATCAATATGGGTATCATTTCCATGGTTTTTGGGGTGCCGATTATGAATATGACATATTACTAGATTTTTGTACAGGTTCAATATGACGGACGTGAATTTTTTTGTAAAATCGATATGATTATCGTTTCCATTTTTTTTAATGTTTGGAAATGCATTAACGCTTACCACGAGTGGTTATGTCTGTCTTTTTGTTAAAATTGTTTCTACGTATGAGAATTTACTATATCGTCAAATTCAACAATCGCAATCTGAAAATTCGTAAATCCAAATATTGAAAATACCAGTTTCGCATTTGTGGATTTAAAATTTTAATAGAATCAGTATCTCAATATTTTACTTACTAACCTAGCTAACTAATTTGATTTTTTAAATATTTGTTTATAATAAAACTCGTCAGATAATTCGTTATTTATATTGTAGGTATATAATATTTATATATTTCGCCATTCAATATTTTTCATTTTATTCCTGGTACCCTTTTTATATTTTCATACTACGAATACACAAATGTAGAACTGATGATATAATATATATATATTTGTTTATTTATATATTGTGACAACCCTGCAGCAAAAACAAATGCCTACACAAAAGCGGCATTTCGCGTGATTTCAAAGGCGTTGGACCACTGGGTCTATTCTTTACACTGTGGTATTTGTCTACACAAATGTATTCTATGTTTAAATTATTAAGTCCGTTTTCTATTTACTTAGCATTTTTCATTCAAAAGCTATTGCGTTCACTTAGGTATATTAAATATCTGATTGTCTCTATATTTGTTTACCTTAGAGACAGGTACAAATAGCTAACGTTTGCCCGCAACTCCACCCGTGTTTGTTTTTATTATAATGCAGGTGTATCGTGGTTCATTCATTCTCTTCCAACCCTCTGAGGGTTTTTAAAACGCCTTTAATTTAAGGAAAACCGTTCCTTAGTTTACAGGAATATAAATAAATACTTATGCAAAACTTCAAGTTCCTAGGTCCAGTTTAGGCTGTAGACTTAAAGGTATATATCAGTCAGTCGTATATCTTTAATAAATATCATGAATATATAATTGTTATTCCAGATGTGTTACAATATATAAGCATATTTACAAATGGCGGCAAGAAGTTAAGTTACATATGAAGTAAGGCTCCATGAAGCAGATAATTGTTGATTGCGGCAACGACGTCCACGATTCTCTCATTTACCCGAATAAAGACAAATTAGATACATCCAGCGCAACATTTAGATGTTATTATGTTTACGTGCGCTCATCATTATTATATCCCCTCATAATATGCATAATATTACGAATATATATCATCAATATTTATGGTTTAAGATATATCAATATGAAGAGAAGGGCGATTTAGCTCAAGTCTCTATTACGCACACCTTTTAGTAAATTTTCGCATGAAGCCTAAAAAATGTGACTTTAAGTACGAGTACTTTATAAAACTTTAAATATTCTATTAACGTCCATCTTTTTGTAGGACTCATATCACATCGTATCCTATTAGGCTAATACGTACCTAATGCTGATGGATACAAGCATATCAAAACATTGATTTTATTGCTAATTGTCTATTAGATTACACAACTGCAAGTCTCAGATATTGACTCGTACAGATTTCGAAATAATCTATGACCACGATCCTGTTATTAAACTTACACGTACCTAGCCTACACTCCTTAAGTAATGTTTGTCACTATATTCTTCACTCGTACATTGGCAAACTACTGAGACAGTTCTGAGACTTATTTCGCTTACAGGAAGCTGGCTGATGTTAACATCCGATATCAGCACATCTAAATAAAATTTAAGTGCCTGTTTTTAATTTGGAATAAATATCTTTTCACAAATTTTCACTTTTTAGTGGTAGTGCCATGCTTGTTACCTTCGGGTAGCAGCCGAATGGGCCGGCACGCCCCGTATAGTACCACTCTCTCACAGGAGACCGGCGTGAAGTGGCAGCTATGCTGTCGCGTTTCGTCCGGTGAGTGAGAGTCCGGGAGGCCCACTCCCCATCCCTACTTCCGTCTTTCTCCCTCCTCCCTCCCCCTCCCTCCCTTTCCTAAAAGGCCGGCAACGCATCTGCAAAACTGCAAGCCCTGCGGTCTTGCGGATGTCCATGGGCAGAGGTTATCACTTCCCATCAGGTGAGCCTCCTGCCCGTTTGCCCCCTTTGTCACATAAAAAAAAACTAAATTCATATGAAAGTATAAACGATACTTACATCAGAAATCACATTTTAAAATTTTTGTCTGGCTGTCTTTTGGTTCCATGTAATCTCTGCCGCAGGCCCGATTTTGACAGGACTTTCGCTCGCAAATAGCTAATATTATAAGGAGTAACTTAGGCTACTTTTATTTTATTAGAAAATTATAAAAACTATTTAATTTATTTTAACTTACGCCCAGCGAAGCGGGCCGGGTTTGTAGCAAAGAAGCGACGGAAGCACACCAATAAGCTACGTCGTAATAAAGGGTGGGTTATTAATCTTATCAGAACCAAGATCCCCCTACATTTGCTGAGTGTCGCTATCACAGTATCAGAGAGACGTGCGTTATCTCCTCGCCACTATACATCAGCTCGCGGCAACGATTGCGAAACGCACTAGATCGGCACAATGGTCTATAAAACCTTTTTGCGCGGATTGAGCCACTAGGGCTGTCGTAACTTATGATGAACTAATAATTGCTATAGTACTTGTGTATATAATCTTGTGCTATACTAAATTATTACGAATATAGAAATTAAGGTAATTAATTAGCAGTTGTTAATACTTTTCAGCTTTAAGTCTGATAAACCGCTCGTTGAAAGTGATAGGCAGTTCATTCACATATTTACTAGGTCATTTTAAAAATACTTTTTAATGAGAAAGAAAATTACTTTAAATGCAAGTTCTCTGGTACATACATGTAATATGTAGAAAATATCTTTTTATTGTTATGATGGTAATTATTGTAATTGTATTATATGTAAAAGGCAGACTACCATCAATTCAAGTTTTGTTACTTAATAGACAAAAAGATAACGATGTTGTTGTAAAGTAAAATTTGGGAACCAAAAATCAAAATAAATCGGAATCGATACTTTTTTCAAAAGTCAAATTCGTGTATTTCTAGGAAAGTATTTATAGATTAAAAATTCTTTAGAAAAATTCTATTTACTCTATATCTTTTAATTATTATCATGTTATCACTACGAGGAAAATATTATTATTAAGACAAAGATGTAAATTAATTATAAAAAGATAAAAGCGACTGACCAGAGGCCGTATATGGAGGGTATGGTGAGCGCCATGACGGTGGACAGCACGCCCACCACGAGGATGGCCACGCGCATCACCCAGATGATCTCCATCTCCGACGCGTTTTGCCGGAAGATCAGCTTGTACACGTTCCTGAGGACGGAGACTTTTGTTTCATTTCACTGTTTCATTTTACTCTTGTTTGTAACGTAGAGTGAGAAATCCCAATATTAGTTAACATTTGCAGCAGTACTTTTTAACGTCCCACTGCAGGGCACGGGCCTTGGAAGGGTCCAATCGAAGGAGATTTGGCCATAGTCCGCCACACTGTTCAAGGACAGATTAGCGGTCCTCATTATATGTCTTTCGAAAATTTTATATGTTCTATCAGACATGCAGGTTTCTTTACAATGTTGTCCTTCACCGTATGACAAATACTTAGTAGCATTATGCTTTTATCTTTGTAATTTGCGTTCTATCTTCAAACTAAACTAAACAAGGGTATAATACATTTTAAATTACATTTAAATACTTTGGAGTTGTCAAAACAATTTGTATTCGAAGGCTGAATTAAATTTAAATGAGACGGTAATAAGGTTTCCTCCGCTCTCTACCTTGCTCGGTGTTGAATTTAAGCCAGCTTCCAGTTTTCATAATAAATTAAGTTTAAAATTGTATTAGGCTTCGTTAGGATTCTTTTTACAAGAAACTCGGTAAATATTTTACTGTCAACGATAATAAAGTGAATTTTATTTCTTATAATATTCATGAAAAAAATATCGTTCTTTATTAAAAAACAACATAGGAAACTATAGGTTTCTACGATCGCATTCTGGCTTCAGTATACCCTATTGTAATTATGATCACGTAGGAATCATTTACAACATGATTACCATTTGTTATTCGGTGAAAGAAAACGAAAAAGTATATTGTTTGAGATAACCTCGCTAGTTTCGAAAGATATATATCAGTCCTTCAAACCGCACTTGACCAACCTCGCGAACATGGAGGAGGCGCTGAGCACGCTGGAGTCGGCCGAGGACATGACGGCGGCGGAGACGGCGCCGAGCCCGAAGAAGGAGATGAAGTCGGGCGTGAGGTACTGCAGCACCAGCGGCAGGATCATGGACGTCTGGTCCGCCGTCAGCTCGCCCGTGTCGCTCAGCTTGCCGCTGTAGCCCGTCTCGTTCCATGCTGTGCCGTTCCGTTATGTATATTTTCACGTACTACTGTCCCGTTATCCGTGTTGGTATATATTTCCATTATTTAAATTTACATCGTTATTTATTTATATAGTTTAATTTTACGCATTTAATTTAACAGTTAGTAAATGACCTTAGAAAAAAAACACTTGAAAATATCATTTACTTTTCGAGATAACAAAACTTGTGGGATGCAGTGGTGCATCATGTCTTTTGTGTTAGTAAGTAAACTAACCAGACCGATTAGGTAAGTTTTGTATTGTAATTTGAATATTCATATTTAAGGAGAAAATTTGTAAAAGTAGCCTGAAAAATAGTAATTTTGAGGAAATAAAGTGAAAGTGTTGAGTACTCAAAATCTAATAAAATTTTATACAACGTCTCAATGTCGGATTAGAAAGAAAAACATAAAATGAAATATGCATGTGACGTAAAAAAATGGTGTGTGAAACATTACGCAGCGTCAACATCACGCACTTACCGGTGCCCTTAGCGATGGCTCCGATGAGCACGGGCGGGATGGCCATGAAGATGCAGCCGATGGCCGCCACGTACGAGAGCACCTGCGCGCGCCCCGCCGTCTTGCTACTTAGCACCCGTTGGAAATACACCTACATCAAATGTTGTATACAAAATTATGAAGTTTAAACAATTTTTAAAATTATTAGTAAACATGATTTATTAGAAATTATAAAAATACACCAAAGTACCAGTATTTCTTTAACTGCGTTATATTAACGTAGAGGTTTAATTTTTGAACTTATAATCTTTTAATTTATCCAGTAGATTTGTACATTTGAGGAACTCAGTTATTAATAACAGCTACATTTTATATGAACATTTAAATATTATATGAAAAAAGATATACTAAAAAAAACGAAAGGAGCTTCAAATTGAGCTAAATAAGGAGAGAGAATGCGGAAACAGGGCATTTATAAAATATGATAGACTTGTCTTTTTAGGAACCAAACATAAACAAAAGGAAAATGCTGTTACAAACGATCAAACTGAAAGAGAGAAAAAAGATAAGAAAAGGAACTCATCAGAATCACCGGAATCACTGAGAGGCTCCAGCAACAGGGGAAACAAAAAACAACCAATAAAAATTATTAAAAATAACAACATGTCAAACTACCTTATAAAAAAACCAACGCTAACATTTCATGGATCCCACTCTCAGCCCACTCCAGAACAAGACAATAAGAAATCAACACAATAACAATTAACGCGAACCCCTCTCCACCTACATCTCCCAAGACGGCTGGTCACCGCGGGAGAATTAGACCAAAACCCTCCAGAGATGAATAATCTAGTAGCAAAAAACCCAAACTTATGTTATATAGCTACGTACAATGTAAGAACTCTATCAACTCATGCACACCTCCTAGAGCTATTAGATGCACTAGATAATACAAAGTTCGACATTGTTGGCTTATCAGAAGTAAGGCGACTGGGAAATACGATAGACGAATACCAAAACATAATACTTTACTACATAGGACAAACTCCGGGACTATATGGTGTAGGATTTCTTGTAAAAAGGTACCTCAAAAATTACATAGAAAGTTTTATTGGCCTATCAGAACGAGTGGCACTCTTAAAACTAAAAATAAACAAATTCAAAATAAGCCTTATACAAGTTTATGCGCCGACAGATGGAGCCAGTGAAGAAGCAAAAGAAGAATTCTATGGCACTATCGAAAAAGCTGTCAAATTATCTGATGAAAACATTGTAATTATGGGAGACTTTAACGCGCAAATAGGACAACCAACACGCGAAGACAGTAAAGTTGTAAATAAATTTGGATATGGCAAAAGAAACTGCAGTGGCGAGCGTCTGATTCAGTTTGCTTACGAAAACAACCTCAGTATAATGAACACCTTTTTTAACAAGAAAAACAAACAAAGATGGACATGGAGATCTCCCGATGGAAATACAAAAAATGAACTAGACTATATTCTTACCAACATACAAAAAAACGTTCAAAATGTAGAAGTACTGAATATTCCATATCCGTCAGATCACAGGTGCGTAAGGGCAACTTTTAACTTAAAATATATTAAAAAAAGAAGAAACAACTACTCAGGTTACTCAAAAAATACATTGAAAAATAATGCAGAAATTTCTAGGTATATAGAAACATTAAGCAAATATCAAGAGGTTCTTAACAATCATGAGGGTGACACAGTCCAGATTTATTACAATAAGATAATAGACGCTATTGAAAATAGTTTGAAAACGGCTCTACCACCTAGCAACAAATATCGTAGCACTATATCTGATCGTACAAGAAGATTAATAACGCGTAGAAAAGACCTACAAATGACGAAGCCTAAATCAAGAGCAATGAAAAACGAATTAAGTGCACTCTACAAACTTATAAGCAAGTGTATACAACAAGACTACAAAGACCACCGAAGACAAACCATAGAAAGACACCTTAACACATCAGGGAGCTTAAAGAGAGCATACAATGCATTAAGATCTCACAAAACATGGATAGAAGGTCTTTGTGAATCGGATAGAGTCACACACAATAGAAAAAACATACTCCATATAGCCACTAAGTTTTACAAAACCTTATATGACTCCCCAGAAATAGAAAACAAAAGCGCTCTACATTTACAAAAAGAAACTAACACCACGGAATTAAAACCAGTAGAACAAACAGAAATTATAAGAGAAATTAAGCGCCTCAAATCAGAAAAAAGTCCGGGACCGGACAGGATAACTAACGAAGCAATAAAAGCGGGTTGCACGATCCTTGCCACACCACTGATGATTCTCTTCAACAAAATACTAGACACCTCTATAACGCCTCAGCAATGGTCAGAGTCAGACATTATATTGTTATATAAAAAGGGCAATCCTAATGATATAAACAACTATAGACCCATCAGCCTCCTGCCATCATTATATAAACTTTTCTCGTCGATTATAAAAAATAGAATTAGCTCTACACTCGATTCACATCAGCCAATAGAACAAGCAGGCTTTCGGAAAGGCTACTCTACGGTCGATCACATTCATTCTGTAGAGCTTCTTATTGAGAAGTACCAGGAATTCCAGCGACCGCTCTATATAGCGTTTATAGATTACCAAAAAGCCTTTGACACTATACTCCATTCATCGATATGGGAAGCCCTAAACAAACAAAATGTAGAAGCTAAATACATCACAGTGCTAAAATATATCTATGAAAACAACACTAGCAGAGTAAAGCTCGAGGCAACTGGAACCCCCTTTCCGATAAAAAGAGGTGTAAGGCAAGGGGACCCTTTGTCACCCACAATTTTCATCTCAGTATTAGAGTCCATAATAAATAAACTAAATTGGAATAAGATGGGCCTAAATATTAATGGTAATTATATAAATCACTTAAGATTCGCTGACGATCTTGTCTTGCTATCTGAGAACAGCGTAGAGCTACAGCACATGATAGATACACTGCAACAATCGAGCAGAAAGTCAGGCCTAGAAATCAACTTCAACAAAACAAAAGTGATGACAAATTCATTAAAAAATGAAATAAAAGTTGATAATACTTCAATAGAGTTTGTTGACTCATATATTTACCTAGGCAAACAACTCTCTTTTGATAACAAAAGCAACGATCAGGAAATCGAAAGAAGGATAAAAAGGACATGGAAGAAATTTTGGAGCCTGAAAGAAATTTTCAAAAGTCAAATGCCTACAAAAATTAAGAGAAATGTCATGAACACCTGCCTCTTACCGTCACTCACATACGCATGCCAAACATGGAAATTTACGCGAAATGTTAAGAATAAAATAAACTCATGCCAACGGGGCATGGAAAGAAGCATGATGAAAATTCGTAAAATTCAAAAAATTCGCAATACTACTATAAGAGAGACAACAGGAGTAATAGACGCACTAAACCATTCCATGAGATTAAAATGGCGTTGGGCGGGCCACGTAGCAAGAATGAGCGACGATAGTTGGACTTCTCGGTTGACATCATGGCCAGGTCCCCCAGGAACTAGAAAGAGAGGAAGACCTAAAAGTAGATGGGCAGACGACATTGAAGGGACAGCTGGTAAACTGTGGAGAGAAAAAGCCACAGACAGAGACTACTGGTCATCTTTGGAGGAGGCCTTCACCCTCAAATAGAGGGGTTCACACTAATTTTAAAACTGTAATTAATTTAAAATAAAAGAAAAATTTAATATATTATAATGTTTTAAAATAATAATAATATTAATCTGTACAGTCATTTTATTAATATAAAAATAATGATAATAATTTATAATTAAAACAATGTTATATAAAATAATAATTTATAATAACTTAATAATGTAAAAAAATATTATAATACAATGCATGTTGATTCTACACTAAATTGAGTATGATAATAATTTATAATTAAAACAATGTTGTATAAAATAATAATTTATAATAACTTAATAATGTAAAAAAATATTATAATACAATGCATGTTGATTCCACACTAAATTGAATATGATAATAATTTATAATTAAACAATGTTATATAAAATAATAAAAAAAAAAAAAATAATAATAATTTATAAATTATAATAACTTAATATTGTATAAATATTATAATACAATGCATGTTAATTCTACTCTAAATTATGTTGAAAAATTAATATATTTTTTTTTGTTTTTTATGCTACAACTCCAATGTGTTAGTTTATTATTAGTTGTGAAATAAAAGGCTTTTTTATTTTTTTTATTTTTATTTTTTTTTTTATTTTTTATTTATTTTTATTATGAAAAAACTATTAAAAATAAAATTTACCATGTTATCTGAATTTTATTACAATATAGAGTAGACAATATATATTATTCTAATATTTTAACATGTCTCACCTGCCACGGGATCCCTCCAAACACAAGCAATAGGCCATAGTCAATATAGAACCAGTAGTAGTTCGGATCGATCTTCCCGATCCAGTCCACGTCCATCGAACTGAGAGACTTCACGTGCTCGTTGGCCCACGCGAACGGAATGCACATCCACAGGCCAATGAAAATGCAGAACAGCTGGATGACGTCAGTGTACGCCACGGAGTAGAGGCCCCCGAACAGCGTGTAGAACACGGCGACGCAAGCGCTGAATATGACTGACGTACGGTGGTCCATGTCGATGATAACAGCCAGTGTGGCGCCTGCACAGGGAATATTTTACTTAGATACTAATATATAATGAGTTAAGAAATATAGGAATTAATATCGTACAATCTTTTACCCTACTTGACATAACTAGTGTTCGAGTAATGGTTCAAATTCAACTATGTTTATTGTCTTTTTTATTGATAACACTTAAATGTCAATGGAAAAAGAAGAAAATTTCTTAACAGAGGAGGGAAAGGAGAAACTGAACTAATTTGTACAACAAATGACATCGTCGTACAGCGTTATTGTATGAAAGGAAACACAAGAAAACTTTTGCATTTAATATTATTATATTAAATATTAACGATATATTTTAACGAAATATAAAATTTACATAATTTTTTCCAACACTTTAATAGTTACAAATATTAATTATATGCTGAAACAAGCTGAAAGTTGTGATTTATACGAGCATAGAAATCCAATTTCTTTTACAAGGACCGCTGTGAAAGAAAAGGGCTTAAAGCAAATGGAACATCAAAAGAATACAAAATAAAAGCGCCCTTTTATTATAAGGTAATAAAAATAGTACTTAAGGGTTGTTCCACAGTTGCTTGGAAAACCCATATCGATCGCAGTCTTGGCTGCGGACGACGCGCGACGCACAAAATTATGTAGTTTTAAATAATATAATATTTAATACATACTTTTATAAAAGTAAGATATTATCAGTAGTTATTTTAAATCTAGAACACGAGTATATATCATGCATTGAGTTATAAAATAACATCATTGATATCATGTAAAGAATTCTAACTTGCAATAACATTCATACACTCTAGCAACTAATATTTCACCCCTCGCCATTTACCTATTATAAATTATTTTTCATCACATGTAGAGAAATAGAAAAAATATATAATAATAGCGATGAAATTGGATACCTGATCTGAATTCTTATAAATATCAAATTAAAAAGAAATCCTTCCTCCTTATAGTTGGACGTACTCCTAAATTAGGTACACGTCATTCGTCATCATGATTCATCCCAACACAATGCCGCTAATACTAAACATAATAATTATATTTTACGTTAATACAGACATAAGTACCCACATGTATTTTGTACCACAAATATGTATATAGGATATAGTTTAATTATAACTATTTTACATACATATGTATGTAAATTATGAATGGACATACATTATGATACTTTTTAAAGATTTTTCTGCCTCTGTGAGTATATTATGTAAAAACCCATAGGCGTAATAATTAATTACTAATTATAAAGCTCACATTCTAAATTAAAACATTTCTAAGCAGCTTTCAGTCCTCTGCAGTACGACTGCACAACACAAGATAGATATTCTATTATGCGTCTATATTATACGCTATTTAATTGAAATAAACGTATTTGTATGGGTACATATCTGCAGAGCTACCGGCAAAAACATATCCAACAAGCAAACAACGTAAAGAAATTATGACCGTCGGTTGTAATTAAAAGAGAATCAAAAAAACACGTGTAAATTGAGAACATCCTCCATTATAAATTTGGTTAAAAAACCAAGCGAGCTTTAACAGTGCAGATAATGTGTAACATTAAGAATATTAATTGAACAGCGACAGATATTAACTCCAAAATTTAATACTGAAATATTTATTCATTTATTACTTATTAACATTTCAGTCAGATCCAATATATAAATAACAGCCAGCTCTACCACCGCGCGCTCATTGGTAATCAAATCAAATAGTGCGCGCCTCACCGCTTCTTGTTATACACTTCCGTCCCTTTTCACGAAATCACATCTAAAGATTGCAGGAAATTGAGTGGAAAGATGATACACATCAACAAGACGAAGATTAATATTTTACTTGGTACTGACTAAGAAAGTTAATAATAAAACTCCTATGAGTTTGGACAAAGCCAAGAGGAGCAATTAGTTTAAATGTAACGGATATTAAATGTAACATAAGGATATAATAATAAACTTAATCTGAATAATAAATAAAATGTATATTTTTAAAAATAACTGTACCATATGTCTTATACCTGTGCTATTCTAAAAATATTTGACTAATGTGTACTGAAGCCGGCCATACTTTCAGTTAGTAATGTTAATGTTACCAAAACGCGTAACTTTAACAAGAGGAATGTTTCCCGTAACATTTCTCGTAAAAATGTTAGACGTAGATTTACGCAGAGATTGTACTAAATCACGCACCTTCGTATCCTTACCTCTAGCTATTTTGCTTAAAGTATTGCTTTTACATTTAGGTAAAGTTATATACTTTTTTATACCACATAATATCTCAATAAAAATTGCCGATATTACTTTTATAGGCAGAAGATAAAAGTAAAACATTATAATATGACATTTTTGTATGAAGACATAGCCAAAATAACTTTACATTTATTCGATCGATAAACAGTTACAGTTTCAGCCCTCTACTGTGTGAACTTATAAAAATGGAGGTCATGGCCGTTTAAATGTTCATAAATAAATTGCACCAACCGAACACGAACCTTGAACCATAAATAGATATACTACGTATATTTACCTCGATGTATATAATAATTGGGTTCCTCATTAATTATTGAAGAAAGAAATACAAGCCGTAGCATGTACCGGACCGGCTACGAGTCGTCGTCACGCTTCCGGCTCCGCGCACGGAACAAGCCCGACCCTCGTCATTCAACCGCTTTCATTAACTAGAGGCGAATACCACGTTTCTCTCATTATTTTAAAACTTGTATAATTATGTTATATATAAGGGTTATGAATCAAATTTCGAGCAAATTAATTTTAACCAGAAAAAAGGCTTATCGGAAAGTGGGGTAATTGGAAACACCTAACTTATAACACTCTAAAAAATTAAAGAAAGCGACAAACATAATTAACTTTTATTGCAACATTAACGTTACTAATCTACCTTCAAAATAAATAAACAAAAAAACTTGAAAATAAACTTAAACATCAAAAAAATTAAGAAAATAAAAGTCATTGTCGTTCTTATTTACCCGATACCGTATGGGGTAATTGAGATCAGTCTGCGGGGAAAATAGGAACGATATGGGGTAATTGTGAACGACATAACAAAATCTATATAAGTATTAAAATAACTTTGTTTGGCAGAAATCACAGACGTAATCTTTACTGGATTGACCGGAGGTACATTTATCATGTGCCCAGTTGTTACACATAATGCACATAATCCAATCTTCTATTGGTGGAGATTCATATTTTTCACTGCAGAATACACAGTATTACTCTTCTTCATTTTCATATACTTCTAACATCTTCTTCAATTTTCTGACTCCCTTATCCTTAGTATTAGTGGTCTTCATCTTTTGAACTTTCTCTTTCATTTTCCTCTCCACTTGTCATTCTGTCTGTTGTTCTGTTTGCCAGGATTGTGATCCATTTAGAGTTCGCGTTCTCGATTGTATGCAGTTTTCAGTGAACAAAAGAAAGTCAAGTCTAGTGTTTGTATGCGCCCAGGCTAATGTGGCTTTTGTGATTACCTAATATTATCATGACTGGCATGAATTCTCTTACTTTTAAAGATAAACATTGGATCAATCAATTCGTAATTAGGAAAGAAGGGGTAATTAGGAACGTTCACATTTACCCTCCTGACACTGTTCCTAATTACCCGAAATAGGCAACTCAAATCAAAATGGCCGTAACTCGCAATATTATCTTCGATGAACTTAAAGCTACAATAAAATATATAAACATATATTACATGTAATTTATTAACAATATGTGACGTCTTTAAGTTCAAAAAGATGCTTCTTACATTGATTTCTACATGCGACAAAAATTGTAATGAAAATGCCTAATAATATTTTTTGACCGCCGTGATAGGATGCGCTCTTCTTTTCACTCACACTTCTGCGGGCGAACTAAAGGACACTAAGCGCGTCTACTTAAACGTATGTGGATGGTGCAGTGCGGGGAGAAGTATTTGATATTCAACTGTTCCTAATTTCCCGCCGTTCTCAATTACCCCACCTTCCCCTATAACAATATTATAATTTTTTTATTGAGTACGTTTTTAGGTATACATACATGAATGTTTAATATGTAGGTATTACCTTTTTGAAGCTTTTGATGAAATTATATAAATCTTTTTTCAATGAACATTCCGTATAACTTCATTTAATTGGTACTTACGTACTAACGATGACGCACTTTTATTTTTTCTATAGATTTGTGTGAATGTGCTTATATCGTAAAATGCCATAGTCAAAAATTAATAATAGGTTCATAAGGTTAATTTTAAGAATTTTAATTTTAATTTTCATTTATTTTGTCTATGGCACTCGCCGGCCGCTGCCGCGGCACGCTCGCTGCGCTCGCTCGGCTCGTGCGATATTGTGGTCATATATCTAACCTAACCTAACCAACCTAGAAAGAAAGAGTCATAAAATTAACCTTATGAACCTATTATATGAAAACCCAAAGAAAATAGTTTTTTACGATATAAGCACATTCACACAAATCTATAGAAAAAATAAAAATGGGTCATCGTTAGTACGTAAGTACCAAAAAAACACTGCTTGTGTATTTACTTCTATGTAATTTTGAAGTTTGCTTACCGATATTATAAGCTTAATATACGTAGATTTTATTATTTAAAAGTAAATTTCTTTTCTTTTACATATATAACTTGATGTATATTAAAAATAAAACAGAATGAAAAAGATTTTCCTCTACTACAAAAGTAATTCTTCGCAGAAAGGGGTGGAGTGTTGTAAGCGACAGAATCAATTTGAATAATCTAAAAATAGCACCACTACTCACAATGTTGGAAGGTAAAAGCTCTATTTGGTATTACAACTTAATATTTGAAGTTCAAATAAGACCATTAAAGGATAATTTACAAAATACGTTCATCTTTAGTATATTTAGGTACTTGAGAATATAAACAAGATCAGTGGATTGTAAAAACAATATTTTTCGAACAAAACGAAAGCTTCAGTCGAAGTACACTTACCTACATTAGCCTAAATATACCTATATATTTAAAGCTTTGTAAGCTCACTCCACGTTTATTAATAACCAGTATTTTCCCGCGACTCTGCTACAGCGCCTAATATTTTATTCTGCATTCGATGTAAGCCATGTAATGATCCATGATGTAAGGAATAAAGACTCCTAGTTCGGTTCGAATCCTTCGACTTTAGTAAATATAAACTTTTTCATTTATCGAATATACTTAAGTATAATCTTTTGAATGTAAAAACTGAATGGCCCAAGTCTGACACCAAAACATACTTTTTTCGCTTAGTTTATTAATTTAATTTCTACATAAATACAGATGTTTAGTTGTTTTCTCTTAATTTCGTATCCCCTCATTAAAAACTTATAGGTCCATACTATTTTATCGTTCTCATATTACGCTATTTTCGTCCAACAACAACAAATATTTCTTAAAACACAAAATAGCATAAAAATAAAACTTCTGTTCGCTGGAATACGTGAATATGTAAAATACGGCGGGTTCTCAGTGCACGTGTAAGTGTATCAAAGAGCGACGCCGGAGGGATATCTGTCTTTTACATTTCAAATTACGTAGCGTCAGAAAAATTTAAATTTTTTTTTGCCTCCAACCTCATCCATTATCTACTGTACTGTCACTTTACAATCATGGCCATATTTGAATATAAATACATCGGATCCTGGTCTTAGTTTTTGGTTTGTTAATTATTGAGAAAATCATTATTTTTAGAAAAAAAATATAATGTTATGATGTAATACCAGTTAATATTTTAATTTTAGAACGTTTATCTTTTGCGGTTCTTTTATGGCCCATAAAGATTTTATATCTCTCATAACACTTGTCATAAATAAAACATTTCAGTACCTTTGTTCCGTCTATTTGTAGATCTATTTTCTTCTGTTTTTTTTTTTTTTTGTTTGTTTAATAACTATTAACAAGGATAAATATTTTGGACAGTTCTACTACTAAATGAACGCTACTATAGAAAAAATGTAAAAAAGATTTGCGTGAATAGAGTCTTGACTGTAGCACAGATAACAGTAGTATACTGTGGTAAAGTTTACTGTCCTGTAACAATTTTATTTATTATACGACACGGCTATCATGATGATGATGATACGACACGGCTATAATGAGGGCGTTTAGGCCACGTCACAAAGTCACGGTCGTTAAGGTGGATCGATTAAAGTGAAACCAATACCACAGAATATATAATATAACCAATACATAATACAGCAACATCAAAATATGCAAAATCTATTACATGTAAAAGTAGAAACAAGGTGATTATGTAACATTAACACATAATATTCAATAGCTCTCCTTTCGGGCGTCGCCGCAGTCGGGTAATAATATCTGGCCCGCTCTTAATATTTGATACATAGCCGTCTGCTCCGAGCTCGCTCGAGACTTCTATATATTTATTGCATCTAGCAATAAAGAAACCAAATAATTTATGAATATCCACAATAAGGGCCAAAACAATGTTGGAAATAAAATGCTTTTCGTCGGTAAGCTCATCATTTGAGAACTGCTGCCTGCTAGTCTGACTTAGCAATTTCTTTCATATAGTCCGAGTTAAGTTTTTACGAATACAAAAACTGAGAAAGCTACCCGGAAACATGGGAAATAAGTTTTTTTAAAAGCCAAATGAAATATTGTTTTTAATTATTAACATGTTTTGAATCAGTAATCGCTTTTCACAAATATTTAATTTATACATACAAAATATCTACTTAAACCTACACTCGCGCCGAACGATGGATACAGCTTTAGCAAGTACACTAACGAATTTGTGTAAACATATGTTTCAGATTTTTTACATTAAAAACAAACACTTGAACTCTAATTACTCAGCGATACAGACAACTTAGACATTTATTGATTCTATAGACGTGTTACTTTAAATAAATTTCTGGTAGACGACTCGACTGTCGCGTAGAAGCGACGTATTCGAGCTTCGTCCGAGACCAAGATCAATACTTGTATAAAGCCATATTTAAATGTACTAGCAAAAAGCTGAGCTTTGTGAGGGCTCGCATAGTTTTTCTAACGGGTAACTCTATGGTTTTCTTACAAATGGCGAAGTAATACAATAACATTCTATCCAACATAATAACAACACATCTAGATATGAAGTTAAATTACTATCTTAAAGCACAAATCTATAGGCATGATAGTTTTTCAGTAAAGTATACCACAAAATGCTCAAGTTGTGGGATAGTGTTCGGTATCGCTTCGCTCGCCTCATTCATACGAGTATATTTAAATAATCAATGGAGTTTTTAAAAAGAATAGAAAATACTTCTAGTTTCGTCATTTATTTAAAAAATGACAACATAATCACTATATAAATAGATGTAGATATTGCAAAAGGAATCGTGATATACATACAAGTATTAGATAAGACTAGCACTCACCTAGTGCAGCCAGGATGCCCGCTGCCCAAAACACTTCTCCACACAGGGCGGGCAAGAATAGCAGCCCGCCCATGCGGCTGCCGAACGAGTCCTGCAGGGGGTCCAGCATGGTGACGTAGCCCTGCTTACGCATGGGGTTTGCGAAGAAAATCCCGCCTACGGACAACAATTTGGGTTACTCATGGTATATACTCAAAGAAGGTACGAAAAACACAAATGTTGACTTTAAATGTTTACTTAACCAAACTAATTTCAATAATTTACACTTGATTAATTAGAATACAAATAAATTTAAATCACGTTAAAATAGTCGAGTCAAAAGTAGATCTGCATATTGCATAAGGTAGGGTATTGTCATACATCATTAAAATACGTATACATTTTGATTCTTGTTGAAGTGTTTGAAACTCTATGACCCAATTTCCTTGTAGGTATGTATTACGTTGTAATTTTAGTATAATTTAGGAAACTTTAGCTTCTGAGAAATTTAGAATATTTGCCGTCGTCGTACAAACTTTGATTAACGGCCCAAAGTAACTAAGTGAAACTGAAACCTTCATTACAGTTCAAACTATGATCTCTGTAGAAACAATATATGTAAATACAACCCTACAATGTATGCAATACAAGCTTACACAAACCATTAAGTTAGTTTCAGTTTTACTATCAAAGTTTTCAAATTAAGTAGTAAAGGAGGCCTGACGCTTAGCAATTACCAGATTAGGTACTGAAAAAACAGCACTTGATTTATTACATAATATTTAAAAGAGTGTCACGGGCATCTCATGCCATGCGAAGTCTCTACGCGACCAGAATGTCACAAGCAATCGTCAAGAACAAAGATAAAGAACACGTCAGTGTAATTAAAGAACTAAAAAACGCGACTGCGTTTCTGTGTAATTTGGAAATGAAAACCCCTAAAATATGTTGTGTTCTGGTTCAAAATTTGTACCCGGTGTCACTTTCACAATTAATACGAATCTAACACATTTGAAGCTAAAATCCATCGAGCCGTTCAGATGGATGCAGAGCGTCCGAAACATTTGAGTTTGTCGGGTAAAGCAACAGTAACTTCCAGAGTCAAGACCGGTAGAGTCATAGTCAGTCAGTTAGCCAACACAATTCCGAACGACATGATTCAAATATTTTCAATTTTTATGTGATATTTAACCCACATATGATATAATGCGCGACAGCTCATCAATTAGCGTAAAGCAATTATACTTCGCAAAACAGCAGTAGCCTGTAACAGTGAAGTGGCCGGGAAGGAGGCCTCGTTAAATCTAAATATGTGTCGAGAGACTCTCGACTTCGGCACGCGCTGATGCTGCCTTAGTAAAAAGTTTTATATCAACTTATTAGTCAATATTTGAATAGCTCTTGAGTGAGTCAGGCATTAACTATAAATTTGTTGCAGAAAAAAAATAAGTTAAACTTCACTATTTTATTTTAATTTAAGCAATGTTATGAAACGTCGTGTTTTTTTTACCCTCAATGAAGAGGGTCCACAGATCAAGGCATATCTCGCGGCTTGTCCGTATACTGAGCAGAGTGCTTTCAAATTATTATCAAATAATGTGTTCATAGTATGCCTCATTAGAATTATACTAACATAATATGCTTCTATACTCAGGGTTTCTCGCCGACATCAAAATACAAGTTAGCTAAGATGACAAAGGTAATATGAATGATATTACTATTTCTAATATTTACAAAAATCCGTTAATTTGTTCTGTTTTCATGTTTTTTGCCTGCAGTTGATAACTAGTGATGTAATTACCAAGCATATGTTTAGAAACAAAATGAAACTTACCAAACACTAGCGACAGGGCGTACCCGAAGGGCGCCTGGCACCACACGAGGCCGGAGGTGTAGATCGCCTCCGCGGTGCCGTTGATGTAGCCGCCGCCCACCCACGTCGCTAACACATGGTGTTGTTAAATATCATTAATAGGAGTTAACTAAAATCTATACTCATAATACTTTGGGACATTATTACAACAGCGCCATCTAGTTCCGTAGTAAGCTACGTTACGTGCTTGTGTTACGGATACCAGATAGTTGATATACTACACATATTTATTTACAATAAAGGAAATTACAAGGAAACTTAACTATATATACAAAGCAAATGTACACTTAATTATTACTGTACAAGTAATAATAAAAAATACTGGCAAGAATGCTAGCTGCATTCCCCCGTTGAATGGCTATGCCGATTCTTTGGGCGAAAAATGAGCCAGCTCTCTTTTCACCAGTGGAGGCGATAAGACGAGATGTTATGTCTTTTAAAAAGTGCTTAGCACTTTGACTCCTGGCACATGCCAAGGGTTTCCACAGCAAAGGGTACAAAAATATAATTTTGAATAAGGGACGCATATTTACGTATCTTGGGAAGTTCAGCGTTCTCCGCCGCAGCCCCCACTTTAGACGCCGTCTCCTTGACATGGGACGGGGCCAATGTGTCAACACATGTAACGTCCCACATTAACGCCCGTCCCCTTTCCCAAGGAACCAGTGACAGACCATCAGGTCTCTTGCCATCATCTCGACTTATTCCAGAAGGTTCAATGAGAGCAGGAATGTCAATGATGGCAAGAGCCCTTTTGATGGTATCATTTAGGGAACCGTGACGAAAAAGTCTACCTGAACTTCTTCGGCAAGAGAGTCCATGGAGTCCATTAAAGTAAATAAATAAATTTTAAATACATAAATATTATAAATATAAACACCCATGACTGGAGCACAAACATTCGTGATTAGCAAATGAATGCCCCCAGCGGGACTCGAACCCGCGACCGCTGGCGCAGAAAGTAGGATCACTACCAAGTACTAACTGAGCCAAACGAGTCGTCAAACTTTGATAGACTTATTCAAATATTAGCAATACCCGCGGCTCCGCCCGCGTTTAAAGACGTAAATGCAAGCGTGGTTTTATTTCTAACCTTCTTTTTGTATTTTTCTCAGAGATTTTCTCGCAGTAAAAAGTATCCTATTTATTGACCTAATAAAACCATCTAATATTATGCCGAATTTCATTAAAATGCGACCCGTGGTTTTCTTGTGATACGGTCACATACAGACAGACAGGCACACAAATTCTAAAAATAATAGATTAGTCCATCACTTGCGCAATCACATGTTCTTACTGTATACCAATTTTTAAAAAGATCGGTACAACTATTCTTGAGTTATAGCGGGACATACAGACAGACAGACAAAAATTTCAAAAATGGTAAAACTGATATCAGTGAGTCATGAAACAAATATTTATGACGAAATTCGACATAAAAATTGAGTGTACAGACAGACTCTACAGATTTATATAGTAGTATAGATTTAAAATCTTTTCTTACTACATATAAATGCGAAAGTTTACATGGAACATCCATCAATCACGGCAGCACGCTGCACGGCTGAACGGATCTAGTTGAAATTTGGCACAAAGATATAGTCGTACAATAGCGTGGGATAGCACAATGGTTATTTTTTATGCCAGAAACATGTTCCCGTGTTACGGTTCCCGTGGGATTGATTTGATTTTGAAGATTTTTACCACAAGTAGATTCGGGTGAAAAGGCCTAGCTAAGAGAGATTTGAAATAAAATAAAAACTTTACATTGAAATCAACCAATTTTAATGTCAAGTTAACATATAGCATTATAAATATTAATTAATTTGTATATTTACAATAATTCCAACTTTGGCTGTAAACAAAAATAATATTTAACATTTTTTAAGACCCTGTCTATGCCTTTTTATACTATAGTCGGGTAATAAGGCCTAACACTTTAACTCAAATAAATAATCAAAATATAGGTTGCCAATAATATAGGTATGCCAACCATACAAGTAGTACTTAAAAAACAACGAGTTCCTTTCATTAACAGCCATTAGGACACTCAAAAGTGCTTCGTGATACCACTTTCTCCTCGTCACAACCATGACAGTACGAACTCTCTTGTTTCTCCTTAGTACCACTTCTACCTTTGAGATTAGACGTCTTTATAATTTTCCTCTCTTCTTTGTTTTTGTCAAAAAGGTCCTTAGTAGATCTGTATCATCGTCCGCACTAGAATTATCGTAAGCATACGATAAAACTTTCCAAGATTTCTTCATCGTTCAATTTTTTTATATCGATGGTTTTAATGTTGATGATTTAAGGGAACGAGATGTGGCGAACTTTCTTTGTTTACATCGTCGGATATAGAATGGTGCTACTGTCAGCAAAGATGGTGCAAACCAGTTTGCCCTTAAGCTGCTCATAAGAACAAACGCTTTATAAAGTATCTAATTAAGACATAAGATATACTAGTATTTAATAATAATTAAAAATCAAGGTATTCTTCTTCTCAGTCGTTACCCTCTTGAAATATAGTTCCTGGTCGTCATTTGAGTTAATCAAGGTATATATAGAAACAAAGCAAAATATTAACTAAATTTCAAAATATTTGCATGAAGAAGCTATTGTCAACATGTATGGTGCTACGACAAACATGTAATGTAATAAGCTGCGCGCGACAAGCTTCCGCCGAGCGGCGCCGAATGTGTCAATAGCGGGTTTTAATTACCATTCATTTGACTTTAGTGTTGATCAAACATCTTCTCTTGTAATATCATTCCTTACTAGTTTTCTTTGTAAGACCGAATTAAAATTTCTAACATATTTCAAAAGCTTTAAAAAGCATAATTTAATATGAATTCTTGCAACGATACAGTGTTCCTTCAGTGTTTGAACTAAGTATATCGTACCACTACACCACAACCACTAAATATATCGCGGACCGTTTGATTCATGAAGAATAAAGTAAATGTAGTACTTTATTAAGTGAAGTAGTAGTAGGATCCAAGTTATTACTTAATCGATCGATTGGAGGTGCTTTCATTATTTATTTAGTCACTTCGTTATGTGTAACCGATTTTTGCTTTTCCTCGTTAGTTAGTACTTGCAATACTATATTGAAATTCATTTCCAAAGCGAATTAACATTGTTTAAAAATGTTAAATATTTTCATTTTATGATCTGTAGTCTGTTTTATTTTATAAAATGTGTTAATGTTTAACGTGGCATGATTTGCCATTTATACCACAGTGAAGTATGGTTATTTTATAGTAGTAACAGCATCGATAAATATTCAATGGATGCTTGAGTCTCAGTCGGGTACGGGTTTCCCGGTTTACTGATGATTCAACTACTATTACGTAACAAATAAATTTAACAACGCTTTGACATTAACATGAATTATAAAATTAAAAATTTTAAAAAACCCCAGACGAAATAAAATAATTAAAATAGAATTCTACTAGTAAAACCCTTTCATTTAATATTGATACCCATAATGACGGAGTTGTGAAAAATATGTAATCCGCCATTTTGTAGCTGCAGCCATATTGGACCGATTTACATCAAACATAGCTAAGAACACTCCCGACTAATTCACCTTTCAAACAAAATAAACAAAATTCAAAATGGGTTCATCCGTTCGGGCGCTACGATGCCACAGACAGACAGACTCACACAGACTCGTCAAACTTATAACACCCCGTCGTTTCTACGTCGGAGGTTAAATATTGAATTGAACTGAAATAAACATATCTCTTTTTACGTAGAGTCACCAATTTTATCAAAAATAAATATAATTCATAGGCAGTGGTAGCCCAGCGATAACACGTTCGCTTGGATAACCGAGTGATGCGGCTTCAAATCCGGATCTCGCACTTTTGACGTTTTCATGTGCATTCGCATTTCTATCATGATTACCGTGAAGGTAAATATGAAGATCTTACGGTGAAGGTAAATATGATGAGGAAATCTGCACGTCTGAGAAAACCTAGCAAGTTTTCGAAAAACAATTGAAGTCCGCCATAGAATTCGCCGTAAGAAAACCATTATTTCTCTTTACAGTCTCCAAATTACTTATAATCTGAGAATGTTAATCTTACTTTTTATAAGCTGTGGAGGGAATTCTTCAGGAGGTATTAGGAAAATTCTAACTACTACGCAATTTACGTTACCAGAATTCCATTCCACAAGTTTTATACATTCTACAAGTTCAAGCTTCATAGTCGTAAAAAAAGGACTTTATTAAAAACAAAATACATTGGTACAATTTCATACCATTTTCATTTCATACCATGTCGTATTTCAAGTATAAAAACATTTACTTACACATACTAAATACTCTTTGTTCTCAAAATACACAAATAAAATAACGACTAAAGAAAATACTTAAAAGTAATGAAGAAGGTCAGTCCTGCAATAAATTCTGTTTGCTTTAAGTAAGAGCTTCACTATTAGAGCGTTTTTTCATTTTATATAGCAGAGGTAAGCAGTAAGCACCTCTAATCTCTGATCGAGTAGACTTTTGATGTTCATTTGCATAATAACATTCATTTCTGCTTAGGATTTAACTGCTCATGGAACAAATCATATAAACTTACCTATATAGATAATATATAAATAAAAAGTTACAGACACTTAGTCTGTTTGTAACATCAACATAAAGAAATGTAAATCCTCTTTTTAATATAATCGACTACAAAAATATAACTCGACTAGGAATCTAGAACCCTAAAGTTTAGCTAAATCTTGCCTTAACTTTTTAATAAAAAAATTTTTTTTATTGTTTCCATTGTGCAATGCAATCTCTGCCATCAGTCTACTTCTAGCAGATTTTTTTAAATGGACTGGGTTGTTATTACGAGTGTGTCTTCCAGTGAAGACATCTCCTCAATCCCCATGTAACTAAGCCATTAAGTAAACTTCTGTTATTTGTTCAATACCCTTTTTGCGTTGTTTCATAATTTAAACTAAAAAAGTTAATTTATAAAAATTAACTTCTAACCTAAACTACCATGAAAGCACTTACACTCTCATAGATGGCGCAAGAGTTGAATCATCAGCCAACGCAGGCTGTCAGTCTCCATAACACGTATACTTTCTCATCATATATAGACTCATGTATTGTTACTGCGTGTGCGCTTAGAAATCCTACCTGTCATGGTAAAGATGCCGACGAAGAGTCCGATGGACCTGCCGGCCAACATGACCTCCTCCTCGGAGTCATTCCCCGCCGGCTTCTTGCGCCCCGCCCATATGCCCACGGCCAGGATCAGCACGTAGAACAGGACGATAGAGATCACGCCCCAAACGTTGATCATTTTCGATGTTCTGGTGGACATTTGACGTATTTACTTTAAAGACAATGGCGAAGTAAGTAAATTGTGCTCAACTCAACTTGCTAGCGAGATAAAAGTAGCTTAAAATTATTGTAGTTGTTTTCAACGGTTACAAGAAATGTAAGATTTGGGTATTTATAAGTAAATCAGTTCTATTATATTTTTGGTACTTTGAATATTGTTTAAATGAAAATATTTTACTATATTAAATTATTAACTACTATACCTATACAAATAATGGCTCTAAATAGTATAAATGAAAAAAAAAACAAATCACAAAGGATGCTGTGTAAAATTATGAATGAAAATATATTCACATTTACTTTAAATTGTCTCCAAAAATAGTAAATACTGTCCCATATCTAAATATAGTCTAAGAAGTAACTACAAATTCAGGTAGCGCCAGATCAACCCTACACTACTACACCTACAGATTTGTAAAGGTCACGCTACCTTGTTACACCTAAATATAACTAAAAGCACTCACTTGTAATGAAAAGCCCTTAAAAATCTGCTCAAACACTGCAAACGTAATTTACAAGTAGCATCCAAGAGTATAATAATAATCCATCATAAAATATATAATCTATACACTATCGTTATGTCACTCGCGGGTAGCCTGGACGTTAGCGAGGCGCGTTAAGCCAGCAGCTGTCGCCCCATCGGAGGGAGGTCTTCTGCGAAGGGCTGTTCCTGGTTCTGAAGCTTAGCCCGCACATGTGCGCGCGTATCCTGCCTCAGACATGAAAGCAAGTTATCGTATCCCGTTATATAAGCCGTGGAGTCAGCATCCTAGCTCACGTGCCTGCTGTGACAGGTCGAGAGCGCGGCCCGAGGTGCGCTGCGATCCGCTCCGATCGATCCCCTGACGTCATTGGTCGCCGCGAACAACCACCGCGCATGCTTAAAACCTCCCACTCGCCTGGCTCTCTTACAATGGACACCCACGCACTGCATATTATACATTGCTGGCTTTTACATAGATATGTTCATAACTAGCAAAATGTACAAGTACATGTATGACGTCCAGGCTCAAGGACTTTTCGTGATAGTATATATAAAGGCATTAGAGCCCTGACAGAAAGGTACGACTCACATCCTCATTGACAAATTGATTGACATGGACCCTGATGGAGGCCCGGACCGAAATAGCATTTGAAGGTTGTTTTTATTCCAATCATTAGGTAATGACCGAGTAACTGTTACATTGAGGAAGCTATTATAAGTATATTTGTGTCTTTGTTTTCATAAAAACAATAAAAAGATAACTTATTTAAAAAGATGGAAAAATAAAACTTATCGAAAATCATTTGATAAATTAATTATTGGACTCCTCGATTTTTAATCCGAAAATATTTATCTGTATAATGTTGGTACATTAAGTAGGTACCTACTAATCGTAAGTCAAAGTCGGTTTACTATTCTAAAGTGTTATCCATGTACAGTACACATTATAAAGCACTGAGTATAAATACTTACTCTACAAAGGATAGAAAAAGCAAAAAGTGAACCCGCATTTTCAATTTCATTTAAATTTTCATGTCAACTAAAACAATAAATAAAAAATGGGTTAATATTAATTTGGCAACGGTACTTTGTATAACATAAAACCCAAAAAGTTTCTATCACGATATTACTGAAAAAAAGCAATCCTTTTTGTGAAAGTGACATATTTTAATGTTACATAACTTATCTGTATAAAATTATTTTTAACGTTTTTTATTTTCTATACAATAATTTTGTGATTTCCAAATTTTTTGCTTTTATATCTCAAATATACGTATTAATCGTTTTAAAGTATTTTGAAAGGTTTTTTAAGGTATCAAGATGCATGACACGGTAATTATCTTTACTCATTTGGTTTTAAGAAACAAATATAATGCTAGGTACGAAGTTAGTCGTACCTAAATAATTTTTGATAAAATTTATGTGATTTTCAAATAACTATTTAACTGAATATTTTTTAACATAATTTATCTTGTAGTGACGTGATTTATTTTTTTATAAATGTAAATGTGTTAAGATGGTGCGTTTAGCTGACGTATGGAAGACGTGCAATAAGATCCGCGCGGCAGCGTTCCGAGTCGGACTGAACTTGTGGGACTGGTACCGCCCTCTAGACCCTGAGGGGAACTCACTTATCTCTGGTATACATTACATTTTGTAGTTTCTTACATCTTTCTCAAGGTATACAAGTGTACACATTACACAAAGCTTTCGAAAACTTGATACGTTCTCTTAGACAGGCATTTCTTACGGTGTTTTCCTTCGCCTTTACCTAATATATTCATATAAGTCACTGTATATATGTACGAAATTGTAGAGTCTAAGTTCGTGTCGGTGCTGGCGGGCCCGCTGCGCGCCGTGGTGGGGCTGTCGGACGCGGAGATCGCGCAGGTGGCGGACTACTTCCGGGCGCAAGACGGCCGCGTCTTCTACCACCAGCTGTGCCAGATTATTCATGGAGAAGGTTGCTAACACTGTATATGTAGTGATAAGGACCTTACTTAACACTTATGGCGTTTCCACTAATAAATTTTTTGTATCTAACAAAAAAAATACAGACGATTTGAGAACCTCCTCCTTTTTGGAATTCGGTTGAAAAATTAGCACTTTACAGCTTCATACGACACGTTTGGCTCCATTTGTAGTGACACTACTTGCTGCGCCAGCGGTCGCAGGTTCGAGTCCTGCTGAGGCATTCATTTGTTGAGCACGAATGTTTGTATTCCAGTGATTATAATATGTAAGTATTTAAAATTATATATGTGTAGTGTATCAACAATATAGTTTCCGTAACACAAGCTTACCACGGAACTAGATGATGCTGTGTGTAATAATGTCCCCACATATTTTTTGAAATATGTTGTCCCAACCTATTTTACAAACAGGTTACAGATCTCACAATCGAAAAATAACACAATTCTTTATTTGTTTTCACGAAGCACAATATTTTTGAAAGTCCTATCACCGCACACCATAATGTACCCCATTAGAGAAAAAATAAAAGTGAAATCAACTTTACTTATAAGGGTATCCTAAAAATATTATTTCCAAATTTTTTTTATCAAAGTGATGAACGTGACGTAAAGTATTTGAAGAGTTACAGTTTAGTTAGTTTACTTATTATATCAAATTGCTCAGGCGATGAGTAGAGTTAAAACATAAGAAAGAGGGGAAAGAGAAGCACTGGACAAAGGCAAAATGTTAAGTTTTATAAAAAATCTGTTCCTTTAATCAATTTATTAAATCATGAATCAATTATTTTTAGGTATTTTGATTATGTTTACAAATTAATCGATTAGTCGAATGTTAACAAAGTTCTTAAAAGTATTATTTTCTACTTTTTAGTATAGATTTATTTAGTTTGGAAGCCGGTTTTTGTTTTTTTTGTTAAAAATATTTTTAAAATTTTAGCGGAATGTAAGTAGATACGTATTGTGTTATTTAATGATTATAAAAAATTACCTTCTATTATAAGGTAAACCTAATAGCCTGAAAGTATACAACTATCGGTCCATAAGTGCGTATTATATTGAAAGAATTTTCTTAAAACTGCTAACCGTTGAGGAGTTGTACCTTCCATCATCAGTTGCGGTACGTGACTCAAATATCCGAATAGCCTATAAAAGATTCGGCCAAGCATCGTTAATTTGCTCCTAAGAATTGAAGAGTCCCGTTACTTTGTCAAGGATCCCATCATCAGAACCATACCAAACTCTCATCAAACTACCCTTAAAGTACGTCCTTTCCAATAAAAAAAGAATCATCGAAATCGGTTGGCGTGATATTGAGTTATTCGTTTATTTGTCGCGCACATAATTAATGTAAATTTAAGACTTATATGGTTTTCTCATGGATGCCATTGTCAGAACAGGAAAATATTAAAATGGGACTACACGGGAAACACTACCTTTCAGATAAAAAAAGAATCATCAAAATCGGTTCACCCAGTTCAAAGTTTTGAGCTAACAAACATAAAAAAAACATACAGACGAATTGATAACCTCCTCCTTATGGAAGTCATCGTAGTTGAAAACAATTGAAGGGTTGTAAATCTAAGTGAAGAGCCTAATAATATCAAGAAGGAAAAAAGTGAAATAAGAAACAGTTTCTTTTATAATTTTACCCAAACACATGAAGTAGAAGTTAGGTGCCTAGCCAAATATTTTTAAGACTTTTTAGTTGTTAAATAGGTATGTCGTATTGTTCGCTTCGAGTATGAATACCTGACGCAGAAATCTGCAATAAAGAAATTGATTTATTTCAGTAGTTAGAAGGCCAATATTTTTGAGAAGCTTGAACTTAGTGTTTAGATCGCAAAGATTTCCCGCTGTGGATACTTGCCAACATATAGAGCTTTAGGTCACTGACAAAGTACTAAGCATGATGAGAATAATAAAGCCGATAACTCGAGTCAAATATTTATTTATTTATGCGACAATGGCCATAACTTTACGTGCTAAAAAAGTAAAGTACAAAAAATGTGTAGACAGTGGTGTTTATCTAACTACAATAATTATAATAATGTGTAAGTTTTGTACGTAGTATAATTTTACTCTAAAGCGGCTAAACGGATTTAGACAGTTTAGTACACAAGTACACTACAAATAGGAACAAGGTACTTCGGAATGCACCCTGAGATACCTAGATAGTAACATCCGTTATAAAAAGTGAATCGGGGTAGTGGTAGTTAGAAGTGGTAGTGCCATGCTTGTTACCTTCGGGTAGCAGCCGAATGGGCCGGCACGCCCCGTATAGTACCACTCTCTCACAGGAGACCGGCGTGAAGTGGCAGCTATGCTGTCGCGTTTCGTCCGGTGAGTGAGAGTCCGGGAGGCCCACTCCCCATCCCTACTCCCGTCCTTCTCCCTCCTCCCTCCCTTTCCTAAAAGGCCGGCAACGCATCTGCAAGCCCTGTGGTGTTGCAGATGTCCATGGGCGGAGGTGATCACTTACCATCAGGTGAGCCTCTTGCCCGTTTGCCCCTTTGTCCCAAAAAAAAAAGATGTGGAGAACTTGACCTGGGGAGAAGAAAAAGTTGTTTTGGTACGTCATAACTCAGTAGTATGTAACCGTGACGCGCCCGCAGACTCGAGCGGGCGAGACAAGACGTCGGCGGACTGCGTGCTGGAGGCGTGCCCGGCGCCGCGCGAGGCGCCGTGCCGCCGCCTGGACGCGTGGCAGGCGCGCCGGCTGTGCTGCCTGCTCGCCACCCTCGCGCAGCGCGACCTGCCGCTGCGCCCGTACTTCCAGGACTACGAGCTGGTATATATTGCTGGACAATGTCAAGGGCGATGAGCGAGATGGGCTTAACAAATTATATATTAAATAACAAATTATATTTAGTAAATTCCTTTGTTTGGTACTAAAAGTAACTCTATATTTGGTTTTCACTGTTTTCATCTACAGCCATAAGTAAACACACTTTCCTTAGGTGGCTAAGAACGACGGACGCATCACCTTCGCGCACTTCGCCCGCATCCTCGACTACCTCGGAGTGATCGTGTCGCCGGAGGACTTCAACCTGCTCGTGCGCCGCTACATCAAGGACTCCTACACGCTGGACTACGTCGCCTTCTTGAAGGAGATCGAAGCTGTCAAGAAGGAAGGCATTCAAGGTCTAGGCCCGGTACGAGTACTATGACATTGTTCCCGACTATATACATATCGATAGTTTTTAAAGTACTTAATTAAGTATATATAGTAGGTACATACACATTACACAAAATATATTAATTGTCCAGTGTAACTAGAATATACTTATTAATATTAGGAACATTCGAAACATACTCGGCTTACTGCGGCCAATCTCATCGACTTCGATTTGACCAAGTGCACGTGACATAGATGCGTTCACAGAACGTGCGAATGCGTGTGAGTAACAACTGAATTTAATCTGTACATTTCTTGAAAGTTGGGGTGTGTCGTCATTAGCAGTATAATGAAAACCTACTTTAGTAATACAAAAACCAAGAATTCCGTAAAACTCCGAAAAAAAAAGTTTTATTTTAGCCTGTAATTATTGTAAGAAACTATACTAAACTACTCGTGTGGCACATGGTCCAGGAGTACAGGCATCCCAAGGCGGTGATAGACACGACGATGCTGCCGCGGGCGGAGGAGGGGCCGGCAGCGGGGGCGGGCGCGGTGCTGGGCGGGGACGTGTTCCACCCGGCGCTGCGGCCGCCACCGCCGCCGCGCTCGCTGCTCGAGCTCATGCTGCGCGTGCAGGAGTTCGTGCTGCAGAGGCGGATACGCGTGTCCGAGTTTTTTAGGGTTTGTAATTTACTTGTTAATTAACTGAACATAATAATAAAATGTATATTACACGATATCATTGCTAATAGTGAATTTACTCGTTTTATTATGGTCGTAATGTAGTAGATCTCTAGCAGCAGCCCGACCGTTCAGTCTGATATAAAGTAGATAAATGTACCGAATCAAGAAGCAATTTACTTATCAGTGCAGGGTGGGCGATTGATTGCAAATTCTGGTAAGTTTTTGGAGTTAATACCGGCTTTTCGAGCCACCATAAATAAGTAACTGTAATGTGTACCAGTGGTATGTGTAAACGCTTGACCAAAGTTTACAAAACAATAAGACAAGAGTGTGTTGCGTGCAGGACTACGACCCGCTGAACAGCGGGCGCGTGTCGGCGGCGCAGTTCGTGCGCGCGCTGGACGCCATGGGGCTGGGCGCGGTGCTGCGCGCGGGCGAGGCGCGCTGCGCGGCGCGCCACTACGCCGCGCCCGCCGACCCCGCTCGCGTCTGCTGGCGCACCTTCGAGGACGACTGCGACCAGGGTCAGGGCTCGCCGTTACTTCGCCTACCCATCAAAATATCAGTGAACCTAAAATTCATTTTATTTTCTTCTATAACTGTCCGGCCGTTTCAGTGAGACAAGCATACATAGGTACAAAATACACATAAATATTTGACGTGTGTCGTATAAATCGTTATTCGAAAAACAGCGAACTTTCGATTGTCCTATATATGGTCGGGTAGCGCGCACACTGGCCCGACTAAACAGTTGGGTTTGGTGGGTGCGCCTACTCGTAGTCATAATGATAAATGTATTATAAAAACACGTTTTTATAATTATGAATTACACTACTATCTATACATGCAAGTATATTATTACAGTAAGTAACCGGCGCGGCGGTGGCGCAAGCCAGTGATAGTGTTCTAGTCACCGATAAATCACATATTCACAGTGTTCACTACCAAAGAGCTGGAGAAGTACCCGGAGGTGACGCCGGGCGACACGTCGGCGGTGGCGGCGCTGGGCGCGGCGGGCGCGCGCGCGCTGCCGCCCGCCGCGCTGGACGCCGCGCAGGCCGCGCTGCTGCGCCTGCGCGCCGCCCTCGCCGAGCGCGCCGTCGACCTGCGACCGCTCTTCGGAGAACACGACGAGTGAGAGCTTCATTTATTACGTCACAGGAACCTACATTTCTATTTACGATTCTATTTTATATTTAACGTCAGCGAAGCCACGAGTTTAGCTAATTAAACTAAATAAATTTTCTAAAATGTAATCTCCTCCTTATTTGAAGTCGGTTAAAAAGTGGCCTAAGTTACTTTTTACATCATTAGCTATCTGCCAGTGAAAGTCCCGTCAAAATCGATCCAGCCGTTTCAGAGATTACCCGAAACAAACAGACAGACAGACAGACAGACAGACAGACAAAAACTTTAAAAATATGAATCGTATATACTTTCATATGCATTTAGTGAAAAGCTATTAACTTGAAATTAACCCTCTATCACTCTTAACTCGGATATTTTTTATTTTTTGGAATCGACATAACAACTAAAAAATAAAATACCTACACGTATTTCTGGATTTTTATATATTTTTGATATTTTTCAAGAACATCATAAAAATAGGGAGTGTTGCCTAGAAGCAACACTGCAGTAAGAAGTCAAAATTACAGTACCTATTGCCCCTGCTACGAAAGATGAAAATTTCTGAAACAATTCTTGGTGTTCGTGTAGCATAGGGCTACCCCGCATTTTTCACAGATTTTGTGAGTAAGTCCTGTACACTTCGTGAATTTGCATCTGATTTTATTATTAGAATATTGTGGCCAGTGCCAGTTTTAGCTCTACCATCACCCTAGGCGAGACTTCTACGACGCCCCCCAAGTGCGATTCAAACCTATACGAGATAAAGTAAAAGATAATATAATCACATAACCATTTATAAAATAAATATCCATTTATATAGCCCAATCTGGTCTTGCCGGACTGCTTTTGAAGGCACATCGGTGAAAGATTCACAACAAATTTCAGGTGAAAATCTGCCGATGATAAATTGCGTGATTGCAGGTTTTTGCAGGTTTTAGTGACCCTTTTTGTAAAAAAATCATGAATTGGTCATCGTGAGATCCAAGTAATGGAAAAATAGACGCATAGGCCATCGCTTGCTTCACAAACAAATCTTGTAGATGCTCATGATACTGTCAAGGAGGTCGACTCCACACTGCATATGGCGATTGTACTCTCTTACCACATTGTGTCACTTTATCTGCAGGTACCTCGACTTCTGTTTGTCCTATCTATGAAGATCAGTCTCAGGCTTTTGTCCGGCAAAAGAGCAAGTCGAGTTAACAATTTTATTGTCCTTCCATGCCACAGTAGAGACATTGATCCCATTGACATGGGCTACGTATTCTTCTGAACAACTTGTTTCCTTTTTCAAGCTCTAGAGGATCAGGGCATTGATAGTTTGACAAAATAGGGTCTTGTTTCTTGTAAACATGAGCTGCTCTTCATTCAATTACAAGTTTTTTCAAGAACACATTCTAAAATGTACTCGCCATCAGCTTCTAGAGGTTCTATTATAGAGTCCACATCAACATCGAACCCGGAAATAACTTCTTCAAAATTTTCCAAATCTAGTACAAAATCTGGGCCATGTAGTCTATTGTCATGGTTATCTCAGCCATTCTCACTATATGCTCAATCAAGCAGTACAGAAGCAATATCGTCATCACTAAAGGTGCGCTTACGAGGCATGCTGAAACGTGATAAAAACTTTGGTAGTCAGTATAGGTAATGAACAAAAAAACTACACCTTTAGCCGGATGTTGCCTATGGGCAACAAACACTAAACACCAAATAAAACAAGAAAAAACTTAAAAAATTGTAAAAGTAATGTTTTATTATAAAGTTCAAACACTTACCTCTCCAATTTTTCAAGAAAGTACATATAATTACACGTGAAACTATTTTTTATTATTTTTCGCAATCGCTCTCAACCGCCACTTTTCGAAAATGCCAACTATTGACAAACAAATGCCATTTTTTGATTAGTAGCACCGTCTTGTTCCTTTCTGTTGTACTATTTCGTTAGTTCAGACTGTTGACCGCGGGAAACAGTGAGTGACTACTTTATAAAATAATTTCTATGAATTTGGTAGGACCTTGAACAGTATGTAGACAGTAGTCTACGCGGTCCTACAGAGGGTTAAAAACAGACACTTCAATTTTATGTATGTATGTATAGATTATCCCTGTACTATGATTTAAAACATTCCAATCACAATTGAAATTATTTAATTGTTGAATTCATAAGTATCGATTATTATCGATAAATCTATCATTTTTATCTATTGATTCTGTGTATTAACACTTAACAGTACTAACCTATTTATACTTACTGTTACGAGCAGTATCTAATGAGCTTGCGGATTGTATGTATGTATGTACGTATTGCGTGCGCAGACACAATAACGGGCACGTGTCGCGCGCGCAGGTGCGGCGCGTGCTGGCGCGCGCGGGCGTGCTGACGGCGCCGGCGCAGCTGCGCGCGCTCGAGCAGCGCTACCTCGACGACTGCGGCTTCCACTACGTCGCGCTGCTCGATGAGGTGAACACTCGAACTAAATTTAATTTAGCGAAACCATTACATTAAAATATGGAAGTAATGAATGATGATAGATATATCACCTACTTTTTACTTGTAGAGAATACAGGTAATTGTAACTATTGATTTTTTAACCGACTTCAAAAAAAGGAGAAGGTTCTCAATTCGTCGGGGACTTTTTTTTCCTATGTATGTTCCCCGATTACTCGACGATGGCTGGACCGATTTGGAAAATTCTTTTTTTGTTTGAAAGGGTATAGTTTCTAGTTGGTCCCATAGTCACCAAGTCACGATCTGATGATGGGATCCCAGGGAAATCGAAGACAACTCTCAAATTTTATAGGCACTTATTACATTTTTCATATAATTTCTAAAGCTGTTCAAGTATTTGCGTCTGATAATCATCATCTCCTGTGGTTGAGCTAATGATGGAAGGTACAACTCCTCAACGGTTAGGAGTTAAAAGAAAATTCTTTCAATATTATACGTAATTATAGACCGATAGTTAAATTCTTTCAGGCTCTTATTAACCGACTCTAAAAAAAGGAGGAGGTTCTCAATTCGTTGGGGACTTTTTTTTATGTATGTTCCCCATTACTCGAAGATGGCTGGACCGATTTGGAAAATTCTTTTTTGTACATAAACAAAATAAGTATCTACTTTCCGTTAAAAATTTGAAAATAAATTATTTTTAACAAAAAACAAAAACCGACTTCAAAACTAAACAAATCTAAACTAAAAAGTAGAAAATAATACTTTTAAGAACTTCGTTAATTTAGAAGTCGGTGCCAGCCAAAGCAAAATAACCTTAAATAGACACATATTCGATTAATCTATAGCTATAATATTTGTAAACATAATCAAAATACCGTTCGAAAGTTCCTAGCAAAGGCAAGATAAGTCTATCCGTCTTGGCTGGCACCGACTTCAAAATTAACGAAGTTCTTAAAAGTATTATTTTCTACTTTTTAGTTTAGATTTGTTTAGTTTTGAAGTCGGTTTTTGTTTTTTGTTAAAAATAATATGATGATGCTTTCAAATGCAAGAGTTGCCAAAAATTACCAATTTCGATGACGAACAATTTTAAAGTAAAAATGCATTCAACAATTCAATTAAAACTGTTTCCCAACTTTATAAAAAAAAGTAAATGTGACAATCGAATGAGCCAGGCCCACTGACCTCTATAATACCACTGGACTGGCTGTTGTCAACGTGCTTTTGTGGCTGCTTGATATTCGCCATTTTGGCGCTGTCCGCCGATGTCGGACGTAGCGAGAGTTCGTGGTACTAAAACTAATGATGTCGATATAAAGATTTTTATTTTTTTAATTTTATTAATCAATAACCGTATCATCATAATTACTACTTATGTTATATTAACAACGAAAATGCAAAATTACTGTACAGTAAACAAACACTTCTCGCTGTCTTTTGCAATATTCGTCAAAATTAGTTCTCGGGACTCTCACTAGTGGCGCTTCAAATGGACACAAAAAAATTGCTGTCAAACGCTTGGAACAGCCAGTCCAGTGGTATTATGGAGGTCAGTGGCCAGGCCACTCTTGCAAAATGACGATATTCAGAACTATAAATAAGTAAGAAGTGTACTGCCACTACAGACTTAACCTTAATTGACACACATTACAACTGACAATATTATTAATATTATAATTTTGTAACTTATATTACATAATATGTAGTTAGAGGAGCGTCCAGCGGAGAGCGCCACGACGACACGAGCCGGCGCGCCGGCCCGCGCCGCGCGCCCCGCCGCTGCCGCCGCCGCCGCCGCCGCCGCCGCCCCGCACGAGACCGACATCGTGCAGATACTCGCCAAGATCAAGGGGAAGGTACCTACTACTACTGCTACTTGTAGCTCTCGCGGTGCACTGTCGTGCCAGACAGTGGATATATAGGATACCACTTTGCACAGTAGATAACTTTAGATAGATGAGTATACCCACTTGACAAAAAATGATAAATTATATCGGCATTTGTAAAACACATCTTCCATGCATAGATATATACAGTAAAACTGTTGAGTACAAATAACAAGACTCCAGTTCCCAATGATCGCGTGGTGCAGATGGTGCGCGAGGGCATTCGTCCGTACGAGTTCCTGCAGCAGTTTGACAAGACGCGGTCGCGCGTCATCCCGCGCAGCGACTTCTACCGCGGGCTGGCCGCCGCCGCGCTGCCGCTCACGCCGCTGGAGATGGACACTCTCATGGAAGTGTAAGATAATAAGCTTCCTAGCCGATAAGTGTAGCCTACTTGTCCATACGGTCGTCGTAAGACGTCGACATAGTCATGAGTAAGAGTACGTGGTCATGGTGTACCAGAATTGTCGCCCTTTTGTGTTACAGTTGGAAAAGTTTTGACATAACAAATGATTTACTAATTCCATGAATGCTTTCTGACAAATAAACAGCCTGCCTCCGCATGTGTTTTAGGTAACCAACCCCTTAATGTATCAAGTTGTTCGCCACTCCGCTTGCAGCAGGGTATCTTTTACTCTTTTTTGCAATCCTTGAAAATGTAGGGTTATCAAAAGTCCATATTATGAAGTTTGAGCCCCCCAGACGCCTATAATCTATATCGTAATAATTATGTGTACCAACTGCCATATTTCAATTATCCGTCAAGTATGGAATTGTATGGTCTGTCTCATGTCTGCTGTCAGTTGTAACTTGTAATATACCTAAGTACAATTACTCATAGTTTAACAAATTCTTATATTGTTAGTATAAGTTATTTTTATCTCAGCGTACATTTAAGCGTTTTTATTTTAATTGCTGTAATACTAAGTTTCAATGAATTTAAAGTTTCAATGAGAAAAACTAAGACTTTTAGCTGTAAAATGATAATTACATTTGTTACTAACATATTATTGAAGTTACAATAATTCTTATGGAAATTATTTTTCTAATACAGGAATCCCTGTCAAATAATCCATAGACTGCAAACATTTTCTAGGAAAACCTCTTCATTTGTAAAATTTTCGATTTTTGTTAGAGCACCTTATTCGGCTTCTACCGACTATGAATGCTCGAATGTGCTCACGGTATTTGTTGCGATTTATTGTTCAGTTTTAATTACCTACCAATCACCATCTTTTATTTTTTAGTTCAATTGCTTAATTTTCATAGAAGGCGTTTTTTCTTTATTTAACAATTATTTTACATATTTACGTAGTTACTTACTTCTTCAAGCCTCAAGGTCAAGGTGCTTAAAATTTCTATGATCGTAATAATATGGTGAGAACTTTTATTCAAATAAATTACAAATACATTATTTGGTTCAATAATTTTAATGTTTTGAGTCCACACGTCTTTCAAGCCACAACAAGCCATTGCAAATTCAAGCATGAGAGGCCTTGTATCTTGGCTTGTGCAGATTTGCACTAGCGTTATTTAATATCGTTCGCCTCGGTTCGAGAAGATTTAGCGCGCCGGGGCGGCGGCGCGAGGTGGAGTACGAGCGGTTCTGCGCGACGGTGGGCGAGGCGCTGACGCAGGGCGGGCTGGAGCGCGCGCCGCTGCTGGCGCCGCTGCCGCACGTGCCCACGCGCGACTCGCCCCTTAACCATCTCAACTTCGAGGAGCGCAGCATCGTGTCCGGCGCGCTCGCCAAGTTGGCCAAGTTCCCTGATCAGCTCTCTAATATACGTGAAGTGTTCAAGGTTTGATAAAGTTTTTGTATATTTACGAATACGGATTACCTAATTTACGGGTTTCAATAGCACTTGAGCGCTCTATGTATGTGATCTAATATACACATTTTAGTCTTGGCTCCTGGGTTTGAGTCCCAGTACACTAAGTATTTAGTCTGTAGTCTGTCCTTGGAAAGTACGTTAAGAGGGCGGTCATGCACTACGTGGTACTCCCATCAGCATGTAATTGAAAGGATATAGAGTAAGCATTACAATATTGTGTCCCGCGCAACTGTGCCCTCGCCTAATAACTGTGCGTTTGTCACCGGCGTGCAGGACGCGGACCGCGAGCGATGCGGCACAGTGGCGCGCGCGGCGGCGGAGCGGGCGCTGGCGCGGCGCGGCGCACTGGCGCGGCTGTCGGCGCGCGAACGCGACCTGATCTTCAAGTGCTTCGGGTACCGCCGCGGCTGCGGGGAGGAGGTACACTCACTAGCATTTTGTGTTATGTGTACCTAGTAGACTGTAGATGTGCAGTGACCACTCAATACCTAAACACTTATTAAGACGACACGACGTAGTGTCATGAAAATCTATTCTGATAAAATGCCGGATAATCTCAAAAGATGACCCACTGACGTTTTCCAATGGAGCTGGATAAAAAACAACTAATATACTGCAATCTGCATCCATTTATTCAATTCAATTATTTCTTTTAATGGCTTCCAGGAGTGCCGATTGGGCACAAATAAGTACAAATCCATGTTGCCATTTTCCTTCAAAACTATTTGTCTGAATTTGATGCAATTTTCAATTATGGGTTTGGGTTTGATTCGTGCATGTTCTTAAATAGTTGTTACGGTGACAACTCACCAGGGGACGCTGCAGTAAACAACTGTTAGTGCAGAACCAAAAATATTCCTAGTAGTTTGATGAAGTTTGTGGTTGATAAGTGAGAGTTCTTAAATAGATGTTACGGTAGTAACTCACTAGAGGGCGCTGCAGTAATATATTTTATATTAGCTACTATAATATATTAAAGACATTTTTCTCTAAAACTACTAGTCCGATTTTGTTGCAGCTTTCAGTTCGGGTTTGATTGCTATAATATTTTGTATATAATATTTATGCTCTCTAAAAAGTTTAAAATAAAAAACAAAATTAAAAATTTTGAAGAAACCCACGACGGTTAACAAGTTATTAAAAAAGGATAAAATAATAAAAAAAACCCCGAATTAAAAATAAACGTAAGGCGAGATAAAAAAAACCAAGAATATCCGTCGGGGGCTGCCATCACTATTTTAAATTTTGATCGTAAATATACATACTTCTAAAGGTCCTCACAGTAGGTACACGGCCTATATAGCGCTTAAAATCTCTAATTATTCACGTTACTATAAACCTTCAAAACTAGTTCATTTAATGGCAGCCCCGGACGATATCCGTCCGGGGCTGCCATTAAATGAACCGGACGATATCCGTTTTTTGTTATCTCGCATTACGTTTATTTTTAAGTTGGGGGTTATTTTATTTTATCTTTTTTTATAATTTGTTAACCGTCGTGGGTTTTTTCAAAATTTTTATTTTTGGTTTTTATTTTGCCAGTAAGGATCACGATCATAACCGGTTATTATTTTATTACATAATATTATTGTTTTTTTGAGATACAACTCTTAATATTAAACTGTTCCGCTTTACTAACTATCATTTTTTACTGATATTAACACCATGAGATTATACCCATTTATATTTTATTTGTAAACTACTTATGTATTTCAACTCGATTGTTAGATCACTACAAAAAACAAAATGTTTTAATAAATAAACAATTTCAAAAACATTAAGAGCGACAACCCTAAAACTCCGTTGGAGCGTAGGTATTTATTTTAACAACTAGGCCTAGTTTCCATACTGGTTGATATTATTACTGTGGTATGACGTAGTGGTTATATACTCTTTGACTGTGGTCATACTAATTGTGTTCTGTGCATATATTATCTATACTCTTTGGTTCTGTGGGTCGTACAGTTATACCGTCGCGCGGCTCAACACGTTTGCCATTTGCCAAACTACAACCTCTACAAGTTTCGTAAAAAGAAAAAATATATCCACGCGGTTGCACAAGTACAGTGCTACAAGGATCTTTTGGCGCGTGGCCGAAATCAGAACTAACACCGCCATCTGTCACTAATGACAGACAGCTGGAGTGTTGACGTTGTTGTGAATATTTTGTGCTTTTATTTCATTAAAAATATCTCAAAATATGCCGAAAGTAACAAGAAGTGGTGATAGAGAGGTGGTGCTAAAAGTAAAGGATTATTTTATGAATGAAAAGCAATCTAGCGCTCACTTGAAATAGTTAAAACTTAAATATATATAAAATTTAATGTTTTATTTATTTATTTTAAATAATGTATATATTAAATAATAAAATTTCATTTATTTTTAATTTTATTTTTTTCATTTCCTAAGTTTGAATTTAATTACTGATTATAAGAGATAGATTTTTTAAAACAATTCCCTATAAGTGAGTAGATGCTGTTAGCTTGTAACCCTAATTTCACACCAACGCCCTCATGTCAATGTCATATAAGTGCCAAAAGATCCTTGTAGCACTATACGCTCACGAGCAAACCAAGATGGCTTGTCCTACTTAACAAATTTTTATGAATCGTTAGTTATCTACCAATATAACATCAAGAGATACAATTATCCACCCCATTCCCGGGTAAAATAATATTAATTATTAAGTAAAAATATTAATCTTCTAATAAGTAAATAGAAATCTCGTGCCAGTGTTTGTTATCAAACTCCTCCGAAACTGCTTGTCAGATTTCAGATTTGTGTTTTTGGTAGGTCTGAGATTAGGTCGTAGGCTATTTTTTATTTCCCTATGTACCCTTATCACAATAAGGGTAGCTCTCTCCAGATTTTGTTTTATTTTTAGACAAGTCTTCATTTTTTAATGATTTGGCATCAAAAAACACTTATAACCCTAAATTTTCATCATTCTACCACCAATCCCTATTTTTTAAGTTATTAATACGCTGGCGAAGCCGCGGGAATTGCTAGTTCCAATGAAATAATATACGTTGAGTAGTAGTGTACCTAATATAAAAAAATGTATTTGCATCGGCAGGTGGACTACAGAGCCCTCTGCAACGCGCTGGACATCCTGCACGCCACCGCCGGCGCGCAGCCTTGCTGAATACCTATACATTTCGTTATCTGAAAATTTTCAGCCAGTCTATGTCTTTTGTAAAGAAAATAAAAACCCATATGACGGTAAAGATGCCTTTAATTTGCATCCAAGTAGTGTTTCACATCTATTAGTATTAGCGCAAAATTAATTTTATTAAAAAATATAATTCAATAATGAATATTATTACTTAATGTATTCTGGGTGGTTAATTTTCAAAGGTAAAAAATATGTTGTGATAAAACTAATAAAAAGGTACAAATTATAAAACAAAGAAAACTAATTAAAGATAAGATAATATAAATGTATGATAGAAGAGAGCAAGACAAATATATTCATCATATTTATTTTCACGATATTTACTAAAGTTAGAAGTATTACTTATGCTTACTTTGTATCCAAATACTAGTTGTAAATTTAACACAAATACAATAAACACATGTTTAGAGCTGAACAGTGAACAGTACAGTAGTAGTAGTAGTGGCAGTCGACCAGAGCGGGCAACGGAGTAATCAAGACAGACAAAAAGTCAACATTTTATTTACATATATTTGTTTATTTCGACATACACAGCGGTATATCTGCAGTTTGTTCATGTGTGATCACTTCACTCTCCGGCCGGCCGCAGCTCGGCGCGCCGGCTCGCGGACAGGCGCCGGTTAGTACAAAATACATGATTCTGATTATTGTTCGACCTCCGAAATGAATACAAATCTACAACGTTTGTTCGCAATGAGATCCTGATCCCGGACTTCATCGCGGAGCGGACACGCACACACACAGGCTCGCACGGACGCACACACGCACGACGGGACGCCGCTATTACTAATTATCTTTAAGCTCTGTATAATTATTACTCTAAAGAATCAGTTCAAAAGGTAAGATTTCGATACTATAATGTCAAATTGAATCTAATCAGCAATAATACTCGAGTTAATCTATTAATCCATACTATATTATATTTAATTTATGCAACGGCCGCTCCGGGGCGGCCGCGTCACATACGACGTACTTTTTATCCTTAAAAATGTTCTTAAAAAGATTTCTTAAATTAATGTGGAATGGATATGCGCGTCCCCGGCGCGGCGGCGGCGCGGCTGCGGCGCGGTCGCGACGCGGCTACGACACGGCGGCGGCGGCTGCGGCGCGGGGGACGCGCGACCGATCGCTTAACCTGCAACAAGGCACACGGCACGTCATCGCGTGTTCACACCTACTCCACAAAGCTTACACACTAAAAAGTAAATATAGTGAGGCACTGTACAGTGGCAATGGTATATTATAAAAATTATTATCGTAGGCGCTACCAACACACTATACATTATACCACTGTCCATGTCTACGCTAAGCGCTTGTAGCAAAAAAGCAAGCGAGAACTAAAACGTATTCTAGTATTTTTAGAATAGTCTACATTGAATATCTCGATTTAGTGTATTTAGAAAAGATAGTGGTCAATTTAAAGTAGAATATTATTCCACTGGCATGCTTCCTAAATTTGTAGAAATTTTATGTCAACAAAATCCATGCCAAATCGGATAGTGAATATTAAGAAAGAGTAGAAATATGTTTTTCACGATGACATTAATGAGTGATATATAGGCGTGTGCGAGATATTCACATATTCACCTTACTATTGGACTGAGATGACTATCGGCAGGTACTGATTTGTGTCTAGTAGGGCTGGTGCCTCTGGTTGGCGCGGCCGCCGCCGCCGCCGCGCTGTTTGCCGCCCTGGTAGCCTGCTGCAACATCAATCTATCAACATACGTCGACATGTAGCTGCGCGCCGGGTACCTGACTTGCATTCGGACTAACATACTTATTGCAGTTTGTTACTAAATATTTCTATTCGAAAGTATAGTATATTAAAATACCGGTATCAAATCAAGTACCCCACATAGGTACGCACAATCTGAAGGATATTATTGAAGATTGCACAAAAACTGGTCGGACGGCGTGTTAGTCATGCGAATATTATCGAGTAACGGTACGCTCACACGTAACGGGAAAACCGCAGGCCGTTCAACTTGACCACTTGCCTTATACGCAGATGTTCAATTTTGAATAATGTTTCAGAGTGATCATTATGATTCTTGTTTAAAAAATGTGAATTGAGTTGCCCTCGCGAACTAAATATATATATTGACCAAATCATCTTGCAATGTGCCGCGAACTTTTGGAGTGTAAGCGTATCTTTACGCAGTTAAGCCTACATGAATGTGGGTTATAAATTACTATTACTTCTATATATTAGACAAGATTTAACCGAAATCAAATCTATATTTAGTTAAAATTATGGTTAAAATGAGTTCAGGTCTATCTACCCAGCAGGAAACTGTCCGTTTGAAGAGTCGATACATGAGATTACTCTAATATAGTATATATTGAAAATGTTCTATGTAATAGGTAATAATAAACTACAAATGTAATCTCACATGTTACTCCACTTTATAAATTACTAAATAAACTATTAACTAGTAGTATTGCAACCGCCAACGAGTAATTAATCGCATACATAAAAAAGAGCAAAACAAACCGAACTGCACATATAAAGCTTTAGTAAGCCAACTACGAATGTAAGTGTTAGGTAACTAAAATGACGATATTTGACCGTGTACCAAACGTTTTGGTACTGTACGCACTACAAACTGTATAGTTATGGAGGTATGGCCTCGATTGATTTTAGTTTAGTTAATTCATTAGCACAAATCATGGTAATAAAATCCAAAACGTTTGCGTCACTCAGGTGCGAAATGAACAATCTAGATCTAATGTTTAATTTGTAGCGTTGCCAGATAGTCGTGCGAGTGAAAACATTCGGTATTAGTCAGTGGCCGCGCAATAAGTGGCAACACTACAGTGCAGCGGCGGGGCGGGCGGCGGGAGCAGGGAGCACGGCAGTACCTTTCCCGCGAGGAGCCGCGCGCGCGCCGTAGCCGCCCTCGTACCCTCCGTACCCGCCGTAGTCTGCCCGCAACATATACCCATTAATCACCGGTACAACACACGATACTCACTCGCTGCCTCAGTCAGTCAGCGGTAACTACTTCCATGTTCGTTCATTCAAGATAAAAAAACTTTAATCGTTATCATTTATCAATTGTCTTTACATTTATTTAAGTATCTATTACTGAAATCGTAATTATAAGTTTAGTAAATATTCTGGTATATAAAAGCTAGAAAGTTATATTCTACTTTAATTCACTAAATGTCTATTATTTAGTTTAATGCCATCACTCAGATGCACGACTGTTCATAAAAGTAACTAATTATCGATTGCAGATAATGTTAAAAAACAAGTTTGTCGAGCAGTGTAAGTATGCAGTAGCCGGGTGGCGGGCGCTATGGCAGCGTCGCCAGCGGCGGGCGCATGCGTGTTAAGGCTGCGGGAGGCGGGTGAGGCGGACGGGGTTGGGCAGGGTATATATGGAAACACATTGATTTTTGGTAACAGTGCTTTATTCAAAGCTTCATCATATCTTTATCACTTTCACAATGTCTCTCCATATATTACCCCAATTACCCAAATGTAGCATGTGGCGAGAGCGTTAATAGGTAAAATAAAAAATACCAAAACAAATAAAACTCGGGCGACATTGCTACATATGTCAAAAGTGGTATTACAAATGAACACTTATAAAACGTAAGGCGGTAACATATATGTACAAACATAGTACCTAGTGAAACAATGATAAAGAGTGATCGATAGCTGCGTGGGCACTCGCGCAACAGTGATGCAAATCAGTGGAATAAACTAAATAATGCAAATAAAATGATCTCTCAGAAATATTACATTCCGCTTGGGATTGATTGATTACACAGCTATGTATATACGTCGCCCCGACGACATTCACTACACATTATCTCGATAGAATATCAATGTAAATACGCAGTTATAATAGAAAAATAAATATTTTCTACACACTAAGACATACACCTAAGGTTCACGCGACGTCGACGCTCAAGGACGGAGGGCGGCCCCACTACGCTAACCTAGCGCGGCGGGCGACCCGCGACTCGCCGCTCGCCCGCCGCCTTACTCTACGTTTACATTCTAGGATCAGGTAACATCAGTCGAGGTAATGTGTCGGGAGCGAGCCGGCCGAGCCGGCGCGCTAGTGCTGCTTGCCGCGTTTACCGTAATTGGGGTATCCGGAGTAATCGTATCCGCCATAGCCCCCGTAGCCGTCGTATCCGTATCCGCCGTAGCCATAGCCGTCGTATCCGCCGCCATAGCCGCCCTGTCCATATCCGTAGCCGCCGTAGCCCTGGTTGCCCCACGCTCCCTGACCGCCGTATCCCCCGCGACCCCCGCGTCCTCCACGTGCGCCTCTTCCTCCACGGCCTCCCCTTCCGCCCATTCCTCCAGGACCGTCAGGTTTCGGCGTTGCCCTCTTTACATCAACCTAGGAAAAAGAACATAGTTTTTATTTTAATACTTTTTCAATAGATACTAATATCATTTACATATTTCATTTTGCTACATATGATGCTATACAAACCTCCTTGCCACCAATGGTTTGCTTAGGAGTTTTGAGCAGCTCATTAACAACTTGCTCAGACTCGAAAGTAATGAAACAGAAGCCTTTCCTTTGATTCTTTGTCTTGTCAAAAGGCATCTCCACATCTATAACCTGTAAGTAAAAAAAAGAAACATGATTATTTGAGAAGAAAAAAAACAATTATTATGTATGAGTAAAATCAATCAGTGGCCCGGAGTCATCTTCAATTGAATTCGAGAATTTTTCATCTCACCATAACCGGAAGTATCATCATAATAAAATATTATTCTTATCTCATGTAACAAAAAATATAAATAATGCTTACTGCTCCAAAATTGCTGAAGAAGTTTTTAATTTCATCATCAGAAATTTCACTGCTAAGACCACCAACAAATATTTTCCCATGTCTTGCTTTGGCTTTCTTTGGGTCTACTTTTTTGTTGTTAATGGTGTGATCACCAGCAGCCATAACCTTATCAATGGAGTCTGGTGCCTTGAATACAATGAATGCAAAGCCCCGTGACCGTCCAGTGTTTGGATCTGTTTTAACATTGATGCTTTCAATTTCTCCATATGCACTGAAGTGATCACGTAATTCCTCTGTAAAGAAATAAGCAAATGTAACACCTGTTCTATACATATAGCGCAATTTATTTGAAAATAAATTGCTCAGGATTGTGGGTATGTTTTCTTCAAATTTATCAGAAGCAGAACTGAAATGTTCATCATTTAATCATTTTAGGAATTCAAAAAAATAAAGAATAACAAATATTACTTACTGTCTGTAGTTTCCCAGCTCAATCCTCCCACAAAAAGTTTTCTGTAAGCACACAATAATGTTATTAAAATGGGAAAAACACATGAGCGTCATTTGCCTCGATAAAGAAACTGACTTAAAAATTACTATTTAATATTAACACTATGCAGTACTTGTTTACAGTACTTTACAGCTACTTTTTTGTTAAAAACAAACTCCAAGCACTGCAGCAAAATAAATTCAGAAACCTGTAAGTTACAAAAATTATACTGCAAAATTTAACATTATCAAAGACAACGAGAAATGAAAACAATGTTACAGTGATATCGCAAGATTTGAAATTGGCAAGTGTGAACAAGGCCCAAAGTTAAGTGGCCAAGACAATCTAGTCAGTTTGGTCGTTGTTTACTTTAGTGTGAGCCCTTGCAGATATATACCATGACGTCCTCCGGCGGCTGCGATGGCGGCGGCGCAGGCTCACACCTGCAGAGAGACAGGGCGTTAGTAGCGCTCCAAACTGACCGCGGCGCCGGGGCCGTCAAGCCCAACGCCGTATGCACTACCACCGATTTAAAATCTTGCAAGTTGCTATTTACACAGCTAACGCGGTCCACGCCCGAGCTTTGACCGTATTGTTCAAACCACTAATCAATTAAAAAAGTATAGGTGCGAAAATCAATAACGGGACCGCGCCGGCGTGAAGTATAGTGACGCGCGAGTGACGCCATTTTGCGTCGAGCGGCTACAAAATAAATTTAAGGAATTGATAACCTGGAATTTATCTGAAATGAGAACTACGACTTGGATGACTTAATTTAATACGCGAAGAACCCACTGCAATAATAAAATCATTGAATTTTGAATAAGCTTCATGGATTAAAGTAGATTACAATGCCGATAATGGTAATATGCCGGACCGACGCCGCCATTGCGGCAAGCGTATAATTACTGTGAAAATAAATTTACAACGCAAAAAACTAATTCCAAATTAAATAGTTAATAACTTACTTAGCATTTACAATAAATATACATTTATTACAGTTTAATACGTTAAAGTTATACCTGTCGTCATCGCGTCCCGGGGCGTCTGCACTGTTATGTTCTTGGCCATCGCCTCCACCGTTCTCTGCATTGCCATTCATTTGATTATCCGTAACGTCTTGTGCAAAATTATCGTTATTAGCCATTATATTATTACTATATTTAGACTTAAAGTAACAATAAACTAAAATCTAAGGTCTATACACGACCTTTAACGCTGAATGCCAAATGCAGAAGAATGAGAGAGGGCGTATGATGAGTCGGCGCGAACCATTCCGTAATGTTGGCTAACAGCTAAGAGACGCGCTTTTTTGCGGACTATTTCATCCCTTCTACGACACTGACCAATGAAAAGAGAGCAGTGTCTATGAGGTCAATGGCATGAAACGGCATCAACAAGGATAGCGAATGTGAAAATCTAGAGAGCAAACGAGAAAGATATATTTGGCAAGCGATCAATAACTTTGTCCAACTTTGAGAAAAAAAGCCCGCCTAAATATGCAATGTATAGTACAGACGCTTTGTAGTTTGTATCGTTCTGAAATATGGAATTATAATCGTAGCAAGACCTAAAAATAAAATAAGTTTCATTACAATCATAAAAAAAACCAAAAAAAAAAAATACATATTTTAAAAACTGAATAGCTTATCACTTTTGATAAAATTTGAGGCATTGGTGATGAATATTATTAATATTATTTAATAATTCATTATTTTTAATTTTAATGCTTATAGTATAAAAAAATAGCGTTTCTTAATAAGATAATAAATAAATCATATTATTTATTATTTATCTATAACGAATTATTATTTGTTTCACGAAGTATACTATGGTTGTCCTCATTTATTAAAATATTTGATAATTTTAATAATTTGCCTATCATTCGTTTAAAAGATTAAAATTCACAATAAAATATAATTTTTAGCTACAGAACTGCTAATTTAAAAATTAAAATAAATTTTCATTTGGCAACACCGTAGCTAAATTGACACCGAACGGTGAGGTAGGCTCTTTTTCTGTTTTCAGCCCTTATTTATCGTGAAAATTACGCGATTTTCGTGTCAATTCGTTGCAGATTACACCATTTTGATGCCTATAATTTACTGAGGTAAGATTTTTTGTTCTAAGGGTCCTGCAAGAGTTATAAAAGTTAATTATTTTGATAGTCGGCAAGAAGGTTTCTTTCTATAGGTTAAAGCCCTAATGTTTCTTTGCTAAATCAGTTAACTAACACCGTAGATGTTGAAGCCATAGTTGTCTAGTATTTAAGTTTTTTTTTACCCAAAATATCTAGTTGAAATCTTGTTTTAATGACTGCAAGTAAATGTAAATGGTAAATGACTGTTGTAGTCGCCATGCGTGGTTTGACAAACCCCTGGATGAACGTCTTTATCTAAGCAATAATTGTTACTCATACTGAAAAAATATTACTTCTTTTTGACTTATCTATTATGTCTTTCACGCTATTCATCACTGTTAATATTTAGTTATTAAATACAATGTTATAGGCTTTTGTTTTAACAGGTATGTTTTATAATATTCCATTACACTGCTGTGTTAGCTTTTTCATAATAATATAATATTAAGCCCTGTAGGTTTTGAAGTTAAATACAAGTTATACCCATTTTTTACCTTTTACTTTTAAGTGTTTATTTACCTACATTTTTTCTCTTTAAATTGTAGTGGCATTTTGCTGGAAAACAATATTTCAATCTAATCTGAATCAAAATATTGAAAAAAATTGAATAAATGTTTAAAGTTGTTTTTTATTTATTTAAAAACTGCTCATATTAATTATTAACACTGTAGGTATCAACTGCATTTATTATCATATATTTTCCTCTTTTTGTTTGTTTTTTAGGTTTTGAATTTAGTACTATTTTAATAATTAGTACATACAAATAAAGCTGAAGTGTCTGTTTTAATTTCAAATTAACAGCTTTTCACTAAATGCATACAAAAATATATCAAGTTTACTAAATGTGTTATTTTAGCAAGCATGAATAAAATAAAATATGCAAGTAATCTTGTTTAATATCAGATTTCCATTTCTTCTTTAGTTCTGTTTCTTTTGTACAATAATTACCTACTTGTAATTCAGAAAATTTATATATCAGTATGACAATGCATAATTTTTAATTATTATTATTTTAGGAGAAAAAATATGCAATTCTTAGTGCTAGATTAAGCAGGCTGGCACTCTCAATCTAGATTCAACTATAATTTTTATTATTAGGTTTCTATTCTTTTAATAAAAGTAACCTAAATAGTGTGTAATCTGATAATTTTGGATAATTAAATTTAATAATATTATAAATTACATTACTTTTGACTTTTTTATGCAGAGATACTTTTTATGCTCTACTCTTGTAAAGATTATGTCCTGAAGTAGCACATAATATTCTATTAAAATTAGTAGATGAGAATATTAATTGATGGTTATTTTGTTTATGGTAGGGCAGCGTATAGCGGAGGGCTGTATCAGTCGGCGCAGTGTTAACAACAGCAATGGTAATGGAGGCGTCCCCGTCCCCGCAGAGCGTAGGCCGCGAGTTTGTCCGCCAGTACTACACGCTGCTCAACAAGGCGCCCGCCCACCTCCATAGGTAACCTACTATAATTTTCTTTTTGCTCAATTTTCCTCTTTGATTTAACACTGATGATTGAACACTTAAATATATTTAAATTTTTTATTATGAAAGATATTACATTTACTTATGAGATGTTGTGTATAAGTCAATAGTTACTAAAATCTCATAATTGACAAAACCATAAGTTTCAATAATGTAACATAATTATGATAAAAATGATGTAACGAATAACAATCATGTTACAGGTCAATATAAAATCAGATGACTCATTTAACCTCTGGGTTAACTTTAGAGCTTAGTGTACTGTTGATTGTTACTCAATTTAATTATTTCAAATTTAATTTTTTATCTATTTTATTTAACTGATCAAAATTTTATTTCACCATTTTACTTTAAGGCTTAATTCACTGCTCATTTAATAAACAATTTATTATATTGGAAAATAAGAAAACTAAGTAGCAAGAGTGATACTGTGGTAACGGCAAACAATAATAATCTGTGAATGATTTTTATAATAATTCATAGTGCTTCTTCTTCTTCCTTCCCTTGTCCCGTCATTCGGGGTCGGGTCTCCTCACTTTGTTGCGCCAAGTAGATTTATCTTGGGTTGTTGTTATTGGCAATTTGGCTTGCTTGAGGTCTCTCGCAATATATGACCACCAGGTCGAAGGCGGGCGGCCTCTACCTCTCTTTTGTTCAGGTAAGTTTAACGCTATTGGTACTACGTGGTTCTCGTCTCGTCTTTTGATGTGCCTATACCAACGGAGGCGATTTTGGGTGATTTTATCTATAATAATTCATAGTGTAAATTAGAATAATATTGATTTAGTAAGCATTAAGCATCGCTATTGATTTTTTGGAGATATTGATATTTATATACAATTGCCAAAATAATTTGTAGGAACTTGTTGTGCAAGTTGTTTGTTTTGGTAAGTGACATTTCTAAATTTCTTATCTCTTGCACGTAAGTGACTATACTTATATTATAGCGAGTGCTGGCTTTGGCGGATGACGTCACCGCTTGCCTCGCTTGTTTGTTTTGTTTACTCGTGCTCATTTCGCGCGTCGCGCACCTTATACTAGTTTTGCGCTACCTGAACATAAACGAAATGCTACCATCGATCCCAAAGTGCAATAGTTTTGGCCCTACCTACAGTACCGTGGGTGCAGACCTTTTTGTATTATTTAAAGGATAGATTTTTAAAAGGAATAAACGAACTCTTTAAATTCCTAAGATAAGATAGGTATATTATTATAAGTAGGAACATAATACTTTATTAGATTTACGTGAATATTTAACCTTTTAAATAAAACTACCTTTGGGGTTTTACGGCCTCAGGTTTCCGACGTTTTAAATGATTTTAACGATTTATTTAAAATTATACATATAGGTACAACACTTACAAAAGACTCACCTTTTTGATACTGGTGTCGCTGGAAATATAATACAGTATCTTAGTCCTTTAAATCTATTATTTAAATAAGACTTACCTGATTTGACTTCTATTTCATTTCATACACAAAGCCGCTTGCAAATTATGCGTAGTCATCGTCGTCTGATACACCAAAGAGATAAAAAACTGTAACAAGTGAATGCTGATAATATGTCTATTTTACCCGCTGATAATATATATTTCTTATGAATACTATTAACAAAAAATATTAAAATATATAATTTTGCTGAACTATTGATATATTCAATTTTTGAAAACAATTTAAATTATAATAGCAACTTATCAATATAATTCAGTAGTTTTGCATTTTGTTTACGATCATAGTTACATGTTTTTGATACAAAATAATTGTTGGTATTAAGTGTTAATAGCGTGGACATTCATATATCATGTTCATATAATAAATCGTAAGGTTCTAGGTTCGAGACCCGGGGTTTAGAATGTGACTGAGTAGTTGTTGTTGTTGTAGATTCTACAACAACTACTCGTCGTTCGTGCACGGCGGGCTCGACGCGCCCAACCGCGAGACGCTGCCCGTGGTCGGCCAGAAGCAGATACACAACCGCATCCAGCAGCTCAACTTCCGCGACTGCCATGCCAAGATCAGCCAGGTACATACTTTGCTCACTATGAGATAGCTCATAGCTCAATAACTTAGTTAAATGTGTACATTTAGACGACGTCAAGGAAGATGTGACAATGAAAATTCTTAATTTTGGGTATTTTATGTATGTTCGAGTATTATTTATTGAACTGAAAATGCTGTTTTAACGGCTAGTGTACATTTCTCGGAGATGAAGATGTTTTCTTGTAGTACAAACTATCCTATGTGTTGACCCGGATAACCAAATTTCATTAAAATTTATCCAGTGGAGTACTTGTGATGCGTTTTAGAAAGACCGGTTAAAATTCTAAAAACTATAAATTCGGCCTCTGTGTCGATAACATTGACTACTTCAATGAAAACTTGCAAAAAATATTTAATATGCATATTCGTATCAGTTGAAATTGGTAGAATATAATATGATTATGTGTGCGAGGACAGTGACTGACATGTTGGCTCAGTTTGTTGCGCAAGCGAACGCGGGTTCGAGTCCCGCTAGAAGCATTCAATCATTTATTTGTTGAGCACGAATGATTGTACCTACTTCAGTCATGGGTATTGTTTATATTTATAAAGTGCATGTATGTATATGTATGTAGGCAGAGGTGGCCCAGTGGTAACGCGCTCGCTTGGATAACCGAGTGATGCGGGTTCAAATCCGTGTCTCGCACCTCTAACCTTTTTATGTGCGAATCATTTTCTATCATGATCACCACTTGTCTTACGGTGAAGGAAAACATCGTGAGGAAACCTGCATGTCTTAGAAAAACCTAGCAAGTTTTCGGAAGACATGTGAAGTCCGCCAAGACGCACTAGGCCAGCGCGGTGGACTATGGCCAGATGCCCCTCGTATTGAGGGAGGCCCGTGCCCAGCAGTGGAACATTAAAAAGGGCTGATTACATGTATTCAACGTTATAAATGTGTAATGTATCAACGCCCTGCTAGATGGCGCTGTGTGTAAGGTATTTACTTGGTGCGCAGGTGGACGCGCAGGCCACGCTGGGCAACGGCGTGGTGGTGCAGGTGACGGGCGAGCTGTCCAACGGCGGCGCGCCCATGCGCCGCTTCACGCAGACCTTCGTGCTGGCCGCGCAGACGCCCAAGAAGTACTACGTGCACAACGACATCTTCCGCTACCAGGTGCCTCTTCCATCTAGTACTTGTCATTTTTTATATAATACAGGTATTTTTCGCCCCACCTTTTTGAACGTCGTCACGGTTGCGTATCCCTCGTATCTAGGGTATATAATAATATGTAGAATAGTAGTTTATATATTGGAGATAAAATGAAGAATGTAACATTGAATTCGTAATATACACCACAGCTTTATTAATAATTAATAATAATCATAATGGTTGAATAAATTCCTCACAGGACATAGTTTTCTCGGACGAAGAAGGTGAAGGTTCAGGACGGTCGGAGGGCGAGGAGGAGGAGGTGGCGACGGGCGGGTACTTCCCCCCCGCGCCCGCCTTCCCGCCCGCGCCCTTCCCCGCGCCGCCCGCGCCGCCGCACGCGCCGCTGCTGTCGCCGCCCGCCCCCGCGCCCGCCTCCGCCCCCGCCCCCGCGCCCGCGCCGCACCTCAACGGGCACCCGCCGCCGCACGAGGAGCCCACGCGCCACCTCGTGGCGACGCTGCAGCGAGAGCCCGAAAGTATGTATTTTTTACTTACTCATTCACACAAAACATGCTAGACTATGAACTAATTTTAATGAAACTTAACTTATGATACATTTGAAGGCCAAATTTTTCAGGTATTGAATAATCATAAGAATCATTAAAATATTATCTCAGTGATTTAAATAATATCAAGTTATATGAAATATGCATGATTTTTGGTCACACACATTTGACCAGCCTATTTATAAAATTTCAAAATCTAAATGAAGTACATTTCCAGCGAGCGCGATGCCGGCGGGCGGCGCGTGCGAGCGCGAGCCCGACGCGGCGCCGGAGCCCGAGCCGCAGCCCGAGCCCGAGCGCGAGCCCTCGCCGCCGCCACAGCCCAGTTAGTATAAACGATTTAATTTTGTACAGCACAGCTATTTCGCCATACCCTAGTTTAAATGACAAGTAGGCTTCTAAATTAGAAATTAATAGCTAAATAACTAGTCAATGTTCTTGTACATAGTAAAGAAGAAAAATAATTTTATTTTTTGCATTGTTAATATTTCTGACTTTAATAAACTGTGAAACTATACACGAAATGTAGTTGTTATTACTTCGTATGAATTGACTCGTGTTTTTGAGATAAAAGAACCAACGAAACGGTTCTACCAAATGTAATACCTGAATCACTGATTCCAGTGTTTTATTACACAAAGAGCATTGAGTGAAAACTGCGATGATTGATTTAAAGCTAATTGAATTGTAACTGCCCGCAGCGACGCCCGCGCCGCCGGAGCCCAAGACGTACGCCAACCTGCTGAAGTCCGGCGCGTCGCGCGGCTCGCCGCCTGCTCCCGCCCCCGCGCCCGCCCCCGCGCCGGCGCCCGCGCCCGCCTCCGCCCCCGCGCCCGCGGAGCAGCGCCCGCGCGTCGTGCGCGTGCCGCCGCCGCCGCAAGGTAACGTACTATTACGACTGCACATTGTCGTGGATGAATTGTTCAAACTACAGTCTGTGAAAGTGAAAAGTTATGAAGCAGAAATAATAAACATCACGGCATACTAGTTGTTTTTATAGCCAAAACTCGCCAATGATGTTTTATACCAAAAATAATGGCACTAAGTTTCTTTTCATGATTTTACAATTCGTGAAAAAAAGTAACGTGTATAACGTAACATTTTTATAAGTAATAATTTTTTTTTCAAAAAAGTATTAACTTTCCATTTAGTTACATGAAATAAAATAAGTAACCATAAGTAATTATTGAACAGGAAACGCTCCGTTGGGCGACCGCGAAGGCCGCGAGGGCGGGCGGGAGGCGGCGCGCGAGGGGCGCGAGGGCGGGCGGCGCTACTCGGACGCGCAGCAGCTGTTCCTGGGCAACCTGCCGCACTGCGCCACGGAGGAGGAGCTGCGCGCGCTGTTCGTGCGCTTCGGGCCCGTGGCCGAGCTGCGCGTGCACAGCAAGCCCGCCGCGCCCGGCGCGCAGCGGCACCCCAACTACGGGTTCATCACCTACGAGACCGCGCAGGCCGCCGCCGACTGCCTCAGCGCCGCGGTACTATTATATACTACATTTATACTATTACAAACATTACAAATTATATATCTACATTACATTATATTCCTTTGTATATCGTTACCTTATTTTGCATTCAACATCATAGTGCTACGATAGGCGTCGATCGTAATAAAACGTAGATAAATACAATATGAAATGTAGTTATGTAACCATGCGTCCCGCCTGTTGCTTTACAATGTCCTGTTCCGCAGCCGCTGTTCTTCCCGATGGAGGGCGGCGAGGGCGCCGGCGTGAAGCTCAACGTGGAGGAGAAGAAGACGCGCGCGCGCGAGCCGCCGCGCCGCCGCCCGCCCTCCGGCCACCGCGCCGCCTTCCAGCCGCGCACGCCCTACCGCCGCTAGCCGCCCGCCCCGCGCCCCGCGCCCCGCGCCCGCCCCCGCGCCCCACACGGATACTGTACACGCTTCGCATATCGCTTCTTTTCGTTAAGTAGTTAGATAGTAAATTAATTTTATGTAAGGTGCTCCTCCCCGCCCGCCCCGCGGACTCCTGTCATTGTAATATAGGTTTATATTAAGCAGTTAAATTTTAGTTTTTGTTAGTATCGCTCCGTGATCCACCCGTGTGTGTGGTTTTAAATTGTTTATATACGTGAAATCGACTACTAGTGTAGAGGTTCACTCCGAAGAGCGTAAGCGTATCTAGTGTTCTCACTATATACTAAAACGTTCTATTAAAGTTTTTCTACCTAAAAAAAATGGTTAAATTCAGAGGCATTTAGCATAGTTTTGAATATATTACTATACTGTGTCATCTAACCGTGGCGCTGTCTCTGTGGAACTTGGGCGCTGTCAGGCTTCCGTACGAGAGCAATAATTAATGATTAGTTACAAACTGTTCAATACTTTAAATGTAATTATATTAACTCTGTTTTTAAGAGACTTTACAATATCTTAAAATTAAAACACTCACACAGCATTAATGTAAGTTAGGTTGCTGTTGTCTTTAATTCCATAGAGAAGTGTTCGGACGGCTTTATCATGTGATCTCTTTAATGCTGAATTACTTCTTTAGGTGAAATGAAGCGGTCAGATGTATCCATGTTTTTGTTTGGTTTTCTTAAATTTTTATAGTGCTTGTTTACAGGAATGCACACTTAAATGTATTTGGACCCTCACTTACGTGTTGTGGATGCGTCTGATCGTTTTATTTATTTTGTAATGTATGAGGAGCTGTAGTGTTGGCGCTCCGTCGTCGAGTGGCGGCGAGTAGCGCAGGTGCGCTGTTGTTCTGAAACCTATCTCACTGTCTTGATTTTAAGGAAGGTTTCAGAATGACAGTGGAAACGAAGATCGTAGAAGAGCCTTGAGGGCAACTTTAGGGCCACAGGCTTTTTTGTATATTTTAATCGTATTGTAGAGTAACGTCGGCCGTACGTTAGCTCTAACGTTTTGTCACTGGCTGGCAAAGCTACAGTTGTGGGATGTGCGTATGATTATGATTCTGCGGCCGTGCGGCGCGTCACGTCACGTCACGCCGCGCGTCGCGAGACGTGACGTGACGCGGCAGAGACCGGTCATGACCCAGCAACATTCAGAAGCTGTAACAGGCACATGAAGTAACGTCAGCCCCGCGAGGCGGCGGTCGCTCGAGGGACTGTAACCCTGACTATAACGATGACAGATACATTGATTGAAATTTTGTTCCCGGACTCCTCGCGCCGAGAGTGTTTTATAAATCTCGAAATAATGAATTAGTGCAGTGGCAGAGAGCAGCACGTGAACGTGTCTTGTACAATTTCTTATGAGATGTATTACATAATGTTTCACACGGAGAGTAATCTCAACAGCCTGATCGCTTCTAATGTTGCTGGAGAATTTTCTCGGATGGATTTGTATTAAGCGAGCGCTAGTCGCGACACAGGAGCGACTTAGTACTAATTTAAACGTCTTTTATAACTCAATGAGTGGAAACTTAATTAAAACAAATTACTTGATTAAATCTTTATATTCGATTCAGAAATATAATTAACGTTTCTCGTGTCAGACTAGCACTCGTCCAGTCCTTGATTTGATACTTGTATCTACAAGTGCGTTTTAATGTTAAGGTTCCTTAAGGCGCGGCCCGGAGCCAGCTCTCTCGCTGGAGGCTACCGTTTCATTCAACGTGAATTTCAAATATGTATAACTACAATTTTATTTGACATTGATTGTTTTATACACTTTTATCAATACAAATTTTATATTTATAACAGGAAACTGAGCTACTGAAACCTTATACAGACGTCGCCGCGCCTTTTTACTCGGATACTTCCTATATTATCAAACATTTTAAGGAAAATAATATCTAAATATACATATAATAGTTATGGAAATAGAAGGTACATAGGTATATTCCCTACGAAGTTAGTCTAGACGGCACACCTCTGCGACGAGACACATAAGAAGACTAAAATGGGTGAAGGTGATATGTCACATTTTCGAATTTTCGCTGTTTTTTGCATAGATGTTAGTGTTGTGGGTGGGTAAATAGTGTTAAACCTTAAAAGCCATATTTGTGACTAAAACAGTTTAGTCCACGCCATTTTGTATACATGCACTTTGAACTCGATTTTCTCGAAATTAGAATTTGTTGATGTATCCTTCATCCATTTGTGTCTTCGTAAGTATCACTTAGGGTACATGCGTACATACGTCGCGTCGTCAACTTCATATTCATGTTTTTCTACTACTAAAGTAGTAATAGTAACTAAAAAGTCATCGACCTGTATAAAACACTTGCTCTTCCGATGTCCTTTACTAATTTGTAACTTCGTGCATGGCGTAAATAAGTAATTGGAAGCTTCATCTGTCAAATTCAATTTGATATAATTACAGATGAACACATTTGGCCGTTACCAAACTTATTCGCGCCATGTACGCTCATCTCTTAGTCTCATAGAAAGTAATGTATTTAGAGAAAACATTGTATGTAATAGAATAACGAATGTATTAAGATTATAATGAACGGGCGCGGCGGTCGCCGCCGGAGCTGCGCACACGCTTACATACCAAATAATTAACTTTTTGCACTTCCAGGATACTAACTTAGTACCTTTTATGAAAGTATTGTTTAACTTCCATTGTTCCCAACAATGTTAATGTTACTAATACAATGAAACTAACTATCCCCAGCAACTCCCGCTGCGCCGCGGCGCGCCCGTCTCTTTGTATAGTGTTCAAGTCGTCGTTCTCATCATCTCGACGAATGGTATTGCGATGTGTAACTTGCCGCCGCCGCCGCCGGTCTTGTTGGTATACACGAACTAAATTGTACTACATCACGACCCAATGTTTTGGGTGTTTTGCGGTAGAGTGTGTATAGCAGGCGCGTGGCGTGCGGCGGCGGCGGCGCGTATAGGTGGTGCACTGATCGCGCTGCGGCACCGCGGCTGTACGGACGTATATCTCTCTAAAATTATTTTTTTATAATTATTGCAATGAAGTAAATATATATTATATTACTTTGTTTTAAGTACTTTTCAAATCGGCAATCTGTGTTTTTTTTTTCTAAAAATAAACTTTCGTATTTGAAGGCGATATGCTGCACCACTTATACTGTTCAATGTTTGGATTGCATTCCAAAGCCCTGCCCGCGCGCCGGCGTCGGGACTTGCAGACATTAGTGCGAAGTCGACTTCTTTGACAAACTTCCTGGATGACTAGCCGCTATTTACCAGTTGTTATAATTTAGACAAAATTTAAACCTGCCGTGTCATATGAGTCTAACTTAAAATGTATGTACTTAGTTGTATTAAATTTTGCTATCGTTTCATTTGTCACTTTGATCATTCTGTGGGTTCGCTTGGAAAACTAAAGTCTTTTAAAATGGTAAAGCGATATGATTACTTTGGTTGAGAAGGATCATATTTTTAACCGCTAATACTTTGCATAAAGTGTTAATTGAAAATTTAAAAAATATTCTAGACATTATTAAATGAATAGCATTTTAATGTTTAGTTTATTAAAATACCTGCGAAAATGACAATAGCACAGTAGGCACGGCTCGCCCGCCGCCGCCGCCCGCCCCCAGCCCGCCCCCGCCCGCCTAGCAATATATACATACATAATACAATATGTATGTATAATAATCATCCACTTACTAACAATAATATAGTTTCATAACTTTAAGACCTTTAATTATCTTTGTATTTATTGTAAGTACTGTTTTATGTTAAGGTAATCAATCATAGTCGAACCGGCCATATGCTACTAATATAGTATGGTGTTACTGGGACGCTCCTTGCGGATGTTTTGAGTGTGCCGATGCATCCTCGTCGGAGACATGCATTTGTGTAAAAATATTGATTTTGCTTTTATACTAAAAGGATATAAACGAGACCAATATATCAAATTAGATATAGTGATCCGACGCCGGTCCTCAGCGGGCAGGCCTTTCGAAATCGTGGTATCTGCGAACAAGTTTAGACTCTGAGAATCTTTATAGAAGTAATAATATTTTTAAACATGTTCCTTACAAATCCAGTCGTCTTTATAATAACTTGAAACTTATTAAACATTTAAGAGTCTAAACTTTGGTTGTTCAGTGCTTTCCTCGGTAAATTTGTCAAGAGTGCGTTGTAGCGAGGCGGCGCCCGCGCGCTGCCTTCTCTAATATAGACGTACTTTTTGTAACAATGCCCTGTGTTTCATTTACAGACCTCCCTTTACAATATGATTCCTAGATATTCCATATCCTTTTCGTAAAATTTCATGTAACATTTCTTATGATATAATTAGTCTCAAAATATATATGGAAGTTAATATCATAATAATATCTTCTTGATTATAGCACTTGCTAATGTTATATGTATTACTAACTTACTAACGTTTGTTAAAAGTTTGATTTTTAGAGAATGTATTGTATTGGTTCTTAAAAAGAAATGTAAAATAGCAATCCCTAAAGTTTAATAATACCAACTGACCGATTTCTGCCACGTCGGAAGCTGGCCGCTGCACTTATCGCGCGCTCCCTCGCCCACGTATAAATCGAATATTCATAGGGGCGTGCACAAACGAGATATATTACAAAGTTATAAAAAATAAAACATTTTTTATATCAAGAAGATCTCATAATTAAAGAATTAAGAACTACTGATCTGATCGGTGTCAAAAACCGCAAATTTAATAACTATGCTTGTGAGGCGAGCCCGCGGCGACCGGCGTGCGTCCGCGCAGCGGCAGTCGGCGGCGCGCGCTCGGGCTGGAGGCTGCCTCGACACCTACAGTATATAGAGCACAGAGGTAAGCCGAACACCATTCTTACTTAAATTATTTATCATATTTTTTCTACTTTATCCTTTAATGAGATGTTATTTTATGGTTGCTATGGGTAACATACTCATTAACAACTATATTATTGATTTTAAAATGGAGTTATTAGTATAGTAGTATAGTAATAGTATTTTATGAAATTTGTATTTAAGAATTAGACTTAAAAATTAGACTTAAAAATATATTACTTAAGAGAATTTTAACCGAAGTTAATTTGACGCAAGGGTTGAAATAAAAAGACTCCTAAAACAGGTTAGCTGGAATCCAAAGCTAAGCTTTTGAGTGAAGATTTAAGTTTAAACTGTTTTTTTTCTTAACATGATATTTTAAAAGCAGGCACAGTTGTCAGATAAGATAGATATTATTAAAAATTATTTAATTAAGGATGTGCACTAAAATCGTACATTAAACTTCTGTGTTACCGATTGTACTTTTTATAATTTCGATCTAATAAAAAAAAAATATTAATGGTCCATCAATGTAGGTATTCCCTACAAATAATCATTTTTTATTCTATACGTAAGAATTGCTAACTCAAAAATAAACTACTACTTACTAAGAGCCTACGTTATAGTGGGTACAATATGTGCTTTTCATCCAAACCCAAGCTTTCCAGCAAAGTTCCAGTCGTTAGAAACAGAAAACGAACATACACACAAAAAGTTTCGCGTTTCAAGTAGGCAGGTGTCCGATTTTAATCCACATAAAGAAAGGTAATATAATACTAAAAATAATTGAATGCTGAAGTCATCGTTTAAATGCTTACACTGGACAATGCTTATTGCATTACGATGTATCAGCAGTGTAATATAATTTATGATGAGTGCAGTTTGTAGCTAGAACTTCTACTTTAAACATAAATTGATGTGGCTCACTGCGATATATATGGGAATGTAATTCCGACAGGAATAGTAGGTATTTGGGTATTCTTCAGTAATATATTTAAGGATAAACCTAATGGCATTCACGAAAGCTCTTAGTACAGATTTTGCCCTGAATTGATGTGCATCGGCAAAATGCTCATGGCAAAAATATCTGCTGAGTTTTTATTATTTCACAGTTCACACGGAAACATGTTATTACTTTTTATAAACCAAAAAAGTATCAGGTATTTCAAACTCTACTCTATATTTGGAATAGTTGAGTTATTAAAATATAGGTATGGTAGGCATCTACAGTCTACATCTCACCCTATTTTCGCACGGGATCGTCACTACTCGCTAGTCGTGCACGAGTCCAACGTCTTGGCCTACCATGTTTTTTATTTTCAACCTTTTTTTAATTTTTGGAATTTTTCCTTTATGTAAGCTATAAGACGTTGCTTCGTACCAAATTTCAAGATTCTGAGTTCACGAGAAGTACCCTGTAGGTTTTGATTCCCTTGCGAGTTGCGAGTGTCGAAAGTTTGTAGCATAAACAGCTGTTTCTTTTGATTGCGTTAGCTTAGAAGTTTGATTTTTTCACAGCTACAAAGGACAGTAGATCTAGGTATTTGATATAAATTTCAGTTTGATACCTCCACGCGTTCCTGAGAAAAAGGGTTTCGACAGACAGACAGACGGACAATAAAGTGATCGTTTAAGAGTTTCGTTTTTTCCTTTTGAGGTACAGAACCCTAAAAATGGAAAAAGACAAATACATTTATAATTTAAGTAACCTAATTCTTTTAGTCCCTTATCGCAGCAGAGCAGAGGTCGTCAAATTGTTTATAATGAATAAGTTAGCTCAATTTTTTATGAAGCTTATAATAACGTATATTATCGCAGCAAGCTCGCTGTCATAAAAGTTATTTTTTTATTTTTATCTGTTGCGCGTCGGGGTCGCGGCTATCGGCGGACACCGCGAGATACGAGAGCTTCCGTCCGCGCGAATAACCGCTAAACGATATTCGCAGGATCGTCCTCTTGTGACCTATATTATAATATTCCAATATTATACCAAAAAATATGGACTTTACCCTCAAATCTTATCAGGATTGAAATGTTTACATTTAATTCGCAATTTACTAATGCAGAAGCGGTGAACCTTTGTTTACTGTTTAAATTTAATAAATACCTACTTATAACACACCTAATTAAAGGCATACTATTATTTTCTAAAAGATACCGTATATAAAGTAGGTATACTAAATATCAATTATCGCATAATACAAATACACTAAACTCATTGGATCCATATTTACATATAATGTACGAGTACGGTACCTATACTGCGTCTGCGCATTAGAATTATGTCAAATCCGAACAGGCATCGTTTCTAAACATAAACTTGTAGTTTACAGCACGCATTAAACCACGTAGCCGTAGGTATAATTTCCAGAAGCCATTAGCCATCCCCGGCGCAACGTGACGGTCGACACAAATCTAAAGATATGGTTTTCGGCAATAACTGTCGGGTGTTGAGGTTGTCGGTCACGGGTTATCGCTTTATACGCGATATCTAGATACTTATATGTTCAACGGAGAATATTTTGAATACGCCTAACCAACGCAGTTTCAATGCTACAAATATATTATTATAATAACTTGTGTATTAGAGATCTACGTTAACGGTTTCCCATTCGCCAAATGGTCTATAGAACACCTATAAAAGATACCTATGTAGACTACGCGACGTCCGACAGATAATAATCAACATGCATGGTAGCTATAGCTAATTACCAATTTTTTTTACTTTGATAATAACTTTTGAAAGTACATTACAAATAACCGGAAGTAATTTCGATAGTGAGTCGATGTTAATTAAAATCTCGTGAAACGAGCCAGTCGCTGAAAATCAATGAACGTATAATTTATGACCCACTGTGGCAACTGCAGTCATTTGATTAGGATTTGCGTTTATGTATTTGTATACCAAATACATATACATACATAGTTGACCGAATTGACCGGACTAGCTTATTGTTATAGAGAATGGTACGGAAACCTTCGTGCGTGAGTCCGACTCGCACTTGGCCGAATTTTATTTTTATTTTATAAACTTATTACATACCTACCTCATTAGTAGGTACTTATAGCTACCAATGCACAGGCATAAAGCATTACGTTACGGATCAATTAAAATTAAATAGAATATAAAAATATAATAATTAAACTTTACTTATTACACACGGCATATTTGGGTCAATAGAAACAAATGGTCATGGTATGATCTAGTTGTCGTTAGGTTCAATTACGATCGTTTCTTTCTTCCACTTCTCTGCGAGCTGAAGTAGGAAAATAGGTCGTCAGAACGATGCCACTGTTCAATGGTATAGTCTTTGATTATATACATGGTGTAGACTGTTATAGAGTAAAAGACCCACTGAAATATATATTATAGTTTTGCCGGTGGCACGGTTGACGGTGGGCGGTGGCTATTTCGTTAAATCGAGTTCTGGGTAGACACGTTACAGAAGAAACTTGAAAAGATACATTTGCTTAATAATAACAGCAGCCCGAATATTTCAGGGACACATCAATAATAATTTATTTACATAAATCAACAAAATGGAGTACGAAAAGTAGAACGTAAATAAATGTATTAGTAGATGTTTTCGGAAATGCATCGCGACTTTGATAGTTTAATAAACTTGTTGTCATCGTCAATTGGAAGAAATATGTCCGCAGCGGGCCACGGTCACCGCGCCGCGCCGGGGCTGTGTTGACCCGAATCATCTCGATCAACACGCAATGACGCCATCAATGTGATTTTAATCAAACAAATCGTCATCACAATAATTTAGCTCTATCTTACAAATAGATACATTTTGATAGTTCGTTATTGTACTCTACTGCAGAGTGTGGACGGAGCTATGTTCGGATCTGCCTACTAGATGGTACCTACCTACTACTTAAAAAGTACGATGTATATAGGTATATATTTTAAACAGATGTGCATGACATCATCAGGATCTGAGGCGGCGCGTGTTGATTATGGCTAGCCGGAGTCTGGACATCCCATTATTTCTGAAGCTGCTAACTATTCGCCTCTTTTCCCGCGCACGTGCACGCGGACGTGCTTTCGACTCAATTCCCACCGATCCTGCATGGTGTTGCATTTACCTTTTTATAATTAAGTTAAAACTTATATAGTAGGAAACATTACCACTTTAAACATACCTAGATTAGGCTTTTTATTATTATGTTTTCACAGACTTCAAGAAGTAGGGTTTCAGTTCAGTCACTCATTGTGGGTAGGGCTGGTGAATATCTATAATAAGTAAATGAAAATCATCAATCGCATATATTTTACTTTTCAGCGATTTTCAGGTAGTTTTGTTTTAGGTTTTAAAGTAAATACGTAGGTGCAAGTGGGTATATCGATTGACTAGACATAGTAGTTCTTATTAAAATTCTTGTCTTCAGCCCTTTTAACGTCCCACTGCTGGGCACGGGCCTTCCCCAGTACGAAGGGGATCAGGCCAAAGTCCACCGCGCTGACCTAGTGCGTGATGGCGGACTTCATATGTCATTCGAAAACTTGCTAGGTTTTCTCAGACGTGCAGGTTTCCTCACAATGTTTTCCTTTACCGTAAGACAAGTGGTGATCATAATAGAAATGATTCGCACTTGAAAATATCAGAGGTGCGAGACCCGGATTCGAATCCGCATCACTCGGATATCCAAGCGAGCGCGTTACCGCTGGGCAACCACTGCCTCTTCTCTTATTAAAAATACACTGAACCAATTCTGCTTCTAACATTATTTTATATGTAACTTGTGAGTTAAACTATGTCGTAATAATATGATTCATAAAGTCAAACAAAAAGCTCAGTCTGCAAAATACAAACGATGCAAGCTTGCAAACGTGGCGCGGAGGGCGGCGGCGGCGCGGGCGGGACGCTGCCCTCCAAACGAAACGTGCCTCGTTAGTTGCTATTAAATTATAAATCTCGCCTCATCTACATTACATTAAATCGAAATTACTTATATTCGCTTAAATATACTTGATTAATGATTATATTATATAACTTCCTACAAATACATTATTTTTGAATAGATTTTTATGTCTACTACCTAATTTAATGATCCCCATTCTCCGCCTAGAATGAACTATTCTTATATTAATGTGCGCCTAGATACATGCCTAGTATGAGTCACCAGGCTTCCGGGCGATAAATACGAGTATCTGCTATGTAGCGACGTATATTTTATGAGCTTTGCGTCGTCCATTATTGACGTACGATACCCTCTCGCCGCCAGTAGCCGGGGTACATGTACTAGGTACTGCAGTTCAAACTGAGTCCTCGTAACGACTTGCGGGCAAAGACCTTTTTCTAAAGTCTTGCGGTTAAAGTTTATTTACGTGGGGATCTCTGATACATTTAATAATAAATTATTATTAATAATGAATAGCTTATAATAATTATATTTATATATTTAAAGCATTTTTTATGAAACCTTAAACAATGTTAATTTATATATTTTTGTTTTTTTTTTTATTAAAGAAAATCTAATTCTTTACCTATTTGGAAGCTGTTTTTATTTGTATGTTGTTTGACGATCTTAAATAAATTTGAGATAAATATAGCCATATTATCATTTTTGTTCCCAGATAGGAGACAAGATGAGGAGTCACCTCCTATTGCTGGCCTTATTGGTCGCAGCGATATGTTCCACTGAGGCCGTTACGGTAATGTTCAGTTTTTTGTAACCTTCTTACCCTTTTTTATCTTAATTATTTTGTATAATAAATCTCAATACAACATTATATTTATACTTATTTTTACGTTTAGAAGCGTCGTAAACACCGCAGGCTCCGCACGACCACCACCACGGAGCCGTCGATGCTGGCGGCCGCGCGCCTGTTCCCGCCGGCGGCCGGCGCGCCGCGCGCCAGCGCGGAGGCCGAGCGGCTCGACGAGCAACGCTTCCAGGTACCGACGTACACTATGCGGAGTACCTACCGGCTACCTGTATACACCTCAACTCAATGTGTCTTACTCACCTAGATAACTTCTCTGTTTGTAGGAAGCGGAAAGAGCCCGCGTTGAAATGCTGCACGAGATGGAAGAGCAAAACGGCAATGAAGTTTATATGGATGGTGAGACACACTCATAGGTTTGCCTCGTGCGCTAATATTAAAAGGGGAAATAAAGGAGATAAATAATTGCGTTTGTCTTAGATCCCTGCTTGAAGGTGCACTGCAGCGCCGGCCGCGTCTGCGAGATCGACGAGCACGGAGACGCAGTCTGCAACTGCATCAAGCAGTGTCCCTACGAGACCGACTCCCGTCGCAAGGTGATTCACTTGTGTCTTAAATGTGCACACTGCATTCTTCAACATTAATTTAATTTTTCAAACAAAAAATAGCAACACCAACATTTCTTCATATATTTTTTTTATTTAGCGTAAGATGTAATAGTATTTTAAAAACTTAGTTTACTTGATTTACCTTAATAATCATCATCATCATCAGCCCTTTTTAACGTCCCACTGCTGGGCACGGGCCTCCCTCAGTACGAGGGGGATCAGGCCATAGTCCACCGCGCTGGCCCAGTGCGTGTTGGCGGACTTCACATGTCTTACGAAAACTTGCTAGGTTTTCTCAGACATGCAGGTTTCCTCACGATGTTTTCCTTCACCGTAAGACAAGTGGTAATCAGGATAGAAATGATTCGCACATGAAAATATCAGAGGTGCGAGACCCGGATTTGAACCCGCATCACTCGGTTATACAAGCGACGCGTTACCACTGGGCTACCACTGCCTCTAATATAGCTGTATTATTATTATAAAGAGGTGCGACGTCACGTCAACCAGACACCAGTAGATATATAAAAAGCATAAAGCTAATTGAACGAGTGCTGCCCGCAGGTGTGCACGCACCGCAACGAGACCTGGTCGTCGGACTGCGAGGTGTACCGCCAGCGCTGCCTCTGCCTCGACGGCTCCGACCTGTGCCGCGGCCCCGAGTACCACCACGTGCAGATCGAGTACTACGGAGCCTGCAGAGAGATGCCGGTAATATTTACATCTAACTCGTCCAAATAATATAACATACAATTTCAATTTCAACGTACTGCATACAGAGTAACCTTTCGTAATTGCAAAATCAGTAAAGTGACGACACGTCGTCTTCCCAAGGAGTGCGTTCCCACTGGGTCATCGATACCCTAATTATTTTTAGTGAATGGATCTTCTTTAAACATTGATTTGGGTAAATGTGAATAATAACCCCGCAGGAGTGCTCGGAGAACGAGATGGCGGACTTCCCGCGGCGCATGCGCGACTGGCTGTTCAACATCATGCGCGACATGGCGGAGCGCCGCGAGCTGTCGCCGCACTACCTGCGCATGGAGCGCGAGGCCGAGAGCAACCTCACGCGGCGCTGGACCAACGCCGCCATCTGGAAGTGGTGCGACCTCGACGCGCACGACAACGACAGGTGCGCCCGCAGACTTTTCGAAAATATAACAAAACCCGATGAGTATACGAGGATAGAATTTAAATTACTTTTAACCAATATTTTTAAATCAAAAATGCATAGCGAGGTCATTTGGCATACAGTAGTATATAAATAGAATAAAAAAATGAAAACGTGGCGCAGGTCCGTGTCGCGGCACGAGCTGTTCCCGATCCGCGCGCCGCTGATGGCGCTGGAGCACTGCATCGCGCCCTTCCTCGACCTCTGCGACGAGGACGACGACCACCGCATCACGCTGGCCGAGTGGGGCAAGTGCCTGCAGCTCGACGAGGTACCGCACTTGTCCATTATGTTCCATCATACTCACCTACCATTTAACACTGATGCAGATGTACCCATCATTAAGCATTTTAATAATGTGTTCTATTGTTAACGTTAACAAAATCATACTTACTAAGAAAATGAAGAGAATCTTAAGAAAATTAAAGCTAGGTTTTACCTTATATTTTATATAACGTATAAAACAGTAAAAAGAGCAAATATTGGCATTTAAAAAAACTTTCTTATTTAATTCAATGTAATATACTTATACACTATAAAGAATATGTTGTTACAGTACGAGCTGGAGGACCGCTGCGACGAGCTGGCGGAGGACGCGGCCTGAGCGCGGCGGGACTCGGGAGGCAGCGGAGACGCTCGGCTTAACTCTTAACCTTATTCATAAGTACTTAGTTTTACTTAATAAACAGAATGCAACATTAAATTTAATATTTTGTAAATTAAAAAAAAATAGGTTTATGCCTACCATTTTAATGTAATTATGTACATAAATTGTTTTACTTCCAATATTTCTACTCACTGCCACGTGTTCTGAATGTAACACGAACATATAATATATAGAAATATTAATAATTTTATACTGTGATTTTTAAAACAAAAAAAATAAATAAATAATAAAAATAAGATTAAACCTCTTTTAATTAGATAGTATTAATAATTCTTGTTAGTGTAATCATGGCCGTTGAAGTTAGTATGACCATAATGACGATAGAACTTAGAAGTGAGTTTAGACGAAAAAGTAAAGTCAGTTCATTACGTGTGAACGTGCACATCGACTAGCTATTTTGTTTTTAATATTTATAGACAAAAATAGTTATTGCGAGTGTACCTTCGGAGACAGACATATTATTTCAAACTTTTCTGTAAGCCTTGTTAATAATTTTCTAATACATAATTTTGTTATACCGTACTTCTTAAGTTTTAGCAAGAGACAAGAGTTGGCCATATATTGTAATCCTTCTATTATGGAATGCTAAAAATCTCCTTTTATCCTTATCCCTCCAAAGAACTATAATTATTGTGTTTTTCCAAGGAATTAAAGATTTTTCTTCAATAAAAGGTATTTTAAATGTTGTTTTGTGTAATAAGTAATAACGTATCATTACCTCTTAAGATTAAGCCACCGCCAGCTAAAAAACGACTGAATAAAACCCATAAATTTCCTGTGGAAATGAAATATTGTTCTGCTAATAAAAAGTCTAAATCATGACCTGAGTAATTAGGGTGTGCGTGTGCGAAGCGAGACCTAACACTATCCCAGAACCTGAGCATTTTGCGGTACACTTTAAGTTTACTGACCAACTATCACGCCTATAGATTTGTGCTTTATATTTCAAAGTGATATCTGTCAAAAAATATAATTTTATAACCATTTAAAAACAATGAACATTAACAATTTTGAGTTCATTTGCATTGGATAGAATGTTGTAATTGTTATTGTACTACTAACGCCATCTGCTAGAAAACCAAAGAGTTAACCACAGAGTACATTGGTATATACTGGGAGTTAACATCGCTGTAATATTATTACCCGTTAGAAAAATTACCCGAGCCACACTCGACTCACAAAGCTTAGCTTTTTGGTAGTAAGTAATCACCACACAAAATTTGGTTACAATCGGTCTAATACATTTTGAGTTAAACGATGACATACAAACAGACAAAAAATTAATACACAATAGGTTACAGTCATATTTATTACAGTTATCTTAATTTCAATAATTCCATGGTTACAGAAATTGTTTTTAAAAAATATTCCTACAGATTTTTTCTATTTTCTAATAAACATCTTTTTAGCATTACGTGAGATAAAAAAGAGACAGACGGACATATAGTGCTACAAGGATCTTTTTGAGGGCGTTGGTGTGAAATTAGGGTTACAAGCTAACAACATCTACTTACTTTTAGGGAATTGTTTTTAAAAATCTATCTCTTATAATCCGTAATTGAATTCAAACTTAGGAAATGAAAAAAATAAAATTAAAAATAAATGAAATTTTATTATTTAATATATAAATTATTTAATATAAATAGATAAAATATTAAATTTTATATATATTTCACTCTTTCAAGTGAGCGCTTGATTGCTTTTCTTTCATAAAATAATCCTTTACTTTTAGCACCACCTCTCTATCACCACTTCTTATTACTTTCGGCATATTTTGAGATATTTTTAATGAAATAAAAGCACAAAATATTCACAACATCGTCAACACTCCAGCTGTCTGTCAATAGTGACGGATGGCGGTGTTAGTTCTGATTTCGGCCACGCGCCAAAAGATCCTTGTAGCACGTAGAATATCTGAAAATACCTAATTAAAGCACCGACACAATTTTAGCACCCCATCGAAGGATTTTTGAAATCAAAATGGCCTGAATCGATAGGTCTACGTTCGGTCAGTATAGGTTCTTTATCATTTTTGTTAGGTCGCCTGTGATTTTTTAATAAATATTTTTTTAAATTTAACTATTATTTTAAAAAATTTTAGCACCCCATTGAAACTGAAACTGTTTAATCTTTATATTTCTACATTCTTTATCGTTAGGACAGTTTTGGTCTCTATACGTTTTGCTTTTATATTATCCATTTAGTTTTTTTATTAACAATTATAAATAATTGACATTGACAATGTCATAAGTCATTTGATATCTCATTTATGTTACCTTTTGAGCATTAGCTTCTTGTATTTTGGCTATACATTTTTATGTCATATTTAATATGTATTTTATAGTCTATATATAGTTATTTAATATTATTATTATTTTTGATTTGTTTTTAATTTATTGTTGTTGATTTTTGTGTTTTCTTTATTTATGTGTATCATTATTTTTTATGCCTTCATACTTTCTATTTTGTTTATATTCGTTTGTGTAACACTGAACATTCTCAATTTTTGTGTTATAAAAATTTTGTATTATCTTTCCTTGTAACTGGCGGGTGTTTAGGTATTATTATTATTTTAATTTAGGTATTATTAAATTTTAACGAATATAAACAAAATAGAAAGTATGAAGGCATAAAAAATAATGATACACATAAATAAAGAAAACACAAAAATCAACAACAATAAATTAAAAACAAATCAAAAATAATAATAATATTAAATAACTATATATAGACTATACAATACATATTAAATATGACATAAAAATGTATAGCCAAAATACAAGAAGCTAATGCTCAAAAGGTAACATAAATGAGATATCAAATGACTTATGACATTGTCAATGTCAATTATTTATAATTGTTAATAAAAAAACTAAATGGATAATATAAAAGCAAAACGTATAGAGACCAAAACTGTCCTAACGATAAAGAATGTAGAAATATAAAGATTAATCAGTTTCAGTTTCAATGGGGTGCTAAAATTTTTTAAAATAATAGTTAAATTTAAAAAAATATTTATTAAAAAATCACAGGCGACCTAACAAAAATGATAGTGGACCTATACTGACCGAACGTAGACCTATCGATTCAGGCCATTTTGATTTCAAAAATCCTTCGATGGGGTGCTAAAATTGTGTCGGTAATTAAAGCATAGAAGGCGCTCTACGACATTTAAAGCATAGATGAAAATGACAATACTCATAAACAGCTAACTTCACAAATAATACTTACCGACGACAGCGCGTTATAAATCCTACAAATTTTCAGGGACAGGCGGGTAATGCTTTAGTATGAAGCGATGGTTCTCCTGTTCTCTAACCTCCATGATTCTATATTAGTTTCACAGCGCCCTATTCTATCGTCACGCGACGGCCGTAAGTGAAAACTAGTGTCACGATAAGCCGACGTACCCCCACTACTGTTGATGCAAGACCTTCTTTCTGAACCGTGATATGTACTGATTAGTATTCTGTAGTAGGATCACTGACCTCTATCATGGAGGTTAGATACAGGAGAACCAACGCTTCATACTAAAGCATTACCCGTCTGTCTCTGAAAATTTGTAGAGTTTATAGCGCGCTGCCGTCAATAAGTAGTATCTGTCAAGTTAGCTATTTATGAGTACTGTCACTATTGTGACAACGTGAAGTTAGGCATTGAGACAACATAGCGATCGCAGCGCCTCCTTGGTTTGACAATATTTCTGAGACACTACATTGTAGGGCCTTGGTTCTCCTGGTTTCTAATCTCCATGGACCTCTATAATACCACTGGACTGGCTGTTGTCAACGTGCTTTTGTGGCTGCTTGATATTCGCCATTTTGGCGCTGTCCGCCGCTGTCGGACGTAGCAAGAGTTCGTGGTACTAAAACTAATGATGTCGATATAAAGATTTTTATTTTTTATTTTTATTAATCAATAACCGTATCATCATAATTACTACTTATGTTATATTAACAACGAAAATACAAAATTACTTTACAGTAAACAAACTCTTCTCGCTGTCATTTGCAATATACGTCAAAATTAGTTCTCGGGACTTTCGCTAGTGGCGCTTTAAATGTACACAAAAAAATTGCTGTCAAACGCTTGGAACAGCCTGTCCAGAGGTATTATAGAGGTCAGTGAGTAGGATGGTAATAAAGGTATGTCAATCCTCGTTTAGAGCAGCTGCTCTCTTAAGTTGGCGGGATAAATGATTTTTTTTTAATTTTTTTTGTTAATTCGTTTGTCCGTCGTTAGTTCGTGATTGTCCGATCAAATTTATTGTTTGTTCGATGTTCGTTTTTTTATAAATAATTTCCAAAAATTAATTAAAAATACTGTATGAGGTCGAACCGCTTGTGGATTTGTTCCTACTTCACATTTTTTATTTTTTGTTTAATTAACATTTTTCATAATTTTGGACCTTTGGGGTGGGATTAGGGACCTTTTTAATATTTTTTTTTAAATAAATAAAAGCAGAAAAATCAAATGTTTATAGTGAACAAAAAAATGACGAACGATTGAACGAACGAACTGTTTATCGCACTGTTTCATTTTATTCTTTTAATTAAATTCTACACTAAGTATCAAACTAAATTAAAGCAAGCACGCGAATACTTGTCTTTATCTTGATTTAGGCCTGTCTGAAAATGAGAAAAACTATAATAGTGCTATAAAAATTGCATATTGTGTTAAAAATAAATAACATAATATATGTAATATAATATATTATAGTATCGAGGTGTATGATGTGCATACGTATTACGTACCTATATCTTTGTTCAGATATATAGATTTAAATAAAATTAGTCGAATTTAAAATAGGTAATTTTTAAATGTTGAATTTATTTTTTTATCTTGTTTATTTATACGAAATATTTTAATATTTATTATTTTTTGTAAAAGTTTTACGCATGTCAAGATTTAATTTTAGGCCAATATACTTACATTTAGGCCAAAATACTGTCATTACAGCCTACACATTTAAGAAAAAGAAAGTAATTTATTTTTAAGCCGCTGTATCATGTATGGCTTGGCAGCACTGTAGAGCCCGCCATTTTGTTAAGCGTTCATTGGTGAACTTCATAAAGGAGTGTTGTTTATTTAAGCGCCACTTCCGCTTGCATACGATTGGCCAACCTGTCACACTACGGAGTGGCGCGGCGCTGCCATCTTTGTCTCGTTGATTTAGCTTGGCGCCTTTCCTGTGTTGGTTGTTCTCTAGTAGTGATAGTGTGTTACACGTTTCAAAATGGTGAGTTTTGCAAGATTTTGTGAAAATTATTACGTGTTGTAGTGATATCAATGTGAATTTTGGTGAAGTGAAGTGTAATATACATCCTGGCAAAGTTTCAGCTCTGTACGATAAAAATTAATAGGATTTTTCGCAATTTTTAGGCTGGTGGTAAAGCGGGTAAAGATTCTGGCAAAGCCAAGGCGAAAGCGGTCTCACGATCAGCTAGAGCAGGCTTACAGGTATGATTATTAGTATTTTTTATTTATTTCATGAATTTAGAAGCTCTAATTTATAGTTAAAAATCAAAGTAAAATTATTTGTAAAAATTGAATAATATGCTTGACCTCTAGTATGGCGGCGGCCAGCTTTGTATGGGAAGATAATCAATGATTTGGATTGAATATTATTTATCATCATTTTTCAGTTTCCAGTGGGAAGAATTCACAGACATCTTAAAAATAGGACTACAAGTCACGGTCGTGTCGGTGCCACGGCGGCTGTATATTCTGCAGCTATTCTTGAATATCTAACAGCCGAAGTAAGTGACGCCTTGTCAATATGGCGGCTAGCTGGCGCAATTATAATATTATAATGCTAATATTTCCTAGAAAGTTTAACTAAACTCTCTCGTTTTATATACTATATTACGTTTAGATCAACGTTTTTTATTAGTTTTGTGTGTTTAACTAATACATTAAAAGAGTAATTAAGACATAAGTATTTTGGCGGGAAATTATTCAATGATTATTTTAAGAAGGGAAATAAATTTATTAGATCAGTTCTATTTAATAATTCAACTAAAAGTTACATTTATTTATTTACTTAAGTACTTACAGTACATATATTGATAATAGTAACAAACCACTGTTGCTTTATTTTTAAATAGTTTTAGGAATACGTTCAACTGGCGGGAAAACGGCAAACAAAATGTTTTTAGTGAATTTCAATTCTCTGTATGTTAATTGTTGCAAATACTAAATAGTGGTAATATTTTAGGTTTTAGAGTTGGCGGGAAATGCATCCAAAGATCTTAAAGTAAAACGTATTACGCCAAGACATTTGCAACTAGCTATCAGAGGAGATGAAGAATTGGACAGCCTGATCAAAGCCACTATTGCTGGAGGCGGTGTCATCCCACATATCCACAAATCACTTATTGGTAAAAAAGGTGGACCGGGGGCACCAGTTTAATTAAGGTAAATATTGTAAGTCTGTGTAGTCTATATCTATAAACAATGCATCAAATATATATATTTAATATATAGATCCTAAATATTTTCAGTTAATTAATTTTCATATTATGTATAAGATGCATCAATGGTTCTAATGAATGTTTTGGTTATCAACAGGCTTCTGCTTCAACATTCTAACTGCATTTGACACCGGATACAATATCAGCATTGTAAAATTCATCAACCAATCAGTAAACATAGTTTTCTAAAGGTAGTGATGTGGACAGTGGAGTGACTTCAAAACTGTTGATCCGGACATTGTAGACATTAAGACTAGTAATACTTTAGATTAAGGAGATTTAAATATAATTGTATTAGAATTAAGATTTATTTTCTTGGTTCATTATGGGACATCTTAATTTTGCTAGACATTGTGTACAATTTATTTCAGCTAATACTAAATTATCTCACTGCTAGTTATGACACAAGAACTACAAATGATCCACACAGACTGAGCCTGTTGCAGTGATGTAATTTCGTTGGACTGTAACTGCAATTGTTTTAGCTGTTAAGCTGTTATAGTAATAATTTGCAGCATTTTGTATTTTTTTAAGTGACTATATCTAATTTGGTATGATTGAACTGTTACAAGTAAGAAATTGTTGTAAGAAATGTATTTTGATCTTTAAAATATATTGAGAAGACGCTGATATTTGTTTATTCTAATATTGAGTTTATTTTATGTCCCATTTTGAGAAACGATAGCAACTGCAAATTCATTTTTAATTATATGTTGTGCTGATAATACAAAAAACATTCTTGATTAAATTATTGTACAATTTGCAACAAAATGTTTTTCTTGATGTTAAAAAATAAAAGCTAAAAATAGAAATTTAGTTGCTTTTAAAATGTAATATATATATTGATGATCGTGAATTACTTAATCTCCTAAACTAATAATGCATTCATATCTTTTTTTTGCCTACATCATGCCAACTACTTCATGATATACAAGTATGTATGCAAACTTGTCAATCTTTTCACTTGACTGTGACGTGGGGTATATCAGAAGGAGTAAGTGATTCTTCTTGATACCGCAACTGGAACAGGATGTATTTACAAATATTATCATTATGAACTAAAATGAGGGATCTTTGGCACCAATTACTGCATAAGATATTTGTCCTAATAATATATTGAGTATGCTATCAAAATATAGGTTTTTTAAAAGCGATTATCCATAATTCTTATTGTTTTTTTCGTATGGCTAAGAATGCAACTATGCTAAAGAAAGCCGGTAAGAAATAAGTTGCTCTTTTAAATAAATGCTAGCCTTCTGAAGTCGAAACCAAATTCTTTTGCCCGTTCGCCCTTCTTGTACCCAGTGATCATTATTTTGTTTCGAAGTTATTTTAAAGCTATGATATCTTGTAAGATATTGAAATCCAATGATTCGAAGAGCAATAATTTTATTCAAAATTAAATACGATGAATATCTTATTTATTTGGATAAAAATTAATATTATGTTTATTAAACATCTTTGCTAATACAGTCGACTGTCGTTAATTCGAAACTCGAGGGACTTAAAAAATTACGAATTATCGAGTGTTTGAAATATCAAATGGTTCAAAATTTGTGAGAGAAAATAAATAAAACTTCGAATTATTAAGTGTTGATCAATTATTATTTAAGTGCTAATCTATAACAATTTCAAAAGTTTAGAGGTACAATTGTCTACATAATTATAATTACATCGTACATTCATAATGTAAATTAATCTTTCGGTTATACTGGATTGCTCTAAAGCACGTTGCTGCTGCTCAGACTGCTTAAAGCACGTTGCTGCTGCTCAGACTGCTCAATAACTTTTTTAACCGAAAAAGTGCCTGAAATGCTTTTTCATCATCATTTTTTTTAAGCTGTATACCAACGAAAGAATACGCGTCGTTTTGTTATATAGCAATGATTTTTTCGTTTGAATTACCAAGTGCATAAAAATGTATTGATTTAATTCGAAATATAAAGAGATTTTGTAGGGAACTCGTGACAACTTTGAATTATAGAGAGGTTCGAATTATCGCAGGTTTGAATTAACGAGAGTCGACTGTAATGCATTGTCTTAAAACAAATTTGATTACCATAAAAAGAAGGTTATAGCGAGTCAACCTTAAAAGATAGACATATGCTATCGCGAACTTTTTTTAGAACTTTTAAAGAGGAACAATTCCGTCTTACATAATTTTTGCATAACTTTAACTGTTTACGCAGCGCACGCAACGTAAGGTCTCAAAAGTCTATTTTTTTGTCCCGTAGTTCCTGAGATTAGCGCGTTCAAACAAACTCTTCAGCTTTACAAATTGTATAGATAAATATGGTGGGGCATTATTATAACAGCGTCAACTAGTTGGTATTCTACAGTCTATTTCTATTATATAAATTTGTGTGTAATGGGAACATACATTTTATGAATATTAACATCCATGACTGGAGTCATGAGAGTTGCTCAACAAATGAATGCCCCAGCGGGATTCGTACTCGCGACCACTGGCGCAGAAAGTAGGGTCACTAACAACTGCGCCATACATATCATCGTTAAATATAAACATTATTTTTATTTATTTTATAAATAACATTATACATAGTCTTTGTATGAGAACATTTTTACATTTCCCTTAACAAGAAATTCTTGAACAGTAAATTAATAAGCTTTACTCGATAATAATGGTTATTCGCTTGAATAAAAGGCTTCTCTTCTTAATTATTACGTTTATCATTTATTTATAGCAAAAGATTATGTTACTTGAATATTTAGTTTAAAGCAGACTTAATACTTGACGTCCCTTAAAGTTAATAGATATGAAAATATTTATATTTTAGGACAAAGCTATAAAAATCGTTTATGCGGGTTTGTATGTATGTGTAATTAATAATTATGACTGTAATTAAGTTTATCTGAAAGATTGGTTCAAGAATTATACCGGTCACTTCACATACACGAGTATTTTAAACTTAACTTTATAATATGGGCCGCTAATTTATTGATTTGATTAAGGACTAGCCTATTTCATTTAGCGAATTTCTTATTCTTTTTTTAAATAAAATTAAATTTCAGCTATCTGCCACCTAAAGTCCTATTAATATAATCGGTCTTACTGTTTTGGAGATGGCCGAAACAAAGAGATAAACAATAAATTAAACTTAATATATTTATCCTAGAAGTACGTCAACGTCAATATAATATGGTTTCGTCTTCGATAATGCCTGGTATTTCCAGGAACGAAATGATAACAATTTCTTATTTGGACATTGAATACTATTACAAATCTAGTAAAAAGTTGATATTTTGAAGTAACAAACAAAAACTTTCAATTTTATTTAAATGTATAGATTAGAGCGCTTGAAACATGATATTGTCGTCTAGCCGCTAGCAAGCGCCGAGCACCAACGCTGGTGATGATGCAACAACGACGGTGGTTACAACTCGTTTGATTTACGCCTACGTTTAAATGTTGTTCGGATTTAAATGCTTGTGTACGTTTTCATAGAAATAATAATTTCACGTTGTTATTGTTAATTATAATTTTCAATTATCCATCCATGATTATAATAAAATTGTCGTTAGTACTCCTAAGCATTATAAACAATACCCGTATGAAATTTACCACTCTTTAGAAAAAGAGAAAGCTATCGGGCAGCCTATACCTTTTTTGTTTTGTACGTCTGTGTTAACAAAAACTTTTATTTATATGTAAGTACATTGTTTACTTTATAGTTTACAGTATGCATCAAGAGAATTTCAAAATCAAAAACATTGATGATAAGGCAAAACTTCAAACACGATAACAGACTTTCTAGATAACGTCTCGTCGTTCATCTTAACACTTCCCGTATCTACATTACGGCCTGTCCGCACTGCGAAATTTCACCGCGCGAATTTTATTCTCGCGATTTATTTTCCGCGATCACCTGCATCGAATTGAGAGTAATCGCGCGAAATTTTATTCGCAGTGCGGATACTTGTATAAGATTCCATGTGTTACAGAATTGCGGAAAAAAAACCGCGCGGTGAAATTTGGCAGTGCGGACAGGCCGTAATAGTTGAATAGATAACGCTTAAGTCTATGCTATTACTGATCCGTATTTTATATTGTCCGTAAAATAGTAGGCGTCCAAAAATATACAATAAATAATGTCTTATACGAATTAATGATGACTTTATTATTAATCTATGATGATGACAATTTCCTAATCCTAAAATAAGCTAAGATGATTATTATTTTATAAAAAAGTATATAAGTATTTATGCATAAAATCTGTAATTTAGATTAACAGCTTTTCACTAAATTTATATAGAGTATACACGGTACTTACATAAAAAAATGACTGTGTGTCTGATTGTTCCGGCTAATCTCTGAAACAGCTAGACTGATTTTGACGGAACTTTCACTCGCAGATAATGTTATAAGGAGTAACATAGGCTACTCTTATTTAATTAGAAAAAATACCGTTTAACTTAATTTACCTTACGCCTAGCGAAGCGGGCCGGGCTGTGCTATGCTAGTGTTAAATATATATTTTTTAAATATATTATCTGTATTCTGTTATGGTTGCACTGACCTCTATAATACCACTGGACTGGCTGTTGTCATCGTGCTTTTGTGGCTGCTTGATATTCGCCATTTTGGCGCTGTCCGCCGCTGTCGGACGTAGCGAGAGTTTGTGGTACTAAAACTAATGATGTCGATATAAAGATTTTTATTTTTTTATTTTTATTAATCAATAACTGTATCATCATAATTACTACTTATGTTATATTAATAACGAAAATGCAAAATTACTTTACAGTAAACAAACACTTCTCGCTGTCTTTTGCAATATACGTCAAAATTAGTTCTCGGGACTCTCGCTAGTGGCGCTTCAAATGGACACAAAAAATTGCTGTCAAACGCTTGGAACAGCCAGTCCAGTGGTATTATAGAGGTCAGTGAGGGTAGAGATAAGGAGAGCCATCTCATATGGGGGAAAGTTGAAAAAGTGTCCAGCTGTATACTGAAAATAAAGTTTCCATTACCTGCCAGAATAGCGCTGGCGTTTGAATAGTTTCAAGATGAACATAGTTGTTATAAATAGAGTGAAGTTTGCTGAGTTCAAATATTTAAAAAAAATTATGACTCATCACTCAAGTATTTAGTAAAATGCTAGTATACAAAACCTCAACTATTTAAGTAGTCTAAAAAATGTTTTAGTAAATATAAACAAAATACTGCAGAGAGAAAGCGTCATTTTATGTGTGATTTATCGACTGTTACTGCAGCGCCACTCTTACTGGACGCGTTTTTACGGACACTTTTTCGTACATGAGATGGTCCTCCTTACTTCTACCCTCCATATATCTATGGTTTTGGACTTTGTAGCATAGATGAAAAATAAAGCTTTGTAGAATCGTTGTCCCAGTATATTATCTATGCTCTTTGCGTTGTCGGTTCACACCAGGGTATTATTGTTCTGTGGTTATATTTATATTATCTATGGATAAAAGTTTCACTCCGTTGCGTGTGCTTAGTTTTGTTCGTATATTTTATAAATAAAGAAAAATTATTACGTTCATAAGTTGCGTTTTCGAGTATATCAACTTCATTAATCAATAGTAAAAGAAACATTTTGTAATTGTCTAAAAAAAATGAGTTCGAGACACCGTGATAGAAGTCGATCCCGTTCCCGTGATCGTGATCGTGATAGACACAAGGAAAGAGAAAAAGGACGCGATCGTGATCGTGATAAAGATAGAGATCGTGATCGCGACCGCGACAGAGATCGCGACCGTGACAGAGACAGGGATCGCGAGCGCAACCGCGACCGAGATCGCGACCGCGACCGCGACCGCGACAGACACAGATCTAAGAGGTTTGATATGCATAATGATTTTAATTTATTGCAAGTAGCTGTTTTTCCAGTTCCATTTAGCAATTGGGTCCTGTGCTATAATACAAATAAATCAGAAATTTTAGTCAAATTTGGTTCAGTAATGGCAATATCTTCAGTCTTCAGTTAATTAAAATTGCCTTATGAATTTGAATTTGAAATGAGTACCATGAACTACTGTTTAGAAATGTAACACATTACAATACTTAATAATACAATGCTTTAGTATGAACAATAACAAATAAAATTATACAGCGAAGTTGTAATAATTAATTACTTATACTTAGTTATAACACTTTTGCTAAAAACTTGTTAAATATCTGTTATTATATAGAGATAAAGATAGAGATCGGAGTAGAAGCCGTGATCGTCACAAAGAAAAGAGAAGAAGTCGTTCACGAAGTCGTAGCAGAAGTCGTGGGAGGAAATCTAAAGACAGGTATGTTATCTACAGTATTCCTAAATGAATATTTCCATTCTAGATATGTGCTATATGAAATTACACTTAATTAAAAGGATATTTAAATGATGTCTCAGTTAAAGCAATAACTGCTATTTAAATAAGCATTATTTATAATTGTGTTCAGGGATGGCACAATCGCTCTGCTAGATCAAATGGTGGGCACCACAACTAAAGCTACTGCTCGGCAAGTGGCTGCTCCTACAACCATCAATCCTGCGACACAAGCAGCTATATTAGCTGCCGCAGCAGTTGCTCAGGTAACAATAGTAGTAGGTTTGTCTGGTTATTGCTACCATCAGATGGATATGATTTTCAGTTTTTTGCTTCATGAGATTACTTGACAATATTTATGAAAGTAATATTGAACTTTGTTGAATTAATGTTGTTATTATGTTTTATCTGTTCATTAAGAATATGTTTCCATACTGACCTTTAGTATTTAATATTGTAATCATTTCCAGCACAATGCTGAAGAAAGACAGGTAACTATTATGTGATGAGTTACATTGAAAAGAATAATATAAGCTGTGGAAACTAAACACAATTTTAACACTCTTATATTATATTTTAGAAATATGTTGATTTTATGGTAAGCAATAGTTAAGTAATAATAGTGTTAGTCAGTGACAGATTAGACATTATTGTAAGCAGGGGTCATTGAAACATTTTATAATTTTTGATATCTCCTAGCTTCCTATTTAATATGATGATTGAAATTATTTTACTTATCCTTATAGTGCTGCCAGATGTTTTATAGTAAATGGTCCACGGCCAAGTGGTGAGAGTTAGTAGAGAATAGCTTAGCTGATACATTTGTTATTGGAGTTACATTTTATTTTATCATTCATACTGAAATTAGTTTTGCTTATAGAAAAATATATTACACATATAAAAACAAAGTATACATGTAAAAGTATGTATTTCAATACCCTGGACTGGAGTAGTATGTGGTGTATCTGGCAGCACTGTGAGCGCAGTGTGAGCGAGTACTAACGCGTGCGTGACAGACGTTCGTGGCGCAGCGGCGCATGGCGGCGCCCGTGCAGCCCGCGGCGGCGGCGGCGGCCGCGCTGTCCGCCGCCACCGCCATCCCGCCGCCCACCTCCGTGCAGCAGAAGCTGGAGCTGCTGCAGGCGCGCACCGAGTCGCGCTACCGCGACAAGCTGCTGCTCGACCACCACCCCGACGACGACAAGGACGACGGACAGGGTGAGTGCTCCGTCCCTCGTCCCGGGTATCATACTGTGCCTGGACACAGCAGAGTGTGACAGACTGACAATGCGCAGGTCCGCCGGGCGAGACGGCGGCGGAGCGGCGCGCGCGGCGGCGGCGCACGCGCTGGATGGGCTCGGAGCACGACAAGACCTTCATCCCGGGGCTGCCCACCGTGCTGCCCTCCACGCTCACGCGCGAGCAGGAGGAGCAGTACCTGTGTGAGTGTCCCACCTCGCCCTTTATGTTTTACACCGATTATGCATACACATTTTTTTTATTTAATATAAATTTTCTTACCTAGGTACCCTAACGCTAATACAGTTTTCATTTAATATTATTTACAGGATGTTAAACTAATCCTAATATATATAATTTTATCCTAAAGCACTTGCTAGCGTCGCAGTCGGGCAGACGACTCATGGTTGTGACATACATTTTATAATATTTAACCTTTAATGACCACTAATAACTTTCAGAATATTGAAGTTTGAACTTGTGTAGCATATTTCTATATTTGATCTGTTTAATGTAATGACTAATAGAATATTATTTTACTTCAGGTTCGATTCCTGGTTTGAATTATGAGCATATTATATAGAATATTATTAATTTCTTGTAAACGTAAACATTTCATAAACATTTCACTGTGGTTTGTTGATCGATTACATTCACCTTTATAAAATATATACTTAATATTGTGATGTATGTACGTGTGTGTGTGTGCGTGCGTGTGTGCGTGTGTGTAGGTACGTGCGGCAATGTTCTAATGAGTGCGTGTCCGCGGCTAACCCTTGCCTTGCAGTGCAGCTGCAGATCGAGGAGGTGAGCCGCAAGCTGCGCTCCGGCGACCTGGGCATCCCCGCCAACGTGGAGGAAAGGTACTGCCGCCGCGCGCCGCCGCGCTGAGCCCGGCGCGCCCCCGCCAGGTTTCCCCCACACATTATCTAGTGCCCGCCGCTCCGCCACACGGCTCTGTGATGAAAAAATTATTGAGTATTAACCGTGACGACTCGACAGGAAGTTGAGGAGTGTCGGCGCGCGCCCTCTCGCTCCCTCCCGCGCTTATCGTATTAATGATATTAATGCTACTCTTTCCAGCGACGAAGGCTAATCGATACTTTACTCACTATTAATGATTATTTTCAGCGCTCTAACAGTGTTCGAATTTCAGGTTAATATCAGAAAATAATCATTTTTTTTTCTCAGGCCGTTGTATAGTATAGGAGTTACGTAGCTTACGTTCATAATAATGGAGCTTTATTTGATTTAATCATCCTTTTAATTATTCTGTTAGGACATTCAATTTTCAATAGGATAAGAAATGCACATAATAAAATAACATTTACAGTACAGTTCGTATTATGTGCGAGCATTGTTCATAGCGGGCTACGTGTCATGCCACTGTATCTGAATAAATGAGTCGCTTACGAGCGTGTCGCGTGCGCGCAGGTCGCCGTCGCCGGAGCCCATCTACTCCACGGACGGCAAGCGCCTCAACACGCGCGAGTACCGCACGCGCCGCAAGCTGGAGGAGGAGCGCCACCGCCTCGTGCAGCGCATGCAGCAGATCAACCCCGAGTTCAAGCCGCCGCCCGACTACAAGTACGTTCCTGAATGTCCATTCCATAAAAATATCATTAGAATACTCCTAGTTTCCACATTCTCACGATATTGTATCTGTATCGCAGGCCACCCATCATACGCGTGCACGACAAGGTGATGATCCCGCAGGAGGAGCACCCAGATATCAACTTCGTCGGGCTGCTCATCGGGCCGCGCGGGAACACGCTTAAAGGTAACGTACTGTTGCTTGCGTCTTCGACCGTTCTTACTAAAGTAAAAATATGGCTTACTGATGAGATGTGAACTGTAACAGCGATGGAGAAAGAGACGGGAGCAAAGATAATAATTCGCGGCAAAGGCTCGGTGAAGGAGGGCAAGGTGGGGCGCAAGGACGGGCAGCCGCTGCCGGGCGAGGACGAGCCGCTGCACGCCTACATCACCGCCACCAACGCCGACTGCGTCAAGAAGGCCGTCGAGAAGGTGAGCTCCACACGCGCACTACTACGCTATTCTGTGTTAAATTTTCCCTATTAAAAATAGTTACACTTTAAAGAGGGTTAAGAAAGGTCATATTTTTTATTTAATACGTCTTATACTTATAATTATAAAAAAAAACCTTGTGCGCGCAGATCAAGGAGGTGATCCGGCAGGGCGTGGAGGTGCCGGAGGGGCAGAACGACCTGCGCCGCATGCAGCTGCGCGAGCTGGCGCAGCTCAACGGCACGCTGCGCGAGAGCGACGCGCCGCGCTGCGCCAACTGCTCCGCCGCCGACCACAAGACCTGGCTCGTCAGTTCCCCGCTTTCTACCCATACTAGGGAAATGCAAATGCATTAGACAATGCGTAAACAGTAAATACGCATGTCATCAGCCCTTTTGAACGTTCCGCTGCTGGGCACGGGCCTCCCTCAGTACGAGGGGGATCAGGCCATAGTCACCGCGCTGGACTAGTGCGTCTTGGCGGACTTCACATGTCTTACGAAAACTTGCTATGTTTTCTCAGACATGCAGGTTTCCTTACGATGTTTTCCTTCATCGTAAGACAAGTGGTAATCAGGATAGAAATGATTCGCACATGAAAATATCAGAAGTGCGAGACCCAGATTTGAACCCGCACCACTCACTCACGTCATACAAGGGACGCCTTACCGCTGGGCTATCACTGTCTTTAAATACGCATACTCAATCATAAATCAACTAGACAACTCCTTTTTTTAAACACATATGACAATTAATTTGCTTTGTCACAATAAATATATAAGAATAATAGTAATGATACTTGGAGGAAATTTTGCTTCCTATCAGTGAAAGAATTTTTAAAATCCGATCAATAAATTTATGGATGCCTTCTTACATGAATACCTCTGTAATATTAGTGTAGAGTATCGTCAGCATAATGAATGTTACGTGTGTTGTGTTGCAGTGCCCCGACAAGCCCAACGTGACCAACAGCATCGTGTGCTCGTCGTGCGGCGGCGCGGGGCACATCGCGCGCGACTGCCGCGCCAAGCGCCCGGGGCACGCGCCGCCCGCGCTCGCGCACGACAAGGTCGGACACAAACACTCACGCGCTAGGTTCTCTCAGAGATGCTGGTTTCCTCACGATGTATTTCTACACCGCAAGACGAGTGGTGATCATGTTAGAAAAGATTTGCACGTGAAAATATCTTAAGTGTGAGACCCGGATTTGAATCCGTATCACTCGTATATTCAAGCGAGCGCGTTACCACTGCCCACTGGGCTACCATTGTCTTTTTATCCCTACACGTTCAGTTTCAAAATACAGTTTTGTCTAGAAAACTAGCTTTATACATAGTGATTGCATCGGATCTATAAATTAATTTGATATTTAAAATATGCTTTTATAACGCTTAATTTTCATTTATTTAATTTTATGAAGATAATAAATACTATCAACCGGAATACTATTAAATATTGGTTTACTTATTTAAATATATTATATTTAATACTTTTTTAGGTTTACGCGAATATTCGATATTATAAATGAAACTACCTTTTCGGATTTTGTCGCGGATTTATTTTGATTTTTAGTTCCCCTAGTTAGGAACTAAAAATCAAAATAAACCTGCGACAAAATCTGAAAAGGTAGTTTCATTTATAATTATGATACTTATTTATTTTTGTTACTCACTTGTAATAGGTATATATGCATTATGAAATTGTAAGTACCGTTAGATTATATTTTTGAAGTTTACAATATCACGAATTGAAAACTGTCAAAAGATTTCAAGACAGTTCACAGTCTTTCGATAGTTTATAATCAGGTTAAATTATAATCTAGCGGTATGAACAATTTTACGGTGACATATACACATACACATTACATATCATATGTAACACTAGTAGTACCAAGTGTGCGCATGCGCAGGCCAAGATCGACGAGGAGTACATGTCGCTGATGGCGGAGCTGGGCGAGGCGCCGCCGGGCGCGGGCGGGGCGGGGGCGGGCGGCGCGGGGGCGGGCGGGCGCCGCCCCGCGCACGCCGCCTTCGCGCCCGCGCCGCCGCCGCGCGCCATCCTGCCCGCGCCGCCCGCGCCCTTCGCGCACGCCATGCCGCACGCGCCCTGGCTCGGTAATTGTCACACTCGCACTTGTGCTCTTACAACACAATAAGTAATGTTAATCTTTCGAGACCATACCATTTAAGAATTTATCAAAAGCTATAATCATAATAAGTTGTAGCAACAAATTAAATATGACTCCGATAAAATTATAATTCATTAAATAATAATTGCATTGCAAAGAAATCTGGTGCCATTTCTCTCTTTATCCAAATAATTATATTATTATGGTCAATAACTTTAGAGATCACCACACAAACCACAGGTTTTCCTGTAACCTTTGGTGTAAAACATCAGGAATGTAAGAACAAAATGCATCCACGGAAATTGGTTTCTTTCGTCACTCATTCAATTGACTTAATATTATAATGGTTGTTCGCGAGCAGGCGTGCCGGCGAGCGCGGGCGCCAGCGTGAGCGCGGCGCAGCCCCCGCCGCCCGGCAGCGCGCCGCCCTTCCCGCCGCCGCCGCCGCCGCACCAGGTACTCTTGGGCCTAGTAAATAAATTAAATAAAAAAATTTTTTTATAAGTGTAATCTAATATATATAAATCTCGTGTCACAGTGTTTGTAATCGAACTACTCCGAAACGGCTTGACTGATTTATATGACATTTTTTTTGTGCATATTTTTGGTAGGTCTGAGAATAGATCGTTGGCTATATTTTTTTCCCTAGGAGACAAGGGTGGCCTTCTCCACATTTTTTACATCTTATTTTTACTTACCTTGCCTTGCCTTGCGCAGATAAAGTTTGCTGACTAATAATAGCCGCTGTGGTACTCCTGGTAATCCATCATATAATAATACTAGTGGTGCTATATTAATGTAAGCTTGCCGTCCGCAGGGCGACGCGCCGGGCCCGCCCGCGCCCGCGCACCTGCCGCCGCCGCCGCCCGGTGAGCCCGCACACACACACACACACACACACACACACACAATACTTTTTATTTTAAGGTTTTAATACGTTACTCACATATTGCAAATATTTTGCAGTTACTAGTATCCGCTGGGTGCGTGACTCTAGCGCCATCTAACGATACAACTCACGGTGGCTCTTTTGAGAAAATATACATGTATTGTATGCCAAATAGCTATTGAAAAAATAAAATAAACTTGAAAAAAAATTTTTCAATGTTAAATGTGATATATTACACAGAGTGTACATTAAATTAATTTTTTTTCCGTGGGTCAGCTGAAAACAGTAAGTAAAATAAATACAACAACTAAAACAAGTCTCAATAAGTGAATTAGGTTGGCCCAACTTTTTTTGATTTACGAATTTTTAATTTTTAATTATTTGTTCGTCGTTTGTTCGTTAATGTTCGAATGTAGAAATTGTTTGTACGTCTTTTATTTATTTATAATTAATTAAACAAATGTTCACCCTTAAGTTGGCCCCCTTTACTAGATATCTTTATTTTTATCGCTCAGATTAATTAATTTTGATCAATTATCGTTGGTTCGACGACTATTGGTGATTGTTCGATCATAAAAACAATTAAATTCCCAATTATTAATTATTTTATATCTAATAAGCAAACCATCACTTCATTGTCTGGCAACCGGAAACTTATAAAATTTACAATTACTATTTCTACTAGTATTTTTGCAATTTTATTTTATTTATTTAATTTAACTGACACACGTGCTATTTTTATGGTCATAAATAATAAAGAGCCACTCGTAGTTCTGGTTTGGTCCGCAGCGGGCGCTGACATCACTTTTGTTTCCCCCACCATGCCTTACGCACCCAGCGGTAGATGTTCTATTTCACGAAGTCCGTTTGCCTATGTTTGTGGTTGTGCATGCATGTGCACATTGTTTTAGTGTGCGTAAGCTCAGGAGCGCTCAGTCTCGGCCACGACGCCGAGCGGGTCACTAGTGCTTATTGTGTTCACGCTACTTTTTACCCTGAGTACTGTCGGCATGGAAACAAAGCGCAGAAAAGTGGTTCGTAGTGAGCACATGGCTCAATACTTGTAGCCATGTCGAGAAAATCGAAAAAGAATATTTAAAATATTTCGACCTAGATTTCGAATTAATCATTAATTTGCAAGATGATTCTGATAACAGCGACGAAGAATCCGAATTTAATTGTTTTTCAGATAGCGATTACATTACCGTAATTCTATATCTATTTGTTTTAAGTTTTTTTATTTTATTCTTCTAATCATTTGTACGTAAAATAAATATATATGATGGTTCTAATAATACTTTTACTTACTACCAATTTCATAATACTAATTATATTTATAATAAAAATATACTAATTAAATTTATTAATAAAAATATAAATTATATTTATAATAATAAAAGATGATTTTTTTTTGCTAACTTTACCAACGTTCACACACACATAAGCGCTTATCGGTACACTTCACTACTACCTACAGGGCTGAGCGGACTTCGTGAAATAGAACAACTATACTGAAAATTGTCATTTAAAAATTACATACTCTTTGCTATTTTGGTGACTCGGATTTATTTTTGATTTGTAATTCTTTCTATTGAGCTCAACTTGGAAAATTTTAAACTAGTGCCTACTGAAGAAACTGTGTTCATCTCCTGATTGCATCATCAAGTTGGCCAGATATCGTATACACAATGTTTTAAATCAGTGCAACGATTAATTTAGATTTACTGTCGTGGTTGCAATTGTAGCAAGTACTGGTAATAAATACTTTAAGAACACAGTACGCCGTGGGAATGACTGCCTCCAGGCTATTTCAACCTTATAGAACTATTGTTAATTTCTATTTGATTTATAAAAGAATAATAGATTAAGACAATAATAATATAAGTCCTGCTGAGATTCTTTCGCCAGTAAAGTGTAATAATTGAATGCTGAATAAAATATTGAATACTTCGCATGTAGACTAATAAGTGGTCGTGTCGCAGGCATGATGGGCATGGGCGGCGCGGGCTGGCGCGGAGGCTTCGCCCCGCCGTGGGCGGCGCCGCCCGCCGCCTTCCTGGCGCCGCCGCCGCCGCCGCCGCCCGTCTCCTCCTCCTAGCCGCAGGATACTGACGCGTGCAGGGGGTTTCAAATACTAACAGTTTTCACAGTAAAAGTATTTTGAGTTAAAGCAGCGGTGCCATGTCGTGGCTAGTTACAGTTTATCTATCAATCTCAAAGCAGTTTCCCGACTGTCTTACAAAAGTAAGTGTGTCGCGAGCGCCTCACGCCGCGCTACTATTGAATGGGTAACTTTACAATTAAAAATAAAATATTTTATGGTTCAATATATTATGTTATTTGTTGATTTTAATATTTATATTATAAATATTTTCATGCGATAAACAATAACTTATGTTAATAATTCATTTAAAGTGACCATAACATGGGATAGTTGGCGCGACAGTCTTGCCAACTCCTCCAACTAAAACCAATGTCATTACTTCGTACATATATTTATATATTTGACTATTTAAATCTATATGCAGACGCTGGTACCTATCTAATATTATGAAGTAAGAATGATTTTATTATGACGTAAATAAAGCAGTGTTTGCGACACGCGCGTCCCGACGCACGCCCGCACAAAGTGACGTCACCGGCTCCGCGGAGTACGTCATTAAAACCATTTTTCTTTACTCAATAGAATACATTTAATTGAATACTTATTTGTTTTATTTTCTACCTTTGTCAGATACATGTAGAATAATAAGAACCGATGCTCACTACAATGCCGTTCACAGATCGTGCTCGGTCTGTTGAAGTCGTACCATGTTCATATCATAAAATAGCCATTAAAAAAGCAATTTAATTAGGCCATTGAAACACTGTTTTGCGCAACATGGCGTCAGTGACGTCACATGGAAGTATTATTAACAAACAAGCGTTATACACAATAGGGTACTTTCGGTGGTGAAAATTAAATTTTGAAATTTGATAAAAATAAAAGATTATGTAGAAATATACTTAATATTCTGATTTTGAGTCATAAAAGCTCATAATTGATTTATTATATTAAAATTAAAAGACGTATAGCTCGCGCCAAACTTCTTGGCCGTCCCGAACTAGGCTCATTGCATTGCGCAGAACACAAAATCAGGTATTAGCGGGACGCACAAGAGCTTGGGGGCAGCGCCACACCCCGCGCGCGCACACCGCTCACCCGCGACGCGCGCTGCTAGTGTGAGTGCTACGTCCGTACACAAATCATGCAAGTGTTGAGCTCTGAGAGTACTATCGCGTTCAGAATTCGTTCGATCGTTTCGTTAATTTGTTGTTATAGTTTTTAGTTATTGTTACTTGTTGTTATTGTTAAGAGTTATTAATAATGAGAAAGAATATAAGAAAATGTGATGTCATCATAGATGACCTAACTGAAAACATAATAATTCACGTGAGCGATAATGAATCAGATGAAGAAGATTTGATATTTTTTGAGAAGAGAGTGATTCGGATGCGGAATTTATGGAAGGTGTGGCCCCATTGTGAATATAGTTTTTATTTATATTAATGTTTTTTATTTACATTTATCCTATTATTACCTAACCTATATGTTTTACAAATAACACATACATTGTATATTAAATTAAATAAAATAACCTATGAAATAAACACGAACTTTATAATCAACAAATAAAAATAAATTGACATAATATAATAAGTATTAAAAATGTTAGATAACGAAAATTGTTTGGTTGATTACGTATTGCCCACTCGACTATACCATGCGCAAGTTCGGACTCGCGGCTACATTCAAGGCGGCCACAAAGTTTGGCGCGGGCTATAATTTTTAACCTGTATATCACGTGACCTAAAACACGAGCTGCTATGGGTGTGACGTCAGTCAGGCAACCACAGACCACTGTCAGCATAGAGCATATTGCTAGTTGCTACATAGTGGTCAGTTCAGTGTAAACCAGATGTGTAAACACTCAACACATACATAGGTATTACATCACAAGACTGTTGTTTATTACCAGTATTACGTCACCAAATGGCTGACAACGATTTTGCGGGAATAAAAAATGTTTAAAATTAAATTTAATTTTATGGCAAAAAAGCGTGTTTATTTTGCCGAAATATATTTTATTGTGGCTTTTTATTAGGAAAATCAACATTTTAAAGTACTTTTTCCAACATAGTAGAATACCCCATTGAGTTAGCATTTATTACTGTTAATTACGGTACGTCGCGTCGATGATACTTATTACAAGGCAGGTTATTTTGAGTTTCTGCCGTGACATCATTGCACACAAGCCAATCGAAATCATTTTGGTCGGTATGATAACTAAAACAATATTAAGTTTGTAAGGGTTTTTTTGTATCACTACATATTATAAAATAAAGACCTCCGCCTCGTCTATCTGTCTGGCTGTTCCTGCTAAGCTCAAAAACTACTGCACCGATTTTCATACTGTTTTGACCAATGGATAGAGTGAATCTCTGGGAAGGTTTTAGTATATAATTTGTTAAGGTATTGTATACATTGGCTAAAATGTAATGATATTTGTTGAAGGTGTCGGAAAAAAATAAGCCGCCTGGGAGCTTCCAACGAAAACGCTGCCTTTGAGATGTAACAAAATGATGTATGGTGGAATTGTGTATAAAATACACAGACCCATTTGTATCTGTAATGAGATATAGGTCTACAGAAACGGGCAATTTTTATAACACTTATCGATAAAAAAAAATTGGTGCTTTTTTAGTGGTTTATTATGACTACAGAATCTAATTGAGACGCTTTTCACAAATTGATAGTAATTTTTTAAGATCTTCAGTTATTCTGAATAATTCTTCACATACTCATATAATCAAGTTTTTAACTGTATTTCTAAGTCCAGAAATAGACAAACAGTGTGCCGTCAGTGTGCAGTTGTCAGCTGTCACTAGCAAACTGTCCACAGAGAAGTGGTATCTGCGGAAGGTGTTAGCACGGTTTGTTTATCTGGAACTGCTAATTCACTTTTAGACCTCGAACAGTGATAAATAAAAAATCAAATATGTATTTCGTATTTTGTATAATTGTTTCATGTTACATATCATTTATAAATAAGAAACCATCAAGTCGGCAGCAGTCGGCGCGACCAACAGAGAACCATTGCAAAAATATATCTAAATAACTTATCATCTAATATATAGATAGCATCAAATAAACTGAGAGCGGGGGTCCGTGTGTGCACAGTGTACACACACGCTGTGTGCTCAGTGTGCACACAGAGTGTGTGCGCGGCGCGCGCCGGCGGTCGCTGCGGAACATCTCAACTTCAACAAATAAATAAGGAACCACCGAAGGCGCGGCGAAAACGCAAACTATCCCGTTTCTTCTCAATTTCTATTTATTTATACTATCGTATCAAATCTAAATTATATAGAAGATAATATAATACATCTTACACGTGGCAGTGCGAGGGCGCGGCGCCGGACTCCATCACGCTTCCGCGGCACAAGCCCGGAGCCGCGCCACCGTACTCGCGTTAATCTCATACTAAATGCTCGGCGGCGCCCCCCCGCGCCCCCCGCCCCCGCCGGGCGGTGCGGGGCGCCGCGGGTATTTTCAACCAGTCTCCAAATAGTTCATATCACAATTTCATTCACATAAATATTAGAACATAATTATATTTATAAATGTCAAAAATCAGAGTTAAGTCGCTTTGAAAATAAAAATATCTTGAACACGTTTTGAGATTAGTAGTGATTAGATCTTGAGATATATGAAGTGTAAGCGCAACACCTCACACATGTAAATTACACGATTCAATCTGATAGTCTTACAAGTTGTCGTGAGTAAAGGAGAAAAGAAATCAGTGAGGTGTGGAGGGTCGCGGGGGAGGGAGGGGCGGTGCTCATCGCGCCTCCTTGGCGGTGAGTTTCTCGATGAGCTCCTGCAGCGGCGCCAGCTCTCGTCGCTCGATTAGATTAAATTCCTGGAACATGGCGGAATATCACCTACTAATAATGCTGTTTTCAAGTTTACAATGAATCCTTCTTTCACCAAATATCAGATTTTTTAATATCAGTGAAATGTGAATATGAATGATATTATTGAAAAATTTGATAATTTAACCAAAGCTAAGAAGGAAATTGATATCAATTTATAATTATTACGCTTACCAAAAATATTGTATAAAACAAGATATTTTTTGTGGACAGAATGTTGATTAAAATATTGTAATACCAACAAACTGCCTTCAATATCAAAAATAATCCATCCGGAAATGTTTCACACATTCCGGTGAGAGCAAAACAAATATCTACATTTTATATTAGCAGATTTAGTTGTGTACTACATATATTGGCTAAAGCATAATTTCCCTGACCCAACGGCAGCCCTGCTGAAGCAAACCCTGAAATCCATGGGGTTGCTCCAACAGTCCTCTCTGCTATCAGGAAAACAGGAGCAATCCAAATAGTGGGCCAACACCCAGCACTTCTGAATTCCAACTACACAGTACACATTGTGGCGGCGCGGGGGCGTACCTGGACGAAGAATATGAAGTGTTTGAAGGAGGTGTTGAGGTGCGCCTCCTCGCCGAGCTGCACCACCTCGGGGAAGTGCTGGTGGTAGATGTGCGCGTACACGCGGAACAGCCGCTTGAGGATCGTCTTCGCCATCGACAGGAAGTTCTTCGGGAAAGGCACGCCTGTGGCCATAATCAAAAAACATGATTAACTATCTGTGCGGAACTCCAAGACAGCGGTATATTTATATATATACATATATTTTCTATCCTATAAAAAGGTTTTACAAAATGGATAGAAACCTATCCATTTTGTAAAACCTTTTTGAAGATGGGAATGAGCAATTTACATAATATTTTAAATCATTCTAAATGAGCATTAATTTAAAGTTATTTATTGGGTTATTTTGTTTATTGTGTTCTCTCTGACTGACTGCCGGTCGGAGAATGTTATTATTATATTGGGTTGAACTTTGCAAACCAGTTCAATTTGTTCTGAAGTGTTGAGTTGGATGCTTTTAATAATTTATATTTATTATATTCATGTATTATTCAGACTCGTGTTAGACTTCTGTCTCGAATGTTCATAATTATTTTAGAGATATTATGAAGCTCCATATGAAATAAGTTTAGTTTTATTACAAGCTGTTAGTTTTAGTCCAGTTGTATATAAATATGAAACAAGGGAAAAACTAACGCGTTTTACATGAATTCAATTAGAAATGAAAAAGAATTTGTAGTCAGTAACTAAACAGCTTAGAGGGGTCTATTGTATTAGCACTACTTTTTCTAATACATGTGGGTGTATAAGGCAGTAACCTATTTTAGAGGGGAAGAGCGTCTCGTCGTCGAGCTGGTCCTGCGCCCAGGTCATGAGGTAGTCGATGTACTTGGGCGCGGAGCACTTGATGGGCTTCTTGACTGTGTGTCCGTCCGCCCAGTGGTACTCGTACTTGGGCCCCGCCGACATCACCGCGCACGACTCCTCCGTGCAGAACTCCGTGATGGTGCCATACAGCATGTTGATCTGGTTAAAGAAGTCTACCGCTGAAAGTAAATTATATTTATTTATTACTGAACTTTACCATAAAATATTATTTGATTTTTTCTATTGATTAAAAACAACAAGTGTAGTAAGAGCTAGATTTCCTTAATATATTTCTCTGAACTATTGATATTTCACAAAAAAATTGTGACCAAAAAAGGAAACAGGTACAGGTAAAAAGCAAACTTAAAAAAGGGTTTTATAAATTTATAATAGACAATGATACAGAATGACACAGTAACTTTGTTACAGTAAAAATGTTGTTTTAGTTACATTTTAAAATTACAAGATAGTTTTATTATTTTATACATTCATACTAATTTAATATCTGTACCTCTCAATATCATACATTGTAGTGTATAGCACATGTGAGACATTGTTTTCCAACATAGGTTTGTTTATACATTTTGCACCAATTACTCAAGATATTTGCACAAACCTATGTAATACTTTATTTACAATGTATAATAAATATTCACCCATTTTTCTATATCATATAAATATGGGGATAATCTGTTTATAAGTTTTAAGCATACAGCTGATGCATTGATTTCCTCCTCTCCTCTCTTCTTTTTTGAAGTGGATTACAAACACTTTTTAACATAAATTTTATGTATTTAGAGCAACAATGTTAATTATTATTTTAGTTTAAATTTGAATATATTCTCATAACATGATGTCACTGATTTCCTGTCCACTATCAACTCAATTACTGACTCATGAAATGCTTTTTACACATCATCAAAGTGTTGATAATAATAATATGTACTTACTATTTACAGCAACCCATTCATTTAAATCTTCCCCTTCAGGTAGCATTACAGCAAGGCGTAGATTGCCTGAGCCAAGTGTTGCAGCGGCATGTCTCATTAAATCATATTGATGGGTTCCTTCGGGAATGTTTTTCTTTGGTTTAAAGGTTTTATTTGATCGACTCCCACTGGAAACCAATTACAAGATTAGAATATTAATAAGATTAGAATTTTAAATTATTATTCATGCTTTCAAAATTAGATTTTCATAAGTTAATAGTTTCATTTATTACATAGATAAGTTCATATTATTTACTAACATATAGGACACTTCCTACATACTTTATATACTATAAAATCAATGCATCAGGCTCCAAATTATTGGATATACTGAGATAAGAATTGGATTGGATTGAAATAAGAATAGTTATGTTATAATAAGTTATATATATAGTAATGTTATAATAAGGGCAATTTATCTGATAACTATACATATAAACTAGTTTGATGTTTGCTCTTTAGCAACATAAACACCTAGAATGGAAGACGTTTAGTTATTAATAGATATTAGATATTGAATATAAAAAAGTATAATAAAATATGGACTCACAATAAAAAACTCATTTTACTTTTTAAGAAAGATCTTTCCAATTTAATCCGCCTTTCACTCAAATAGAACCAGACCATTAAAATTGGTTATTTATTTAACAATTTTAATAGTGGAACAACTTGTCATAAACCAAGTATGAACTATGAAGTATAGGTTTTAAAGTGACATCAGTGATCAGAGTTCAGACATGACAGGACAGAACATTTTATTATTACAGAATACAAATAATCTGATGAATGCGAGTATCGACTATCGTCATTGTGTGTTCAAGACTTAATTGCTTATTGTTTTCTTTATAACTGTATAGTTTATATCATGGCATTATTGTATAATTTTCATTAATAAATATAATTTTCCGTTAATGTTGCTTGCAGTGTTAGGTGTAAAAATAAAGTATTGATTATTCATGATATTTTCCATGTAGTAACATTTTTCACTTCATGACATCGATCATTTTTCCTCTATTGTAATTTGTATCTGCAATTCTGCAGTTCAATACTTATTCTGTTCTCGTATTTCTGCAAATACACTTGCGAAAAGTTAGTTATTGGCGATTATATAGGAAGTGACAAAAATTTAAAAATGCAGGGCCTTAGCTTAGCCAGCTTGAAGAAGCATAAAGCTGTAAGTATGTTAAAAATACCTTATTTTCAGTTCTGCGTCTTTGCTTACATAATTAACCTACAATCTAAATTTTATCTTGAGGACAAAATTTTTCATGCAGCTATTGCACTAATGCGTGCAATGTATTTATCTTTCTGAAATCCACTGGATATCATAAAACATTATATATTTATTAACTGTTCGTAAAAAGGGTATATATAAGGAACAATATATGTTTACATTATGTAGTTGTATGTTATCAGTTATGATGTTGATTTGTTCTTTAGAGAATGACATTTAGTGTTCACAATTTACCTATTTATCTTTATTTTTAAAACTTGCCAGTTGATTCCCCTGTACGTTTGTGTTGGATTGGGATGCGGCGCCTCTATGTTTTATTTGGCTCGCCTAGCCTTACGTTCACCTGACGTGACATGGAACAGGCGCAGCAACCCAGAGCCTTGGGAAGAGTACAGGAACAAGCAATATAAGGTAATTTTTATCTATTGAATTTTCTATTTTTTATTATATATTCACATCTTTAATTAATGACCAATAAAGTAATAGATTTCATTTTTCTTGTGTATGAAGACTTAGCTAACCATTAGTTAAGTCTTCAGGTTCTAAATAAATGTCATTCTTAGTAATATTTCATGTGGTATAAGGAAGCAAATTATCATGTATGATGTTGACATATTTTTGTATAGTGATTAATGTCCTGACTAATTTTGGCTACAACAGCAAATCTCACTGAGACTAGCTATACTAATATTACAAAGAGGAAAGATTTGTAGTTTTTTTATGTAACAAATAAAATCAAAAACTACTGGACAGATTTTAATGAAATTGCACACATGTAATCTAGAGCCTGAGAAAGGAGTGAAATAGGGGATGAAAGTTTGTAAGGAAATTACGTAATTTTTGAAGTTAGAAGCTTGAAACTTATGTTTTAGGCTTTTGATTATATATAAATAAGTAAGACATTCAAAGTTTGTAAAAATTTTATGCTCTAAGGGGCACCTAGAGACGAACCCAAGCGAAGCGAGGGTGAGTCGCTAGTTTGAATATATATTGATATAACTGTTTATTGTTCACAGTTCTATTCACCAATCAGAGATTATTCAAAGGAGGAGTCCCCTGCACCCAAATACTAAGCTTTGTTCTCAGGTTTCCATTTGTGAACTAAACTGTAAATTAGAAAAATTAATTTAATAAATAGTGGTATGTGATATCATTTATGAGTTTTTTATTGTTACCCCAGTAAATTAAAGTACATTACATTGTGTTATTATTATTGTAGTCTAGCAACTTGCCCTCGCTTCGCTCGATTTAGCGCGACCGAAGCCTCTAGCTTCGCTAGTAAAGTAAATATATAAAAAAATCACGTAAACCTATTAACCTAGTATTATGCCCGACTTACACGTATTAGTAGTTAACTAAATTTTAATTTATTACTAAATTTGTAGGGTTCAAGTAATACCCCCTCTAAAGATCTGACGCGTTCGAGTAAATTTTATTTTTATAATTTAACCCCTCCCGCATGGCCACCCACCCTCACCTCGCAAATCGGCAGATTCACGGAATAGAAAAAAAAGGGGGAAGTGAAGTACAACAACATTTGTACAGGAACCGCTGTCGCCAAACTAACACAAATAAAACAATAATCTTAGAATAATAAATTCTAAGCCAATAATCATATTAAGCAAACATACAAACAAATTAATTATTAATTTGATTTATTGTTTTAATTTTAGTCATAACTTTCATAAGTCACAAATCCTAAAACTGGAAATAAATTGAAAATACTATAGAAAAGATTTATTTTACTTTAGTGCAGAAAGTACATATTTACGACGTTTCGTAATCTGAACTCTGAAGTCAAAATAGATTCCATAATCCATTGACGAGTAAAGCTACTAGACCATAGATGGCGGTAACCTCAGTGGCAGCAATTGTTAACTTAATTGCTAGGATTATAAGGTTGACAGTCGCCTTATACGTCGAAATCAACCACTACTCGACCAAGGCCATACTAGTGTAGTGACACAATGAATTTTTAATTACATTATTGACATCGAAAAAAACCCCGATTAAAATATGTTTTATTCGAAAAAATAGTAAAACAAGTGTTCGGGCCAAAGCTTGTTACCGAACACCTAAGCAATAATACTTAGTGGGTGTGTTATAAATACATCCAAACACACTTAAAACAGGCAGTGCACGTTCGGATAGCAATCAAACCGGCTGCATTCATTATCATTAATTACCATCAATTATCATTATATTATTAAATCAATAAACTTTCAACGATCTTAGACTGTATTTATAAAGCATTTAGTAGTAGGTCGCGCCTACGCGTGCGCCTGCGTAGTTTTACAGATCTAAAGCATACATAGGGACAGACAGTCAGCGAGGCGACTTTATTTTTAACCGACTTCTAAAAAAGGAGGAGGTTCTCAATTCGTCGGGGACTGTTTTTTTTTATATGTATGTTCCCCGATTACTCGACGATGGCTGGACCGATTTGGAAAATTCTTTTTTTGTTTGAAAGGGTATAGTTTCCAGTTGGTCCCATAGTCACCAAGTCACGATCTGATGATGGGATCCCAGGGAAATCGAAGGCAACTCTCAAATTTTATAGGAACTTATTACGTTTTTCATATATTTCCTAAAGCTGTTCAAGTATTTGCGTCTGATAATCATCATCTCCTATGGTTGAGCTAATGATGGAAGGTACAACTCCTCAACGGTTAGGAGTTAAAAGAAAATTCTTTCAATATTATACGTAATTATAGACCGATAGTTAAATTCTTTCAGGCTCTTATTAACCGACTTCAAAAAAGGAGGAGGTTCTCAATTCGTTGGGGACTTTTTTATGTATATTCCCCATTACTCGAAGATGGCTGGACCGATTTGGAAAATTCTTTTTTTTACATAAACAAAAGAAGTAACTACTTTTCGCAAAAAATTTTAAAATAAATTATTTTTAACAAAAAACAAAAACCGACTTCAAAACTAATATCTAAACTAAAAAGTAGAAAATAATACTTTTAAGAACTTCGTTAATTTAGAAGTCGGTGCCAGCCAAAGCAAAATAACCGACACATAATCGATTAAGCTATAAATTTGTAAACATAATCAAAATACCGTTCGAAAGTCCATTGCAAAGGCAAGATAAATCTATCCGTCCTGGCTGGCACCGACTTCAAAATTAACGAAGTTCTTAAAACTTAAAAGTATTATTTTCTACTTTTTAGTTTAGATTTGTTTAGTTTTGAAGTCGGTTTTTGTTTTTATACTATGTAGTGAAGTAGTGATATAAAATAACATACATACAGGGCAATAAATAAAATAACATTAATTTTAAAAATATAACTACATCTTTATTTAAATTAACATAATTTGGAGATTATAATTCATTTTCATAATATAAATATGAGTCCCCTCGTCGAGCGGCGAGCCCCGCTCCGTCTGCACTCTGCTGTCGGTGTCGGTAGCGCCGGCGGCGACGACGTTGCAGACGTTGGCATTTATTTATATTTAGTTTCATGTCTATAAACTTAACAAAATACGTAATTTTTACGATAATTCCTTTAACTCTATAACAATTAGCTCCGACGTCAACACCATACCTTGTCTACTCTCACAACACTCGGAGTAATGGAGAAGTGCCCTTCATTGCAGGCGCATGACGCATCTTTAGTTAGTATCTTACTATTAGCCTACAACCGAATTTAATAAATGATTTCATTTGACAAAAATAGATATTATGATAAAGTAATTTTATATTTTGTACATAAACCTATAGCACAGCCACGAGCGCGCGCTGTTCACTCGAAAACCTTAGATGGTGAATACTCTCATATAAATAATATAATATACATTTCCCTCGCGCTGGCTTGTAAATATACTTTTTTCTATTATATTTAAATGAAAGCTACATTGTTATTTGATTGGCAACTGCAGTGTTCGTGTTGCTTGCCAAGACGACGCAAATGTCATTCTTTAGTGATGTCCAATAAAAGCAGTATAAAGCTCATAAATCGATGCTATGAATTAATGTTAGCAACATAGTGTTGCTTTATTTTTGTGATGTAAACGCGCCAATTTGAGCATGAATTTGAATATAATATGTAAATACAAAAAGGAGTGACTGATATTTTTATAAAAAAATATAAATAACTGTGCAAATTTTATAAAAAATGTTTAACTACAGTTCAAATACAAGGCCAGCAAATATAAATACACGTAGCGTAGGGAGCGGCCGCGGTCCGCAGTAAAGTGTTACTGGTGCGGGGGGCGCGGCGCGTAGGGGTTGTACCCGGCGGGCGGCGGCTGCGGGTAGGCGGCGGGCGGCGCGGGGTACTGGTAGGGCTGGTAGGGCGGCGCGCGCGCGTGGTGCGGGTACGGCAGCGTGGCGTACGGGTTGTACAGCGCCGGCACCGGCGCGTACATCGCGTAGGGCGCCGCCGGCGCGCCGTACGGCAGCGGCATGCCTGCGGAGTGCGGCCGGACACGCGCTTTAGCACTGCTGTATTGCAATATCATCGTCATACTACTTTATAATTTAACTTTAGAGTACCTTGCGGTTGCGAGGGGTAGGGCAGGGCGGGGGCGGGCTGCGCGGCGGCGGGCGCGCCGGACGTCGCGGGCGGCGGGGGGCGCGGCGGAGGGTCCTTCTTGGCCACCACCTCGGGCTGAAGCGAGTTCAACGTTAGCATGCAAAAGTAAACACGTGACAGGGTGTGCGTGGGAGCGCGAGGCGCGTACCTCGTTGGCGGCGGCGTGGTGCTGCGGCGGCGCGGGCGCGGGCCGCGGGGACGTGCGCGACGCCTCCTGCGTCAGGTCCTTCAACAGCTCGTCTTTTTCAGTTTTGCGCGCGAAGCAGAAATCTGACACTTTGTTTTGGAATGCTAACAGCAACTAGAAAACACATGCACATACATAAATATTATATAATATACATTTACAGTCTATGAAGTGTGACTTATTGAGCTATAAAACTTATGTCGGCGTATAATACTTTTTAATGTTTTAAGTTAGTGGTCATGGTAGGTTTGATGTGTGTGTATTCCTTCTCCGGCAGCTTTTCAGCTTCGGTCTTGTTATTTAATAGTCACACCTCATAATACATATTTTGAGACTGAGCAAGTTTTATAAAGCAGGCGTGTGAAGGCGGGATCGCCGACCTGCGTGAGATCGTTGTAGAACTTGACGCCCTCCTTGAGGTTGCTGGTGAGGTCCTGGTAGGCGTCGTAGGCGGCGCACAGCAGGCCGAGCGCCTGGTCGCGGCCGCTGGCGCCGCCGCGCGCCGCCATGAGCGCGGCGTGCGCGCGCTGCAGCTCGGCCGCCAGCTCGTCCTGGCGCGCGCGCGACGCGGCGGCGCGGCGCTGCAGCGGCGCCAGCGCGGCGCCCAGCGCGGCCGCCGACAGCGCGGGCTCGTCCACGGCGCCGTCCGCCGCCAGCGCCTCCATGAAGGCGGCGCGCAGGTCCACCGTGGCGTCCTTCAGCTCGGCCTCCAGCGCGTCGCGCTCCGCCTTCAGCTCGTCCACCTGCGCCATGAGCGCGCGCAGCTGCGGCAGCGCCGCGCCGCCGCCCGCCGCCGCCTCCGGCGCGCTCGGCACGCCCGCGTCGATCTCGCCGTCGCTGCGGCTCAGCAGCTCGATGTTCTGCCGATGTTATTAAATTTAATCAAATGAAACACCAGAATTTATTACGTAAATATATATGTAATGTCCATATTGAAAACTTTTAATATGTCATAAAATGTATAAATATTAGCATTGAAATATTCAGTATATTAAACGGAGTATTCCGTGATTTTTTCACATTTATAAACAATTTAAAAGAGTGAAATTGATTTGTTTTACATTTACGCATTGGCTGTGGTAGTGGTGCAGTACCTGCTCGTGCTGTTGGAACTTCTGCTGCACGATGGCGTCGGCGCGCACGGCGTTGTCGATGATCTGCGAGTACTTGGCGGCGTTGGCGCGGAAGGCCTCGGTGAGCTGCGCGGAGGGCGTGCGCGACCAGCGCGCGCCGAACTGCGTGCGCAGCGCCGCGTCCGCGTCGGCCTCCTCGCGCAGCAGGCGCTCGGCCTCGCTGAGGATTTCGCGGTTGCGCTGCAGCAGCTCGGGCAGCTCGGCCACCAGGCGGCGCAGCGCCGGCAGCCCGCCCGCCGCGCGCACCGCCGCCGCCTTCTCGCGGATGCTCTCCGGCAGCCCCGCGCCGCCGTCCTCCTCGATGCACGCGGGCAGGTTCAGCGACGCCAGGATGCTGACGTCGACACATCCATATATACATATGTATAAACACACACACATAAAGCAAGCATTCATCGTAGTGGCTCCCGACCCCAGTTATCTCTAGTTATCAGTTAGAGGCACACCTGTTGAGCAGCTGCGTGGCCTCGCGCAGCTGGTTGACCTCGGCGGTGACGAGGTCGGCGCGGCGCGCGGCGCTGGCCTGCAGCGCCTGGTGCACGGCCATGGGCACGAGGCGCGCGAACAGGTCGGGCGCCTGCGCCCAGCGCGGCGGCGGCGGCGGCGCGGCGGCCACGCGCGCGCGCGGCACGGGCTCGAGCGCGGCGGCGTCGGGCACGCGCTCGTGGTAGATGAAGTCGTTGTCGCGCTGCGCCGCCGCCAGCTGGCGCGCGGCGCGCGCGGGCACGTCGCCCAGCGGCCCGCCGGCGCGCAGGCCGCGCAGCGCGTGCACGGCCGCCGCCAGGCGCGCGATCTCCTCGCCCACGGCCTTGTTGGCGCGGCACACTTGCGCCTGGAAGTAGTGCGTCAGCCCGCGGAACACCTCCTGCTTCACTTGCAGCTGCGACACATCGACACACGCATATATTACTTTAATACTTTAGAAGTATAAAATAACACTTTATTTACATTATTGAATGTTCCTTCACTATGAGAAATTATTTTTTCAATGCAAACTTTTTAAAACCCTCATTTTACAAATTACAAAATTCATATTTGCGACCTTCGTCCTTCTAACCAAATTTAAACGTAATAAATAAACAATCTTACTTTCGCATTTATAATAATAGTGGGTTAGCCATATGTACTCTACACACCAAAGCCGCTGACCCGGTGGCACAGGCCGCCGGCTCAACCCGCCGGCCTCATTTTATACAATGATGCCGCCGGCTTGCGCCCGCGCGGGCAATCCGGCGGGGCAGCATGCCGATGCCGACGACATCCCTCTCTCACTCAGTTGCCCGCCGGCTTTCATAGAGTAGTGACCATGAGTATAGATAATATACTGGTAGTGACGTATCACTTGTTCATTCTCTGTTGTTGTGAAGTGTGAATTTGTCAAATAGGTACTGAAAATACTACTTTTGAATTATTCGAAACACACACGTCGAATCTCGTAGAAGAGTATTTGGCAATTGAACACTACATGTCGCGGCTGTCGTGTCGCCGGCATTGCTGCCGGCAAAATCGCTCGGCTTGGACGTTCTGAAGCAGCCGGGTTAACCCGCCGGCACTAAGCCGCCGGGCTGTGCCGCCGGGTCAGCGGCTTTGGTGTGTAGAGTGCTATAGTGTATAGTAGGTGTATGTGTGGTGTGGTGTGGTGTGGCGTGTGGTACTCACCATGGGCACCCAGTCGAGCGACCACAAGTGGCGCAGGGACTCCTTCTGCAACGTGCGCACCACTTCCACGTACAGCTCCTCGCACTGCGAGCACACCTTGGCAACCATGCTCTCCTTCATCTCATCTGCAACATTGCAAATCATCTAGATAATCATGTATAGGATCATTAGATGTTTGTCAACTAAAATCGTGTACGACATAAACGGTATACTGTAGTATAGTACCAATCCCATATTCAATGTATTCCTGTTTTATTACAATCAAACCAAATAAAAAATATTTTCCCTGTCACAAATATCAGAGCAAAGATAATGATAAATATATAAGCATAAGAAAGAGAATAGGTATTAAACAAACCTTTAATGCACTTGTACACAATGACCTCCTGAGCCTGCGCCAGCATCATCTGTGACAGTGCATTTAAGGTTTCAGGGTTGAGGTCAGGTGTGGTCTCCTGGTGCACTGCCATCAACACATTGTCCTTCAGATAAGCAAATACCCCTGCTGATTGCTGTGGAACATATCTTTGATAAATCATAGGGGTATTTAATGTTCCTTTCCTAAGAAAAAATCTTTTATACTCATGAAAAACAATAACTGGTTCTAAAATAATTCTCAGAAAAAAAGATTTATCAAGAATTCAATCATACAAAACAAAAATATTTGAAGTGGGACCATTAAAAAATATTTTTTATTTTTTAAATTTACCTACTTTTCTATACCATTAATAAATAAAATAAAAAATAAAAAAGGCTTTTATTTCTTCCAGAAAATGCTACTTTGCTAAGTTATTAGTTTTGTTAGTATCAAAAGAATTAGTAGTTAATTATTTGAATAGTTTGTAATTACAGTTTTTTAGATTACATTAAATTAAATATAATTTTTAGATATACGTAATTATTGTCGTGAAATTATTCCGTAAGAACCCCTCTGCGGGTAAAGGCCTCCTCCAAATTAAGCCAGTTTCCTCTGGATTGCGCTGTTTGCATCCAGTTTGGACCTGCTACGCGTTTTATTTCATACTCCCATCTGTTGCAAGGTCTCCCTTTTTTTATTTTGCCCACTGACCCCCTCCATTCTGTCACTTTTTTAGTCCACCTTTGATCTTGCAGGCGTGCTATGTGTCCAGCCCACTTCCATTTTAAAGCGAGAGCTTGTGCTAAACCGTCTGTTGCTTTTGTCATATTGCGTATTTTGTATGTCTTATTTTATTTAATCTTTTTATGTTTAGCATACTCCGCTCCATTCCTCGTTGGCAAGTTACAATTTTATTCATGATATTTTTGTTAAACTTCCATGTCTGGCAAGCATAGGTTAGGCATGGTATAAGTCATGAGTTCATAACCTTAGTTTTCAGTTTGATTGGCATGTTGCTCTTAAATATTTCTTTAAAGCTCCAGTACTTATTCCATGCTAACTAGGCCCTGCAAACTACCTCCTGGTAGTTGTTTTGTCTATCGAAGCTTATTTGCTTGCCTAGATAGATGTATTTTTCGGTATACTGGAGAGGCTCGTTGTCGACATATATTTGTACCTTAGTGCTGTTGGTCATTACCATAGTTCTAGAGAGGTTCATTTCTAGCCCGGCAAGCTTGCTAGCTTTGTTTAGTGACTCTACTATGTGTTGTAGTTCTTTTCCTTTCTCTGATATCAGCACAAAGTCATCGGCAAAACGCAGATGGCTTAAATGCTTAGTTTTTACTTTTATACCGCATTCATTCCACTCAAGCTTGCTTATTATCGACTCTAATATGGCTATAAATAGTATAGGTGACAGTGGGTCCCCCTGTCTTACGCCTCTCTTTACAGGGAACCAAGGACCGGCTGTTTCTAGTTTAACTCTACTTTTTCACTTCCTGTATATTCTTTTGATTACTCTTATATATTCGTTTTCCACATTTTGTGTTGCTAGAGTTTCCCAGATATAGCTGTGTAACACCGAGTCGAATGCTTTTTTGTAATCGATATATGCCAAATACAATTGTCTGCTTCTCTCTTGATATTTCTCGATGAAAAGTTCGAGTGTGTGAATATGATAGATAGTAGAGAAACCTTTTCTGAATCCTGCCTGTTCGATGGGCTGTCTTGTTTCTAATGTAGAGCTAATTTTTTTGGTCAGAATTGTAGAAAATGGCTTATATGCACTTGACAGCAGACTTATAGGTCTGTAGTTCCCAATATCACTCGGGTCGCATTTTTTATATAACAGAATTATGTTAGATTCAGACCATTGAGTGGGTGTATCTGCTGATTCGAGGATAGAGTTGAATAAATTTGTAAAGGGTGTCGCTAGAATTGGGGCAGCTATCTTTAGAGTCTCGTTTGTTAGGTTGTCCAAGCCTGGGCTTTTGTCTAGTTTCAGTTTGTTCAATGCCTCAATGACGTCATTTTCTTCAATTAATGGTCTTTTTGGTATGTTACCGTCGCTTCTGATGTTTTGGTTTTTGTGGCTGGGATCTTCTGGCTCTTTTGTGCTGTAGAGATTCCTGTAGAACTCTGTCGCTATGTTAATGATGTCGCAGCGGTTGTTTTTGGTTATTTCGCCTCGTTTTAGCTCTTGAATCCAAGTTTTATTTGGTTTCAGCTCTTTGTATGCCTTTTCGTGCTTCCAGTTTGGCGTAGGTGTTTTTCAATAGTTTTATATCTGTAGTTGTAGTAGTCTTTTTTTATGTATTTGTTGACAAGCTTGTAAAGCGCTGAGATTTCATTTCTTGTTGCTCTAGTTTTATTTGAACTTTTTTGCAGGTCTTGTCTTCTTTTAAAAAGTTTTAATGTACGCTCTGAAAATATTTTATGGACTTTCTTTGGGTTTTGTGCTATTCGGGCGTTTTGCAAGCTTGAGGTGATGATTTTGATTAAGTTATCGTAATATTTCTGAATCGGGATAATAGTCTCAGCGAACATTTGATCTTTCGATATGTAGGAGTTTAGGTATTCTTTGAACTTGGCGATTACTCCCTCGCTTGTTATTGTGCTATGTTGACAGTTGGTAAACTTTGTTTTACTTTTGTTTAAATGTGTATCATATGATATTGTAGCTCTTACTGGCCTGTGATCCGAAGGGTAGTTCATGTTCAGTACTTCTATGTTTTTAAACAGACGAGGTCGATTTGACAGCACAAAGTCGATTTCATTTTTGTTGGTTCCATCCGGTGATCGCCAGGTCCACTTATTTTTTGGTTTTTTTTGAAGTGTTCAAAATTGACAGTTTGTTTTCAGTGGCGTATTCGATTAATCTTTGTCCTCTCTCATTTCTGATTCCATATCCGTGTGCTTTCATGATTAAATGTTCTTCATTTTTTGGTATTCCAATTTTGGCATTTAGGTCGCCCATCAGTATGAAGTCTTTGTGTGCTAGTTCTATTGCCCTACTTACTGTCGCATAAAAGTCATCGATTTCGTCATCGCTTGCTTGTGCAGTAGGGGCGTAGACTTGAATGATGGATAAGCTGGTACTCTCGAATTTCAGTTTTAATATGGCTACTCTTTCAGAAAGGCCGAGGTAGCTTTCTACATTATTTTTAAGATAGTGTTTAACTATAAAACCTATACCATGTCTTCCAGGTGTGTGGCCTGTATAACAGAAAATGAAGTTTTCATGATCTTCGATTTTGTTTCCGATGCGTCTTGTTTCAGCTAATCTTAAGATGTCATATTTAATTTATTTGACAGCTTCGTTTAGCTCTATCAAATGTTCATATTATGTTGAAAGTGTTTTGACGTTGTATGTTAGAATGTATAATGTTTTTAGTGGGGTTGTTTCATTTTTCGGAGGGTTTTGGTCATGATCTTCCACGGTGACCAGCCGGCTTGGAAGATGAGTTTGGTGTTCTGATAGTGGTTGTTGTATGTTGACGTTGTGAGAGGGAGGCGGTAATTGCTATATATTAATGTTGTTATTTTGCTGCAGATCTGGTGAGTCCCTGTTAGTCAGGTAATTCAGGATGCCCGGTTTTAATATACCTTCCGAGAGATTTGAAGTTCTTCTTGTATGTGTTTGTGATTTATTTTTCTTGTTAGCCTGTGAATTTGTGTCGGCTCCTTTTGTGGTTTTGTTTTCAGGCGAAGTTGAAAGCATTCTTTTGTTTTTTCCAGCTGTTTGTTTTTTTCATTTATGACAAGCTTGTCGTATTTTATTTTTACAAGGTCACCCTTTTCCCTTTTGATTCTTGCTTGTTCTTGAAGTTCTTTCCTCTTCTCTAAAATATTTTGTGGAAAATCTTCTGTTATGTAGTAACCGGAATTTTTTAGTGCACTTCTATTTTTAAGCAAATTAAGTTTTGTGCCAAGCGTTCATAAAGTGACAATAATTGGTCTAGGTCTTTCCCCTTTCTTGCCTATTCTTCTAACTTCCTGAATATCCCTGCGATCTAATTCTTGAGAGAAATGTTCTTTGATAAAGTTAATTATGAGACTTTCTAAGTTAAAATATGAAGTTTCTATTTCTTTTATTCCAAAAAAGACGATGTTGTTTTTGATTGCTTGTTTTTCCAGAAAATACAGTCGTTTTTCTTGGTTTTCACATTTTTCCCTTAGATGCTCATATTTTTCATTGAATAGTTTAAACTTATCTTCCAATATGCAGTTTATATTTTGCGTAACTTTTTCCGTCACTTTTTCTCCACTTTTTTCTATTTAGGTTTTCTGTTCATCCAAATCTCTTCGAATTTTACGAAGCTCGTGCAAAATTTCCTCCATTACTTATAGTTGCCAATATCTTTTATAAATTGTATCACAATATTAAAGCGATTCTTATAATACTGCTAGCGCCCTCTTGTGTTCCTGTTCCGACTTGCTAGAATAACTAGTTCCTTGACGTGAGTTCTATACCATTGTAATGACTTATATACATTGTACATAATATCCACAGTCTATTATTAATTATATACTAGCTGTTAAAACATACCTAAAGAAGGTTGAACTTGGCAAAGGTGAGTCGCTAGTGTAATAATAATATAACTTCAATGTGTGTCATATTGTTTACCAAAATATATTATATTTATCAGCTAAACCAATTAAACTTCTGTGATATTTTTTGTTTTTGTAAGTACCTGTCCAATTGATAAGCAAAATAAACCAAACTATAAAGATTAAAACATCAAATAAAGATTTATTTCTAAAGTTTAATATTATTTAAGTTACTTATATTTAAAACTAGTGACACACACACATTTCGCTTAGGTTTATAGCAAGTTTGTAGCACAAATATCTGTCCTATAATTAAAATAAATATAGTTTCTAAAATAAAATTAGCCTAAGATACTTCTCATAACATTAGCTGTCTGCAAGTGAAAGTCCTGTCATAATCGGTCCTACCATTTCAGAGATTAGCCAGAACAAACAGGCAGATAAAGATTCAAGTACCATATAATATACTGTCATATGTGTTTAGTCATAAGCTGTTAATTTGAAATTAAAAACAATGAGATCTAGATTTGAAATAAAAACCTTCATTTTCATTTATATGTATTGAATAGTGCCTCACTCTCGATTCAGCAGTTAATGCTATTGTCCTGTCCTGAACTATTCCATTTTCTACATTTTTTTTTTGGGTTTTCCCTATTTGTTTTATACTTATTATTATAATTCAAATTGGTTCAGCAATTTTTGAGTTGTAACAAGACTATAAAATGACAATTATTTTTAATAGTACATGTAGGCTCACTTAAAAAAATCTATGGATAAGTTGCATTTTTTTAATTTTAGCATATGATTTGTATCATAAAGCCACATAAAATATTAAGAACTTGCAAATACCTGTAACAACTTGGCTGCAAGTTTCAGGGAGTCTTCAGTATCTAGGAGCTGCTGTGCTGCAATAATACTTTGCATTGCTCCTATGTTGAACAGGACACAGACCCTCTCATATGCAAGAGAACTTATTGCTGTAATCAATTAATTGTACCTATTAATTACAAAATATCTCTAGGGAACTAACAAGTAATATTCATTAGTTTTTTTTTAACTTTTAGAATTTATATTAAGAAAATCAACTGTTTTTTGTTTTAGTTATTTGGGGTTGGGAAAGAAGTGTTATTAATTCTGTCCCTTATTATATTAACAATTATTGTGTATCCTGATTGTATGACCTCATCCCATTATAACAAGATGTAAAATCTATAAATCTTTTTTTATAATAAAGTGTGTACTTAGACTCATCCGGCCACCAAACAAAGAGCCTCTATCAAATGCATCCTTCCATTTAAAAGGGATCTGCACCTCCTGTGGGGGTATTTTGCTTTCAAGAGAGACGAGTTGATCATAGTAACTGAAATAATGCAAAGAATATAGTAGTATAATGTACGTTATATAGTTTTCCTGATCGTTAAATAGAGAAGTAGGAAAAAAATATGTTCATTATAATGTCATTTACTTTATTACGACCAGTATATCTATGAAAGTGACTCATACAATGGATATACCTGTAAAGAGCATCGAGCTCTGACACTTTCCAAATAGCGTTATTTCTTAGACGACTTAGCTCATTGACGGCTTCGCTAAAGTCTTCATTGCTGTCACTATACGTAGATTGAATTAAATTTTTCAAAGGCTTAATAATATCTACGTCTGAAGGCTTTTTAAGCGGTATGGATAGCAATTCAGCCATTTCTGCAAATGACTTGACTACATTGACTTTGTCTTTTTTTTTTTTTTTTTTTTTTTTTATTCTGGCAATACTCGTACATAGTACATTTGCCATTATCAAACAGGAGAAATTTTTTCATGCATTTAAAAAGAACGAGAGATGTTAAATTTAGGAATCATTCAGGACAGGAATAGATATAGGATAAATATATGACCTATAGATATATAGGACCTATAATAACTATATGAAATAATAAAATATATAAAAATTAATTATATTTAAAATTATAACTTATATCATGAATGTATGTAAGACACTGAAGATAAATATATATATATATATATATATATATATATATATATATATATATATATATATATATATATAGTTATAAATATTTAAATCTCTATATTATTAGTAATTACATAGTCTGAAATTATTTTATATACGTTATATTTTTTAATAAATAATAGGCAGGTAATTGAGGTTGGAAAAGGGATATGATATTCTAGTAAGGATTGCAGGAAATCGGAACGATTATATAAAGGACAAGAAAAGAAAAAATGATTTACATCGCCTGTTTCACAACCACACATACAAGAAGCGTCACTAATAATATTTAACTTATAAAGATGAGCAGGTGTACAAGTATGGCCAAGTCTCAATCTTGAGATGATACTAGAGCACCTCCTACTAAAATTCATAGAGAAAAACCATGGTTTGGATAAAATATCAGGTTGAAGAGAGTAATAATAATTACCCTTTTGTTTACTACTGCTATCCCATAACGCTTTCCAAGATGTTTCAAGATCGAGTTTAGGTATTGATAACAAGTCTGGGCAGTAAATCTTATATGGAACAAGGTCACCACATGAGATCGCTTCATTAGCAAGAGTGTCTGCTTTAACATTTCCTTGGATTCCAGAATGGCCAGGAATCCAAGAAAATTTAATATTATAATTTTTTGATATGCATATAGTTAGTAATTGTCTTATATCAAATACTATGGGACTGTTATGCTTAGTTTTAAACGGGTTCTTTACTAATGCTTGTAAAGAACTAAGTGAATCCGTAAAAATGATTGAATTATTGAGTTTAGCTATTATTATATATTCTAAGGCTTTGAAAATACCAAAGCACTCTCCAGAAAAAACAGAAGATTCTGGAGGGAGTTTTACTTTTTGAACAATATTATACTGAAGGTGATAGATTCCTACACCTACTGTACCGTTAAAATCATGTTTCGAAGCATCAGTAAATATCAGATGGGTATTTTTAAATTTATTGTTAATAATTGTATTGAATTTTTCATTAGCCATCAAAAAATCAGACTTAGCTATACCAATATTTAATATTTGTGGCGATAGGATGAGAGATTCAAAAGGATAAGAAAACAAAGGTAACATGTTAGATTGATGTAAAGGTGCGGAAAGAGATTTAAACTTAAAATAGCTATTGACTAAGCATGGATTAGATTTATGTACCCAATATGGTGAATTCGACACGAAGTGAGCTAAAAGATGAAGTTTTTCAATAAGAGGATGATTGTAAAGCTGTATACGACGAAAAAGAAATTTATCAGACAAATACTGACGCCGTAAATGTAACGGAGGATCGCAGCATTCTATTTGTAAAGCGTTAATTGGGCTAGACTTCATTGCACCACAAATTATTCTCAAACATTTGTTTTGAATTTTGTTCAATAATTTAAAACCAGAAATAAGACCCGGTTCTAGTAAGAAAGAGCCATATTCCAGGACACTACGTATGAGAGCATTATATACAAGTTTCAAATAAAAAGGATGAGCACCCCACCAAACTCCTGCTAAACACCTTAAGATGTTAATTATTTTTTCACACTTAGTTGCGATAAAATTGCAATGAGGTACTCCTGTAAGTTTACTGTCTAAAATGACACCCAAAAATTTAAAATCGTTTTTTTGTGGTATGATGATATCATTATAATAAACGCGGACTGGAGTGATTGATCGCATACGAGAGAATAAAACTACTGAACTTTTAGATGGGGACAAATTTAGACCATGATCATCAAGCCATTTTTTTAGATATTGAAGAGATGAAGTTAACTCTGTACATGCTAATTCAATTTTGTTGCTTTTAACATATAATAATAAATCATCTGCATATTGCAAAACACCAATCTTTCTATCGATAGCCAAGTCTAGATCATATGTGTATAAATTATATAGTATGGGACTTAAAACGGATCCCTGTGGAAGGCCATTAGATAACACTCTAGAATATTTTTGATCATTGTCAATAAGAAAAATCGATCTATCATTAAGCATATTTATAATAAAAGAAATAATTTTTATGGGAATCTTTAGGCATAACAGTTTTTGTTTAAGAATTGAAATCACAACATTGTCATATGCATTAGATAAATCCAAAAATGCTGCAAGAACAAAATTATTAACAGAGAAGGCTAGTCTGATATCAGTTGTAAGTAAACTAATATTATCTATAGTACTTCTGTTTCGTCGAAAGCCAAATTGAGTTGATGACAGCAAATTGTTGCTTTCAACGTACCATTCTAAACGATTCTTAATTAATTGTTCACAGATTTTTAGGAGGACAGATGAAAGGGCAATAGGACGATAAGACAAAGCAGAAGAAGGATCTTTATTAGGTTTTAATATTGGTATTATAATTTGGGATTTCCAATTTGGAGGAATGTGACCAGAGTGAAAAATAGAATTACACAAATCTAAATAAAATGTCATGCTTATGTCACTTAAGTGAGTTATGAAAGAATAATAAATACCGTCTGGACCAGGTGCAGAATCTGATGCATATTCTAAAACATTCTTTAATTCCGTCATAGAAAAGGAAGAGTTTAATTCGGATGATTCATTGTATATTGTATCAAAATCATTTAAATTATCTTTACGGAAACTAACGGTTGGAGGAGCAATTCTATCAAGAAAATCGTCTATTAAAGAAGATGGAAAAGATGAAGATGGGGATGTATTAAAAGCTGATCTAAATCTTCGAATGTTTGTCCAAACACTGGTTGAGGGAGTATTGGGAGATAGAGATGAGCAGAATTCTCGCCAGCTGTCTCTTTTTTTTCTTTTAAAAAGTAATTTTGTTTCATTTGTAATCTCCTTTAATGATAAGAGGTTCTCCAATGTCATATTACAATTAAATATGATTTCTGCATTTTTTCTTTTATTTAAAAACTCTTTACATTCATCATCCCACCATGGAGGACTTGGGATATAGGAGCCCTCATGTTTTATACTAAATACTTCATTGGCACTTTCAATTAATGCATCTAGAAAAATTTGTGCATTGCAGGAATCACTAATATTTTCTGATATTTTTTGTTTAAGTTTTAAGTCAACCTTATTACTAAATTGGTGCCAAGTATCAGAATTTGCTTTTGAAATATTGTATCTAGGGAATAGATTTATGCAGTTTTTAATAAATTTACCAAGAGGAAATGATGTTAAAATAGGATAATGATCACTACCAAATGTGGATGTTAGAACAGAGCTTGACAACTGAGATATAAATTGAGGTGAGCAAATAGTTAGATCAACTACACTATTCCCTTCGGATAGATTAGAACGTCTAGTGGCATTTCCATTGTTAATAACACATAAGTTGTTTTTATCTAATATATTCAAAAGTTTACTACCATAACAGGTTGTCATCGAACAGCCCCAGGACTGGTGATGACAATTAAAGTCACCTGTAATAATTAATGGTTTAGGAAGGGATAAGAATATATCCCCAATTTCATTTAATATATTAATAGAAGTATGAGAAATATATACAGAAACAAAACAAATTTTATTTACAACTACAGCTAAAATAGAAATTTCAGAACTATGTACAGGTATGGATATTATATTAAAAGGGTAGTCTTTCTTAATGAGAAGAGCTACACCGCCATATCCATCTAATCTGTCTTCTCTGACAGTATTATAATTTTTAATATTTAATGTAAAACCTGGTCTCAGCCAAGTTTCACATAATGAAAATAAAAGTGGATTATATTTATTTAATAAGTAAATTAGATCACTTTTTTTATTAACTATACTTCTAGCGTTCCATTGTATTATTTTGTTGGCCATTATTTATTTTAATTAAATTTACAATTAACTCCATTAAGGGGGCAACGATGGACGGTATATTATTGTTGGTCTGGGCAAAGGTTTGTAATAAGGATATAATATCTGATATTCTAGTTGTTTCTTGTGTGGATGGAGTATCATTTATAACTGGACTAAAATTTTTATCTATTTGATTAAAGGAATATTCCTTTAATATGTTGTCATGTGCAGCTTTGTCGTAACCTTTTCCAAGTTTTATAGGTGAGGAAGATTTAGATATTACTGTTTTCTTGTAAGATTTTTGAGGAGTATAAGGGGATGGAGAATTAACGTTTTGGAATGATAAATTTCTTGGAGGACTGGACAAGGCCTCAGCAAATGTTTTATGTAGTGTAGGAAAAATTTTACTAGCTTCTTGATAAGATACACAATTTTGAGACATATATAGTTTTATTTCTTTTTGTCTAATAAGTTCCGGGCAAGATTTACTGTTTGCCATATGTCGACCAGCACATTGACAGCAATAATAATCATCTTCTACATTACATGTATCGCTAACATGATCCTGACCACACTTTAGGCATCTTGGTTTGGAACGACATTGGATTTTTGTGTGTCCATAACGACAGCAATGATAACATTGGATGGTGGGAAAAACATATAGATCAACGGGCAGAGAGTTGTAACAAATAAATATTTTTTTTGGTAGTACCTGACCATCAAAATATACAACAACAGACTGAGTGGGTTTCCATGTTGGAGACCCATCAACAATGGTTTTATAATTTAACCGTCTAACTTTAACTACTTTGCCACAGCCAACAGGGGTTGAGATATTAGAAATTATTTCTTCAGGAGACCAATCTGTTGGAACACCTTTAATAATACCTATTCTTAAAATATTAAAAGAAGGGACATATGCTTTATAATTATTTTCGGTAATAATACTATTGCTAATAAAGGAGTTGGCATCAATATAATTTTTGAAAGAGACAGACATACGGTTTCGACCAATTCTTTTAACACTACCATTAACTACATTATAGATTTTATTTTTTAGAAGAAAATTACCAAAGGATATTGGGTGCAATATTGTTCCGTCATTATCAGAGGATTGTATCTTTTGAATATGAATAATGTAAGGAGGCGCATCTAGTTCATTGTAAAGATTTCGACCAACTGGAGATTTTGATTTACTGTTTGGATCATTAATATTATCAACTACTGGAATAATCGTTTGTAACATAGGTTGCTTTGCAAGTGAAATATTCGTAACCTCTTTGCCCTCATCAGATTTATCTGATTCAATACAACGACATCCAATGTCCTTTTGATTTCCAACATTTTTTCTTTTCTTTTTATTACAACTTTTGCATATTTTATGTAAGCGACTACGTTTTAAACTAACTTTTTTAGATGATTGGTCAGTATCCAAGCTAGAATCATCATATTCAACAGTTATAAAACTGCTAGGTTCAGGCACTTTACTAGTTCCCCCGGGATCGGGTGGCTCATTCATCTTACATATATAATGTAAAAAACTTACCAACCAAGAGTGCTAATTATTATATATACAAATTAAATTTATAAAATAAATACTATGAAAAACTGTTCTGAATGAATAAAATCTAAAATAATAAATATTTAATGAAAAGACAAAAAAGAACACAACCACGCGCCTTGAAATTTCCCGCTGTTTTTCTTTGTTTGTCTTTATGACATACAATATTTTGTTATTCGATGACTATTGACTATGGTCTATGGTTTGGATTCTGGGCTTTAGCAGTCAGTTATGACAACTAGATACTAATTACCTACTAACTTTATTTTTCATCTATGATTACTAACTCTAGAGCATAGATGAAAAATAAAGCTCTAGAGTCTAGTCCATATATTATCTATACTCTTTGGTCTAGTCCTAGTAGCTGCTAATTTCTACAAAACTTATCTATTATTTTTTATCAAAATGTTTAACTGCAGAAATGGCCTGTTGAAAAAATATTTGTAATTTATTAATAAATTCATTTCAAATAATTAATATAAAAATGAAATATTTATTGAGTTACAATTACACTTCTGTGACAGATTATTAATAATTGTTCCATCTTGCGGGAAGTTTAAATTATATAAACAAGATTTTAAAATAGTTAGTAATTTTAAATTTTCAAGTGTCTAAAGTATTTTACTTGTTCCATAAACCCAGAAAAATAATTTATCTTATTATTTTTATTAATATATTATTAGTTCTCTTCAGTCCATTGAATGTAAATGTATACGACCAAGGGCAAAGTCGTAAGTATCCCTAAAACTTAACGGTTATAATGAGATGTTAGTTAAGCTCAATAGCTTCGTAAAATTTCAAAATCACACACTGAAGGAAATGTACAAAAGCATAAGCCAATGAAGAGAATGAATGATAGGCATGCGCGTATATATCTATCGTAGAAGTCGTGTGACTTGTGAGTTGTGACGAGGTATTTCGCCGGGCGAGGTCGTGACGCTCCACAAACACCACGCGCCTGCTGTAATTGCGAGTGGATCTGTGGAATTATGATTTTTTAGTTTATTCAACGTGGAAGTGTGGGCCAAGTACCAACGGATCGCAATCGACCGCGAGCGGCCGCTGCCGTCTTCGCTGGCGGCGCTAACTGTTGCTCTTACAATCGATATAGTCAGTGTGCTTTTGTTTTGGTTACGTTGAAACTGTGTGTCATTTTACGCGTATTTGATTCTTAAAGTGATATATAGGTAAGACTTAATCAAGTACCTTAATTTTTATACGTTTTACTGATGCTTGCGGCTTCTTTGTTGAATGTTTAAATAACGCTAATTAAAATAATATATTATATTAATAATATACATAAGTTTTGATAATGTTATTTTTTTGTTGTATATGTCAATTATATCATAAGTATATTTTTAAAGTTTTCGCATGATAAGATACCTATAGTGGTGGTTAAATTATAGGTATGATCATTTCTATTTTCGACATTCAGAAATAATAAAAGTTAAACCATAATGAAAACATGATGCAAAATCCAGTAAAGAAAGTAAAAACACAAAGCGTAGTGTTTTATTTAAAGTTTCGCTAAAAGGTTTTAGCGAATACATTATATTATGCATAGGTACCTAATATTTGTTTCTGTTTGTCATTTCATAAATACTGCGGTGTAAGGTACGACGCGGTACCAACCTCAGTATAATGTTTAACATGCCAAAATACGACGCACTCTTATCTCAGTGTTCCGCAAACTTTTTGTGTTCAAGGTACATCTAGGAATACGAAAATTTTTGGAGGTACACGACAAATTAAAAATTAGTTTTTAAGTAATATTAATCAACATAATTTATTATAAATCCTAACGAATATTGGCCCGTGCCAAACGAAACCACACAATTAGATGAACGAAACAAAACGCGTCGCTACGCTTGATTTACATAAAAGTATTATTGATTGATTTACATATTAGTATGTGTAATATTTTTTTACCCTTACTTACTTACTAAACATAAGTTTATAAGATAACCTTTTTTTCCCGAGGCACACCAATTAATAACCACGGTACACCAGTGTGCCGCGGTACACACTTTGCGGAACACTGTCTTATCTTACTTAATTAAATTAATAGGTATTACTAATATATAAAAAGAAAACTTTGGCGCAATGTTTGTATATAACTGTATGTGTAGGTTGTATGGTACTAAGTACAGTCAGTAAGCAACTTACAGCATCTAGTAGAATCGGTAAGGCAGTGGCATTGAGTTATAATTACTACGTATAGAGTGGGCGCCTCAACTAGATTTATTCAAACACCTGTATAGGCCGATCGGCATATACGCGTTTAGTCTGTGCCGAGCGGCTGCGGTAGCTTGACGTATTGGAGTAAAAATTATTACGTCTAAATATGCCGTCATGTGTAGTGAGGTACTGTACAAACCGTTCAGGAAAATCAAATAAAAGTCAATGAGTGACTTTTCACGCGTAAGTTTACTGCATTTTCGTTTAATCACGCTTAATTTAATAATTTTGTATAATTTTAAAGTCATGCCGACGCGCCATGCGGCGGCGGCCATGATTGTTGAAATCAAAGAGTACAAAAAAAGTTCTACGCAGAAGTGACAATATCGAGTTGCTATATTAATTAATACAGATAATGAAATTATTTTGTAGTTCCCTATCAGATAAAACATTTTATATTATTATATTTATACTTTTTTATTAAGCTATTGCATAGCTTCTATCGCGGGCTTTGAGCGCGGCGACAGCGGCGATTGTAATTAAAATAATTAGTTGTATGCTCATTAGGCAGAATATAAACAAAGTGTCAGTGTCCCTTCTGCATAGTAATCTATGATGCGATCGCCTCCTCCCCCGCGCCCCGGGCGGCCGCTAGTGGCGAACAGATTTTGTTCGCGGCGTCTACTCTAGTAATAATAACTCAATGGGCAGTGGGTACTTTATTACTGACAGTAAAAACCATAGATTATACACTTATATACTGGGTAAAAACTATGAGTGCGTCTGACTAAGCACTCAGGACAATAATATGCCTGCAGCCGTTCCACATGCCGACACCACGGTCGATATAGTCATGGTGAAACGTCACAGACGACATCATTATTTTCGCTCACAAGTCATGCCGAGCTCACAAGTCTGAAGTCACATTAAACGACCAATTAAAACAGTTCGGTTAAAGAGGACGTTTAGAAATTCGGCGCTGTTTTTATAAGTTAGAATGGCAACAGATAAAATACTCGAAACTGTCGTTTTAAAACACAAATCCTTACACTAAATATTATAAATGCGAAATTATTCACGGCAAAACTACTGAACCGATTTAAATAAAATTTGGTACACAGAGAGTCTAGAGCTGCTTTAATTATTTATTAAAATTTAAATACCTCCACAAAAACGAAGTACATAGACTGAATTGTATTGTAGGTATTTATTAGGGTTCCGTACCTCAAAAGGAAAATACGGAACGGAATAGAATCTTGAAATTTGGCAAACATCAAGGTCTTACCTGTGTATAATATATTGTATTTGGTTTATTACATACATATAAGTAGTGGGTAGCGCGTGCTTACAAATTTATTGAGGCTGGCTGCATGCTTCTGAATAGCAACTTGTGCTAATTTTGTAAATCTATGCTATGCCTACGCGAAGCTGAAGGCGTACACTTGAGTGAAGTACCTAACTCTTCAGTGACGTCAAAAATCTTATGCTTGGCAAATCGTCTACTCCGATAGTTTTAGGAATTTACTAAAAATATATTTACACCTGTTCATACAGATTTAAGAATCACGTCACTTATCTGTTTATCGAATCTCGATTTTATGATTTGTGGAAAAGTTGACGTTCATCCTAACGTTTCTTATAGGTTGGCTTTTGAAAGATGTTTTAGCTACTTGTGCTCACCATGTTTTGAGCACTAAGGTCAAGGTTTGGTCCGGACAAGTAACTTCATATTACATATACTTAGTTAAGTATTCCTTATTAGGACCTATACAATATGTTGCGAGTAACTTCAGAAGTACTATGAATGATAACCGGTCTCATAACGGCTGCATCAAATTTCATATTTTCTGGTCAGTATAAATTTTATTATAAAACTATCTCGGGCAATAGAATAAAACAGTTAACAGATGTAGTGTTTTCGTTTCTTAAGCATTATAGGTAGTAGATATTACAAGGAGGTAATACTTTCTTAGGTTTACGCAAATCATATTGTACTTAAATGAAACTATCTTTTCGGATTTTTTTGCATCTCCCGTGACCATGATCACTGTAAGGCATTCGAAACATCAGGAATCAACTCCAGGCACAGTACCGTCGGTGCATCGATCCTCCATTAGAGCCATCGAGCATTCACCCCTGGTCCTTGGATTATGACCATCTTATTTGCCACAGACATTATTATTACATCCTTAGTGGCTTTGTTGTAACCCTTGTTATACTCATTCATGTTACATAGGTATGTAAACAAATGTTTAGAAAAAACACAAAACAGGAGGTTCGAAGAGCCCCGGATGTACGATATTTTCGAACAGAGGCAGAAACCTAAAAGTGGCGTGGAAAAATATAAACCAGATGTAATTCGATTCGGAATAGCATGTAGATGATTACTGAAAAACTTAGGTCCCGCTTTCAAAAAATGAAAAAGTTATAAACAATGTGTGACACCTTTTTCTTAGGCTTCCGTATGCTAGACGCTTCGTGGAGAAAGTTGTTTTTAATCAAAGTATATTATTTTTACGCCACCCGGGACGGGAGCCCCGGGCCCTGGCTGATGGCTGGTTATCCATCTGGAACTTTAGTGCATAAAGAACACTTTAGTGCAGGAGAATATCTCAAGTTTAAAAATGTATGCTAATCGTTACCACGTACCTTCAAGTAACATGTACCTTCAAGTAGGGACAAACCCGAACGCAGTTATGATAGGAGTCGCTAGTAGGTATTTAGTACATTTTTAGCTGCTCTTGCTCTAACTACCTTCCACCTACACGTAAGTCAGGACCATGGGTAAACAAAACTTTACTAGTGAAGTGTGTGCGGGACGTTTAGGGTCGGTACTTGTGACGCGCCGGGAGAGTTGATACGCGTTGCTTGAAGTAGCGAGGTGCCTGCTCCTTGCTTCACCGCAGAAGTGCTGTCTAGCTCTTAAGTGCGTATCTTCACAGGCTAGAGTTTCTATTCAACGAAAACTTTACATAGCGTAAGTATAATATGCTCTCCTCATGTTGTTGTTCATAGGAATAATACCTTGAAGCTTTAATATACGAATTTTTGAAAAGGTATTTTTTTTGTTTTTATCTATGTACTCATAGGTACACTGTAAAGCAGTCGGTCTTGCGCCTAATATTTTATCAAAAAAATCAAGTTGTTGTTATTTCAGACTTGAAAGAGTGAAGGGAATGGAGTGTATGTAGGTAGAGGTACACCTGGATTTGTTCACACACTTATAGTCCTTAATATTTCTTAACATTACTGGAGTGTGATGTTTACGTACCTACGTCCTATGGCCTACATAAATTGAAAGAATAATAATGATTTTATTCTAATTGTGGTCTCAACACTCTCAACCAATCAACTAACACAAAATTTTATATAATTTAATAATATAATTCACTTATAGAACACAAGGAGTCGAAGAAGAGACTGATGTGATAGATCTCAGTGCTACTGTGCCGGCCGTGGGCAGGACCTGCCTCGCCTGTACTCCTAACCCTCGGCTGTGAGTGGATAGTGCGATAATTTTATCACCAGATCCACCGACTTTATAATAATTTATTATACTATTAAACAGGTTCAACATAGCTGCCAAAAAAGTGAGCAAAAATCACATCTGCGAGCGAGCGCGAGTCACGGCCGGCGGCATGGCGGCCGGCAAGTACTCCACCAGCCCCGACTGCTCCGATGGCGCCGACGCGTCCTCCGCGCCCAGCGAGTTCCTGGCTGAGGTGACACTGCACTTTCCATACTACCACGACAGGGAGTTGCAAACATTTAAACGATAGGACTAGATTTTTCAGTATAATTTTTGTAGGTTTATTAGTCTTAATCGTAAATAGTGAAAAAAAAAAGTTTGCTGTAATTAGAAATTATTTAATTCATAATAATCGTTAATCGCACTCTTACGTATAAATGATTGATTGTGGCAGTTCCTGTCAGCGATAATGAGGCACCAGTATGCGGAGGCGCTGAAGTACTGCCAGCTGATCCTGCAGTACGAGCCGCACAACGCCACGGCGCAGGGCTTCTACCCACTGCTGCGCCACAAGCTGCACGCCCGCGCTAAAGGTGCTCGCCACATCACACCACACTCACGCGCACGCGCTATGTGTGTACACGATTACATATATATACAATTTATTTACTTTTAATCCAATATGACGATTCGTTCGTTCTCTCAATTTGGCCATGACATGGATATCAACTAAAAGGGCTTGATGGATAATGACGTAAACATGATAAACAATAAGTAGAACGACATCATTGTAAATTCAATATGGCACATTCCCAAAGATGGTAGACTAGTAATAGACTCATCAGCACTATAACATAGCAGTATAACAATATAGTATTAATCTCTCTTAAAATCAAACTCGTAAATTAAAATTAATTATACCTCATAATAGTCTATTGACTCGGGTCATAGAATAGATGTGCTAACAGCAAGACCCAACAAGACAAACTATGATAATTAAAATAACCGTCTGAAAAGGGCTCGTTGAGAAGAGATCACCGCACCCTTCGCCGTCGGGTCGGAAATCATCCTCATATATTAGATGCCTGGCATCCTAAAAATGTACGTGCATCTCGCTCCTTTCTTCCCCGCACGAGCAAAATGTGGAATGATCTTCCTGCTGAGGTTTCCCTGAGCGCTACAATATGGGGCTCTTTAAAATGTATGTTTAGGTTGTTGTAAAGTACCGATACTTAATAATAAATTATGCTCTTACTTCCGTGTCATTTATTTTTGCAATGTATTGACTTACCCTCCGATCTCGCCTAAATAAGTTTGTTATCTACTTAAAAACTACTTTAGTGGGCAACTTTATTCTGTTAATTTTGTGTCACGGTGCGCGCGCATCGTGAAATTTCACTCTCATCAATTTTTCATAACGCGCCTAAAGAGGTATAACTTCAAAAAAACCGGATGTCCGCCATCTTGGATTTGAAAATGGACCTCATTTACGCAATCAGCACCCCGAGAAACCTCGAAAATGACACCCATGTCATTATTAAAAAAAACCCAGATATCCGCCATCTTGGATTTGAAAATGGACCTCATTTTCGCAATCAGCGTTTTAGTGGGCAACTTCATACAGTTAATTTTGTGTCACGTATCGTAAAAATTCACTCTCATAAATTTTTCATAACGCGTCTAAAGAAGTATAACTTCAAAAAGTAATACAAGCTTTTATTGAAAATTTAACTTTTTAAATACTTGCAGACGAAACGAGCTCCAGCGAGGACACCAGTTCAAAACGCGGAGTATTCCATACGCACTTTAGACAGGTCGGTAGCGTAGTTGCAACTGCAGGTCGCAGCGCAGCGCGCGGAGTCGCCGCGAGTGTAACCGTTCCCGTGTCCTTGCAGAGGGGCGCGTCCAGGGACAAGGCCGAGGAGGACGACGACGCGGAGGAGGTGGAGATGGAGCAGGGCTCGTCGGGCTCGGGCTCGGAGTGCTCCTCGCTGGAGCTGGACTCGTCCGCGTCGCCGCCCGCGCCCGCGCCCCGCGCCCCCCGCGCGCCCCGCGCCGCCTCCGACCGCTCCGACAGCACGTGCGCGTCCTCGTCGTGGCGCTGGGAGAGCGGCGGCGAGCGCTCGGAGCGCGACGACAACGGGAACCCCGCGCTGTGCGGTGAGTGCGCGGCGGCGAGCACGCATGTGGCGAGCACTGACTTTGTTGCACCGTATGTATTATATAATTACGTTCATTTGTCTGAGTTACAGCGGAGGCGGCGGGCAGCGCGCCGGCGGCTGCGGACGACGCGGAGAATGACAACGCGGCCAGCGCTCTGCACAACGGTCACATAAAGGTACGGGAAGGCAGACGTTGCAGGGTGACTTGATTTAAGCTTTTTAAACCTAAAAATCGACACATCTTTTGCGAATCAAAATAAAATATTGATAAAGATTTTAAAAACTCATGTTAGTAAAACCGGCGTGTGTTGCAGAGCGAGGCGGAGGGCTCGCCGCTGCGGCGGCTGCGCGCGCACTTCGCGTGCACCATCAAGTGAGGCGCCGCCGCACTCCACGCTGCACAATTTATTGCTGTTTAAATTTATATAAAATAGCATTTTATATACAAATATTTTATGTGCACACAAATTGTAAACAGATTGTAACTAAATTATATAAGGTTAAAGATTTCATTTTAAAATATTTTTCATTAAGTAAGATTGGCACCCGACGTGGGCCGACGCACGCGACGCGGCGCCTGCGCGATCGGGAGAGCTCGCACACTGGCGCCCTTTATTCTAAGGTTTCCACGTGGATACGTAACAAACATAAGGCCTAAAACTTATTCTTGATTGGCCTAAATTAAAAAACAAATATGTAACTGCAATACCGCGAGTCAGTCGCACGACGCGCCGCACTTGTTTAAGTATATATAAAAACTTTATACAGATATAATGTGGAAGTCTTCAAGTCTATACATTCACCGAATGGGACCCTCGTATTTATATTTATAATGCATATAAAGTAGTACATAGTCCTAATTAATATATAAATATTCACTATCTGCCTATCGGTATAAAACATAGTATAATGCTTCGCTTACTATTAAATTTTATACTTTCTTCGCCAACTCAGGGCGGCCAAAATGTTTGGCGAGAACTATACCTTTCTTCTTCTCTTTCGTAATGAAAATTATAGATTTGAGTTAAAGCTATGTAGGTATAACTATAAGTACGCAACGCCTTTAAGCTGTCTGTGAGTGTGGTAGCATTTCGGTGTCTAGATTCGCAAGTAAAACGTCAACAACGCGTTATCTCGGGTCTTGAACCTACTTATATATTTTTATGAAACTTCTTATGAATGTATATAACCGTTCCACCTCCACCATCACCGCCGCTTACCGCTTTATAAAAGAAAACAACTGAAAATAAAAAATGCAAGGGTTTAAAAAGTACGTAGTTAATAGATATACGCACATATCATAAAGCGATTCCTGTATTTATTATCACCTGATATAAAATATCAGAAAACAGTGTCCATGTCCGATGCGAAGCGCCCGGCGCGGGAGCTGTACCTGTGCAAGTGCATAATAGTTCTCCCTAACCCTACACACATATCTGTGCCGCTATTAATGAGGTAGGCTAAGAGAGAGTTTATAATCATGGGCGCCGGCAAGGGGGTGCTACGGGTGCATTTGCACTTTCCTGTCATGACGGAAAATATATAGAAAAAGTTATAGAAATAAATAAAATATATGAGATAAAAAAAGATAAAAAATATAAATGTTAATAATTTAAAGATTAGTTAGTAGTTTAATGTGAAGTACAAACACACCCCCCCGGAAAAGGTTTTGCCGCCGCCCATATAATGTTTGTGCTATAAAATATGCTTCTTATTAGGTATATCTGAATACGATAAGCAGCGGCGACGTGCCCCACACACTTATGGTGACCGCTCGGGGGCTTCGCGTGGCCACCCAGGTGTCACGTGTGTGCGCCCGGGTCCCGCGGAGCGCCCGGAGGTCGTGTGTGTCCACCCGCGGACCGCGCGGGGCCGCTCGGGATCCCGCGGGGCGCCCGGAGGTCGTGTGTGGCCGCCCGGGGGTCGTGTGTCCGCCCGGGGGTCGTGTGTCCGCCAGGGGGTCGTGTGTCCGCCCGGGGGTCATGTGTCCGCCCGGGGGTCGTGTGTCCGCCCGGGGGTCGTGTGTCCGCCCGGGGGTCGTGTGTCGGCCCGGGGGTCGTGCATCTAGCGCTTAGTGCTTGTCGTGTTTTGTATGAGCTGAGTGTAACGAGAAGACTGAATGATGTATTGACTGTTGACTTGTAACTAGACCTATACATTGCCTTCAATCCCCAGACTTCAGGAGTACATTTGCTAAATAACTATTTGACTATTTTCTAGTTTCTGTAGCTAACATTTTTTGATTCAATGATGTTCGCGCGAATTACATAAAATATGGAACTATTAATGAAACCACAGTTCATCAAGTTACCTGAAGTTAAACAAGTAATGAAAATTCGTTGAACAGCAAATGTACACCTGGACCATTCCCTCCGACGCGACGCGACGTGTCGCTGTGCGTTGTTCCTGCGCGGTTAGATGCACCTACAAACGTTGTGGGCCTGACTAGTGACATCTCTGTAGAAATGTGTATTGTGTATAGCGGTCTGTACTCTGTGCTCTAACGCTTCCTACTATCTCTAGTCTGGAATAAAAAGGAATAAACTGTAGGATACAAACAAAATACCCTCGTTTTTAACCGACTTCAAAAAAAAGAGGAGGTTCTCAATTCGTCGGGGACTTTTTTTTTTTTTTTTTTTTTTTCTATGTATGTTCCCCGATTACTCGACGATGTCTGGACCGATTTGGAAAATTCTTTTTTTGTTTGTAAGGGTATAGTTTCTAGTTGGTCCCATAGTCACCAAGTCACGATCTGATGATGGGATCCCAGGGAAATCGAAGACAACTCTCAAATTTTATAGGCACTTATTACGTTTTTCATATATTTTCTAAAGCTGTTCAAGTATTTGCGTTTGTTAATCATCATCTCCTGTAGTTGAGCTAATGATGGAAGGTACAACTCCTCAACGGTTAGGAGTTAAAAGAAAATTCTTTCAATATTATACGTAATTATAGACCGATAGTTAAATTCTTTCAGGCTCTTATTAACCGACTCTAAAAAAAGGAGGAGGTTCTCAATTCGTTGGGGACTTTTTTTATGTATGTTCCCCATTACTCGAAGATGGCTGGACCGATTTAGAAAATTCTTTTTTGTACATAAACAAAATAAGTATCTACTTTCCGTTAAAAATTTGAAAATAAATTATTTTTAACAAAAAACAAAAACCGACTTCAAAACTAAACAAATCTAAACTAAAAAGTAGAAAATAATACTTTTAAGAACTTCGTTAATTTAGAAGTCGGTGCCAGCCAAAGCAAAATAACCTTAAATAGACACATATTCGATTAATCTATATCTATAATATTTGTAAACATAATCAAAATACCGTTCGAAAGTTCCTTGCAAAGGCAAGATAAGTCTATCCGTCTTGGCTGGCACCGACTTCAAAATTAACGAAGTTCTTAAAAGTATTATTTTCTACTTTTTAGTTTAGATTTGTTTAGTTTTGAAGTCGGTTTTTGTTTTTTGTTAATTAATAAATGGATTTGAAAATTTCTTGTATAAATTTATATAGTACATTTTTCATCAATCAATAACCGTATCATCATAATTACTACTTATGTTATATTAACAGCGAAAATGCTAAATTACTTTACAGTAAACAAACATTTCTCGCTGTTATTTGCAATATAAGTCAAAATTAGTTCTCGGGACTCTCGGTAGTGGTGCTTCAAATGAACACAAAAAAATTGCTGTCAAGCGCTTGGAACAGCCAGTCCAGTGGTATTATAGAGGTCAGTGCTTAACAATACCTGACAAATCCCAAGATTTATTTGATGACTTTCAAGTAAGTTAAAGGCAATGGTGCAGGACACCAAGTAATAATCACATTTTGCTAATTTAGCACATTGGCACATATTTTAATGAAAAGTTTTATAAAAATATTTAGAATTTAACTTAATATATTTTATGTTATAAATAATAATGTGATAATTAATTTAATTATTCTTTTATTTGTGTTTAAAGTGAAAATATGCTGAAGTTATTTTAAAAGAATTAATTTAACAAGCAATATTATTAGAAATATAATAAATAAACACCCCCATATCTACATATTTTACAATATTTTCTGATTAATTTAGCAGTTAGCTTGATAAATAAATAATAAATTTAGATGTTAACAGATGGCGGTATTTTATGTTTAAAAATACTTTTTATAGTATATTTATTTAAAATAAAAAAAGAATATTTATTAAAAGTAAAATATACTGTCAAAAAATAATAATACAATAATGTGTTAACTCTGTACTTTCACTTATCAAATGATGCATAATGATTTCTCATAGATGGCGTTATTATTATTTTTATTATTTAATTTTAGTAATTAGTGTTAATTGTATTTTGCTATAATATTCTATAATATGTACTATATATCTAAAAATATATCGATAATAGCCTTAATATGAAAAAAAATATCACGATTACATTCCTTATTTTTATGAATTGCTTTATAAAACCGTAGATAGGTAGGTTATTTTAGTGTTTTTTTGGAGCGGCTTAACTCTACTAATATTTCACTCTTCGCCACTAATACACAATACTTATTATTATTTGAATATTTATTTAATACTAGCAATTCCCCGCGGCTTCGCCCGCAGTCTAATCATTATTAAGAAATAGGGTATTGGTGGTAGAAGGGTGCAAAATTTAGGGTTATAAGTATTTTGTGATTGCAAATCATCAAATAATAAAAAATACAAATTTAGTCTAAAAATAAAAAATCTAAAGCAATAAAAAATAGCCTACGAACTTTTCTTAGACCTACCAAATATACACATACATACAAAAAAAATCATGTTAATCGGTAAATATACAAAAAATTTCATATAAATCGATCGAGCCGTTTCGGAGGAGTTCGATAACAAACACTGTGACACGAGATTTTTTCTCCTTTAAAGTGGGTAAAGAAGAGTTGAAGCATAAGTCATAACCAAGTTCTGTTATCTTATTATTATGAATACAATTTGAGGCATATTATAATTATAAGCTGTAACATTATACAATATAATTAAATTTTAAATAATAAAATGTGTTTTATTATAAACTGCAGCCCCTATTAAATATTTTGTACTAGCTATTCACCCTCGCTTTGCTCGGGTTCGTCCCTACATTTACCGCGAGCGAAGCCGCGGGTTCCGCTAGTAATATAAATAAAACAACTACCTATACAATTACAGATCATTAAAAATATTATGTATTTACAAGAAATTTGTAAGCGCGTTTTGTTGCACTCAATTACACCTACAATAGGTACTTTAAATATACCCTTTTTAAGTAATTGCCAATTTCTATTATGATTTACGAGTGGCCTGTGGCTGTGGCCTTGAGAATTGGAGGCCTCAAAGGTTGGCAGTTGGCTACAATAATGCGCAGCGGCAGCTCGGCGATAAATACCTTTGCTTTTAGCGCCATCTATTGTTTAAAGGTTTTTATTAAAATTTATTTACAACAATGGATATTAGATGTCGCTTCGTTTTCACATCTCACTTGCGACATCTATTATGCGATTTAGGTAAAAAAAATAGTGCTTATAATAGTCCCGGTTCAGGATGTTTGACTTTTTTGTATGACGTGGACTATCTGTTTTTTTTTTTTTTATCTGTGCTAGTACATAGTTTTGACATATAGTACCTCTTAAGTCTTAGCAAGAGTTAGCTGAGACCTCCATAGAACCAATTATTTTATTTTCCTGTGGCATTCAATATTTTTTTGCAATAAAAAGTATCCAAAGTGTGACCCGAGTGATAAGTTATCACTGCACGGTTAAAACCTGTCCAGTACTTTTTGTATTAAATGATAACAGACATACAGAGATCTGGGGAATATACACAATACACACACACACACACACACACACACACACACACACTTGCACCAAACACAACAAGCAGCAGGTAATTATGTTTTAAATGAAACAAATGATTACACAGACCAATCTTTTATTCTACATACTTACAACAAAAATGTACTATATAAATTTATACAAGAAATTTTCAAATCCATTTATTAATTAACAAAAAACAAAAACCGACTTCAAAACTAAACAAATCTAAACTAAAAAGTAGAAAATAATACTTTTAAGAACTTCGTTAATTTAGAAGTCGGTGCCAGCCAAAGCAAAATAACCTTAAATAGACACATATTCGATTAATCTATATCTATAATATTTGTAAACATAATCAAAATACCGTTCGAAAGTTCCTTGCAAAGGCAAGATAAGTCTATCCGTCTTGGCTGGCACCGACTTCAAAATTAACGAAGTTCTTAAAAGTATTATTTTCTACTTTTTAGTTTAGATTTGTTTAGTTTTGAAGTCGGTTTTTGTTTTTTGTTAATTAATAAATGGATTTGAAAATTTCTTGTATAAATTTATATAGTACATTTTTGTTGTAAGTATGTAGAATAAAAGATTGGTCTGTGTAATCATTTGTTTCATTTAAAACATAATTACCTGCTGCTTGTTGTGTTTGGTGCAAGTGTGTGTGTGTGTGTGTGTGTGTGTGTGTGTGTATTGTGTATATTCCCCAGATCTCTGTATGTCTGTTATCATTTAATACAAAAAGTACTGGACAGGTTTTAACCGTGCAGTGATAACTTATCACTCGGGTCACACTTTGGATACTTTTTATTGCAAAAAAATATTGAATGCCACAGGAAAATAAAATAATTGGTTCTATGGAGGTCTCAGCTAACTCTTGCTAAGACTTAAGAGGTACTATATGTCAAAACTATGTACTAGCACAGATAAAAAAAAAAAAAACAGATAGTCCACGTCATACAAAAAAGTCAAACATCCTGAACCGGGACTATTATAAGCACTATTTTTTTTACCTAAATCGCATAATAGATGTCGCAAGTGAGATGTGAAAACGAAGCGACATCTAATATCCATTGTTGTAAATAAATTTTAATAAAAACCTTTAAACAATAGATGGCGCTAAAAGCAAAGGTATTTATCGCCGAGCTGCCGCTGCGCATTATTGTAGCCAACTGCCAACCTTTGAGGCCTCCAATTCTCAAGGCCACAGCCACAGGCCACTCGTAAATCATAATAGAAATTGGCAATTACTTAAAAAGGGTATATTTAAAGTACCTATTGTAGGTGTAATTGAGTGCAACAAAACGCGCTTACAAATTTCTTGTAAATACATAATATTTTTAATGATCTGTAATTGTATAGGTAGTTGTTTTATTTATATTACTAGCGGAACCCGCGGCTTCGCTCGCGGTAAATGTAGGGACGAACCCGAGCAAAGCGAGGGTGAATAGCTAGTACAAAATATTTAATAGGGGCTGCAGTTTATAATAAAACACATTTTATTATTTAAAATTTAATTATATTGTATAATGTTACAGCTTATAATTATAATATGCCTCAAATTGTATTCATAATAATAAGATAACAGAACTTGGTTATGACTTATGCTTCAACTCTTCTTTACCCACTTTAAAGGAGAAAAAATCTCGTGTCACAGTGTTTGTTATCGAACTCCTCCGAAACGGCTCGATCGATTTATATGAAATTTTTTGTATATTTACCGATTAACATGATTTTTTTTGTATGTATGTGTATATTTGGTAGGTCTAAGAAAAGTTCGTAGGCTATTTTTTATTGCTTTAGATTTTTTATTTTTAGACTAAATTTGTATTTTTTATTATTTGATGATTTGCAATCACAAAATACTTATAACCCTAAATTTTGCACCCTTCTACCACCAATACCCTATTTCTTAATAATGATTAGACTGCGGGCGAAGCCGCGGGGAATTGCTAGTATTAAATAAATATTCAAATAATAATAAGTATTGTGTATTAGTGGCGAAGAGTGAAATATTAGTAGAGTTAAGCCGCTCCAAAAAAACACTAAAATAACCTACCTATCTACGGTTTTATAAAGCAATTCATAAAAATAAGGAATGTAATCGTGATATTTTTTTTCATATTAAGGCTATTATCGATATATTTTTAGATATATAGTACATATTATAGAATATTATAGCAAAATACAATTAACACTAATTACTAAAATTAAATAATAAAAATAATAATAACGCCATCTATGAGAAATCATTATGCATCATTTGATAAGTGAAAGTACAGAGTTAACACATTATTGTATTATTATTTTTTGACAGTATATTTTACTTTTAATAAATATTCTTTTTTTATTTTAAATAAATATACTATAAAAAGTATTTTTAAACATAAAATACCGCCATCTGTTAACATCTAAATTTATTATTTATTTATCAAGCTAACTGCTAAATTAATCAGAAAATATTGTAAAATATGTAGATATGGGGGTGTTTATTTATTATATTTCTAATAATATTGCTTGTTAAATTAATTCTTTTAAAATAACTTCAGCATATTTTCACTTTAAACACAAATAAAAGAATAATTAAATTAATTATCACATTATTATTTATAACATAAAATATATTAAGTTAAATTCTAAATATTTTTATAAAACTTTTCATTAAAATATGTGCCAATGTGCTAAATTAGCAAAATGTGATTATTACTTGGTGTCCTGCACCATTGCCTTTAACTTACTTGAAAGTCATCAAATAAATCTTGGGATTTGTCAGGTATTGTTAAGCACTGACCTCTATAATACCACTGGACTGGCTGTTCCAAGCGCTTGACAGCAATTTTTTTGTGTTCATTTGAAGCACCACTACCGAGAGTCCCGAGAACTAATTTTGACTTATATTGCAAATAACAGCGAGAAATGTTTGTTTACTGTAAAGTAATTTAGCATTTTCGCTGTTAATATAACATAAGTAGTAATTATGATGATACGGTTATTGATTAATAAAAATAAAAAAATAAAAATCTTTATATCGACATCATTAGTTTTAATACCACAAACTCTCGCTACGTCCGACAGCGGCGGACAGCGCCAAAATGGCGAATATCAAGCAGCCACAAAAGCACGTTGACAACAGCCAGTCCAGTGGTATTATAGAGGTCAGTGTTGTTAAGGCAGCTAATGATTTGACAGATGAATCAGGAGCAGCTTGATTTTTTTGGAAAAGGTTTCAAAGTGCCCGAGCTTTGGTTATTCTTAACTTCCTATTTGTTTCCAGGCCACAGCATTCACAAAGATTAAATATTGCAAATATTTATATTCACTATATATTATAATGTGATTCTTGAGGAGTTACATAAATATGACTAAAAATTGTTTTTGCATACGTGTTACTGAATGAAGTTCTCAAATGAAGTTATCAAAAATTACGTAAAATGTAAGAAATGTAACCTTCTGGCAACACAGGTGTAATCCGATCACCGATGTCAGTGACGTTTCGCTTGAGTGGCCAATATGGCGACTGCGATTTGTCTGTTATCACCATTAGAATTAAACGAAATACTCGACAATCCGAATTTTGCGGATATATGTTGTCGACTCGAAATGTTTATTTTTTCATGTTTTATTATTCAGCAAAGGTTTCGATCGAGTCTACCGTACCCCTTCACGGAATTATTAATATAGATATAATAAACCTATAGTATTTGATATGTGATTAAACTATTGACTCACCCTCGCTCTGTTTGGGTTCGGTACTGGTACTAAATAGTAAATACCTACTTGACGTTTTCACAGATAGCATGGATTTCTCAGATGTGTATGTCTGTATATTCTCTCGCAGTAATATATTATAAAGTTTATAAATTAAATAAAAAAATTATGTTAGGTTTGTATGTATAGTCCGGTGGTATAATAAATGCACTGCTAATAACTAGGATGTAAGGTTACTCATTTTGAAGTTGATATTGACATATATTATGACTGTTAGGAGTTTTACCATATTTATGAATTCTTCGTTGCGTTTTTCTAGTGTAGTGTATACAGTATGACCACCTACGTAGGTATATTTCTTTGGCATGCTCTGTAGCTTAAACGGCTTGATTTTAGGTGGCGTTAAATTCGTCTCAAGACTCGACTGTGTGTGTGGCACAAGATAGGCTATATAGCCTATAGGTATATATATCAAAATTATAAATCTTTATAAGATTTTGACTGACTTTTGTATTTTGAAACCTATCAAGGGTTTGAAAATTTTAAATTCCCAATTCAGCTTACACAGTCGTGTTTTTTGTTTTTTTTTCTTCAACAATTTACATTTCCCATTATTTTTCTATTTATTCTTTACGTACATTTATATAAATTATTGAGAGATGAGATATTTCCCACGGTAAAAAGTATCCTATATGTTGACCCGAATAAACATCATCACAGGTACCAAAATGTGTTCGGTATTTTTCTCGTCATACGGTCACAGACGTACAGTCAAAACTTGTAAAATTTTAGATTCGCCTGTGTATCGATTTCAATAAGAATAATTATTTTATTTAAATTTTTAGCGACTCACCCTCGTTCCGCTCAGGCTCTTCCCTTGATTTAGCGCGAGCGAAGCCGTAAGTTCCGCAAGTAAATGTGTATAAAAATTTGAAAAATTTATACCAAAACCTTTCTCGAGAACCACGTATGCATTGGTGATAACCTCCTCCTTTTGGAAGTTTGTTGAAAATAGCATGAAAGTCGGCGCAAGTAGTTTCGTAGTTTATCGCGAACAGACAGACAGACGCGGAGGACTTTGTTTTATAATATGTAGTGATGTATAGATTATGTAGTTAAAGTAATTAAGATTGTATTAACCACCTGCTGTGCCACCGCAGATATAATTTATTTAAACCTTTACTTAAAGCAGCTTAAGATAGGAATAAGGAAATATTGTTTCCTAAAAGTATTTGTAGGTACGATTATAGTATCGACCTGTGAACACAATAATAACAACAATACTCTTTATTAAATAAATATATAATAGAACTAGCGGACCCGACAGACGTTGTCCTGTCCGCATGCGCAAAACAACGTTGCCTAGCAACGACTTGTTTATAATTGGATATTTCATTTATTGTGTAAATGTATAAATAGCTAATTAATTCAAAAAATACATGTTGTAGTGGACCGAATTGTGAATCTAAACCATTCTCGAATGCACTCGAACACGCACAAAACATTTCATCAAAATCGGTCCAGTCGTTTAGGAGGAGTTCAGTCACATACACACGCACACAAGAAATATATATATTAAGATATATATTTCAATTATAAATAAAAGCACCCATGACTGGAGTACAAACATTCGTGATTTAAGCAAATGAATGCCCCCAGCGGGACTCAAACTCGCGACCGCTGGCACAGAAAGTAGGGTCACTACCAACTGAGCCAAACGAGTCGTCAAGTCTTTATTGTACCAGCACAAGCACAAAATGAGTACATATTGTGTACATTATCCTTGCCCTATATAGGGCAAGTATAATGTACACAATATTATGTATACGCGGCGGCGCGCGCATGATTTGGTGGTGCGACCGCCCAGGGCGCCGGAGAGGAAAGGGCGCCGGATACGAAAGGGACTTGAGCTTGGTATTTGAATTCGCTTCAGGTTTTCTCGATGGCCTTCGCTTCATTAATCACAGTCCACCGCCAGGTCTTGTTTTGAACGGCCACGTTTACGTTTTTCTTGGGGGTTCCATTCTAGGGCTTACCTCGGTATATGAAAGGTCTCTTCGGAGGGTGTGACCTATCCAGCTCCATGTATGTCGTTAGATCTGTTCTCTTCGACTTCATTGCAGCGTTCTTAAAAGTTGGTTGGAGATTTTGTCGGGCCAGTAAATACCAATGATGTTGCGAAAGCATCGATTTACAAAGACTTGGAGTTGCTGCGAGATGTTCATGGTGACCTTCCATGTCTCACACCGTATAGCAGTATGGTCTTTATATTGGACCGGATACATTTTGAGCTTTATTCTTCGTACCTATCAGTTTCCGTGATTGCAATACGGGTCTAAGTTGTGCGAAGAATATGTAGCAGCTTTTTAGTAGTATTGCAGTGATATAAATATATTTTTTTTCTGGGCAGCTTTTATTTTATCAAACTACTAAACAATAATATCATGTACCTAGGTATCACGTGTACCTATAATAATATCATGTATTTTGAAAAATTTTTAATCTTGATTGTAACGATTTTTTGCGACTTTTACAATAATCATGAATTCTAATATTTTTTAATCAAGTAATTAAAGTGATTTAGATTGTGATATTCTGAGAAATTTACTTCATTTTTTAACCCATGCATTAAATCGGTGATTAAATTAACTTTGTATAAATTTTCAATATTTTAGAATAAAATTCTAACACATTGTTTACTAATTGATGTAAATAATCACTAGGAGATTTTAGGGTAGGTGTTATAATATTAGAATAGGTCTTGTTAATCAACAACAATTGTTTTTTATCATTTAAATCAACATCACTTTGTAACAAAACCTCCTTGCAATCTAAACAATTAAATTTATCGACACACGATTTACCCAACCACCCAGCAAAATACACAACAGAACATGTCTCCAGTGTAACATTTATGAAGGAATCATTCAATAAAATAATAATTATTACATTATATTTGAGTTTCTACAAACCTTATCAAAATGCAAAAAAAAAACGATTATCGTTATTGCTTGGAGCGCCATCTATTAACATACAATACTGAGTTATTAAGCAAGATCGATCCATTACAACGTAGTACAAATTAATTCCGCCAAAATAATAAAGCGATATTATCGAATTTTAAAAATCTAAAATAATGCACATTCATCAGCTATTTATTTCTCTCCTACTTTAAGAAACTTTCCGACGTTAGAACAAATGCTTTAGTCATTAATATTTCTTTGTATTTTAAATTTAACATAATTATAAAAACAAATCGATACATGTAACGCCATCTATTATCATTTATTTGAACTAATTTCACTTTTGTTCGAGTTGCAACCCCATGGTACTAGAAAGTTATATATTTTAACAAGGTGTGCAGAAAAGTATGCAATAGTATATTATATCTGTCTCCTGAGGTACACTATTACGGAACAATCTTTTATACTTACAGGAATATACAATAACTGGTTCTATAGAGCAATTCTCAGGAAAGAGGGGCGGAACATTAATCAATCATGGGTATAATAGCAATCGCAATGTCCCAACATATTTATTATTTATTATTATGTTATAGAATACCACTATAGCGCTCTATGAAAATCAGCGTTCAATTTTAGGGATAGTCGTGTTCGTTCACCAAGTTATTAGTTACCTACATTTTCTGGAGAGAGAGGTAACCTATCTCTAATTCAATCAAGTAGCGATTCGCCGGAACATTTTGGCGGTTAGTATAAGTTTCTCATAAACGAAATATTTTCCTACTATAAAAAGTATCTTAAATGTTGACCCGGATAAATAACTGTCACCACATCAAATTACTTCAAAATCCGTCCAGTGATTATCCTGATGCGGTTACATACAGACAGACAGTCAAAAATTCTAAAAACTATATCAACGTATCATTCGTAATTAGGGCAAGGGAGACCTAACACTATACCACAACCTGAGCATTTTGCGGTACACTTTACTGAAAAACTATCACACCATAAAATCTTTTGATGAAATTATGAACGTCTTCACGTTTTAATATATATATAGAACCTAATATATATAGAACCTATTTACAATATTGTGTTACTTGTCATTAGCCTTTTATTATATTATACTGTCATCTAAATATAAATTATAATATTCTATTAAATATGTTTTCTAAAGCTACATGCCTTTGATATCATTTCATCAGGTTATGGGCCCAGGCATTTCATAACGTTTAAAAGGTCGTCTCATACCTGCCGTATAGTTTTGTTATTGATATTATATTAGCAACAGTATATAAAAAGTTATAGTAAAAACCAGTCCGTGTATAACATCGAATTGTGACCAACACGCCGTAGGTTTTTCATTTCAGCATATATTTTGAATAAATACTGTTGAAAATGGCTAGTAGCTCATTATTGTCAATTGAGAAGCTCAATGGCAGAGATAATTGGGCAAGCTGGAGTTTTGCAGTAAAAGCATACTTACAACATGAAGATTTGTATGATTGCATACTGAAAGAGCCATTATCGACTGATTCCAAGTCAGTGAAGCAAGATATCAAAGCCAAGTCAAAACTAATATTGTTAGTAGATCCTTTATTATATGTACATATACAAGAGGCAACAACGGCTAAACAAGTATGGGACAATTTATCGAAGGCATTCGAAGACAGTGGATTATGTCGCAAAGTTGGATTGCTAAAAGATCTAATCAATACTAATTTAGAAAACAGTTCATCAGTAGAAGAATACGTAAACAAAATAATGTCCGCAGCGCATAAGTTACGAAATATAAAATTTAATGTAGATGACGAGTGGTTAGGTACTCTGATGCTTTCAGGACTGTCTGATACGTACAAGCCAATGATTATGGCATTAGAGAGTTCTGGTATGAAGATTAGTGCTGATTAGTAAAAAATAAACTTTTACAAGAGGTGAAAACACCAGAAACTACCGCACTTTATACATATAAAATCCTGAAAATAATCAACATGAACCTAAAAAAAGGCCAAGATGTCTTAACTGCAATAAATATGGGCATACTATTAAAAAATGTTGGTTCAAAAACAACAAAAATGAAACTGATAATAATACGGGATATGCAGCAGCTTTGTCAGCATCCTCATTAAACGATTCAGTAAATTGGTATATTGACTCTGGCACTTCCATGCATATGACTATGCATCGAGATTGGATTAGCGATGTCACAGCTCCACCGGTAGATAATGTAAGAATTGCCGATAGCACGACGTTGAAAGTTGAATGCTGTGGTACTGCATGTATTTTAGTAAACACTAATGGCAGAACCGAGGCAATACAGGTGAGAAAAGTTTTATACGTACCAGATCTGAAAACAAACTTGCTTTCAGTTAGTAAGATAATTGAGAGCGGTTGTAATGTTCTGTTTAACAAAGAGGGTTGCGAAATTTATAATCGAAATACATTAGTAGCTAAAGCAAATCTCATTAATGATACATATCGGTTAAAATGTAAAAATAAAACAATACAAGCAATGGTAGCTAAAAATGACGAAGATAATTATTTATGGCATCAAAGAATGGCACACTTAAGCACCGATATAGGTAAATGGCCCAAATTTGTCGAAGGAGTAAAATTATCATCACAAAAAGAGATAGACCCTGAAACAAAGAAAGGAATTGTAAATGGAGATGTTTTAATTTTAAAAGCGGCAGTAAAGAGAAATAAAAAGATACAAAAGGAAGAAGAAAAGGAAATTGAGAAGAAAACAATTTGTGTAGATAAAAAGGAAATAAACGTTATGCAACGTATTTCTAATAATTCTTCAGATGATTCCGCGCTGTTTAAAGATGTTCTTGATGTAGATGTCGTACCTAATGAAAAGGTGGAAACTCCGCCACGCAGGAATACTTTGAGACCACTTGAACATCGTATAAAAAAAAGTTTTATTTATATGAATGGAGAACCAACTACAAGATTAATAAATACAAAAAGAGATTCGCAGAATCTTGAAGAAGCTCTTACATTACCAGAAGGAGAAGTAGTGATTCCTTGTAGATGGTTTTTTAGAACTCGTGACAAAGATCATAAAAGGCATCGATTACGAAGATAAGTTTAACAATATATGAAATAGGTTTAAGGACGTCGAAGCATGAAGTTCTTGTTATACTAATGGGCTTAACTTTAAAGCGTTCACGTTCAGGAGAGGATGATGAAATTATGAACGTCTTCACGTTTTAATATATATATAGAACCTAATATATATAGAACCTATTTACAATATTGTGTTACTTGTCATTAGCCTTTTATTATATTATACTGTCATCTAAATATAAATTATAATATTCTATTAAATATGTTTTCTAAAGCTACATGCCTTTGATATCATTTCATCATCTTTGCTTTAATATAGTAACTTAACTTCATATCTAGATGTGTTATCTGTAAAAAAAATTATTTTATTACTATTAAAAAAATGAACATTAACAATTTTGTGTTTCCCATTCATTGGATTGAATGTTATTGTACTACGGCGTTATAACGCCATCTGTTAAAAAACTAAAGAGTTAACATCGCTGTAACGGTATTACCATTAATAACGCATAGAAGGTGAGTAGGCCCAAGCTAATTGTAAACATTTCAATTGGGCCATAAATGGCAACATACATTTCCCGTCGCGTCAGTCGTCTCGATAGTCTTGTTACAATTAGCTACCGCAATTTTGATAACAAGATCTTTTTCCTCGTAAAAGCCGCCATTTTAATACATACATATTTCATCATTTCCTAAAAAAAAAAAGAGATCGCTGAGAACTCAGACTACATTAAATAAAGGCAGACACCGCGCACCGAACAACCGAGTGAAGCCAAGTTCAGTGCTACTAAATGCATGAGTAATACGTTTCCGAGTTCAGTGCGCAACCAAGTGTCAGTCGTGTCATACGTCTCCGTGATAGTACTTCGCTGTGTAGATTTTGAACTCATCATGCCGTATTGTGTCTTCAAGGACTGCAAAAATAATTCTCAAAAACAAAAAAGTAATGATGGAATATCTTTTCACAGGTAAATTTTGTTATTTTGCATAATTTTCGTCGAAAACATCTTGTAATCACGACTTGGAACGCAAAACCTAAACATATTCGGTCAGTGCTGCAAGTATGCGTCTAATTTTTTTCCCCAATTTTGGGGTAATTTATAATCAGTTTTTTTTTGAATATAAGATTTCATCATATTTCAAAATTAGAAACTAACGTTAGAAGTGTAAGAGTAGACGCCAAAAGACAGTATTATAAAAAATTGGTACAAAATAAAGGTGTTTAAAATATTATGATTAGTTATTATTTGGTTGAACTCGGGTTAAAAATACGAGAAATTTATTGATAGTCAGAAAGTGTATGTAGTAAATGTATTACCTAAGTCTCGGGGTCAAGTATACCTAACTTCATCGAAAGTCGAAACCTTTTCAGTTAGTCGGTAGTTTTGCAAAGAGGTCCGATAAGAATTTTCTTCAAGAATCACCATGCAGGTAAAAGGTATTGTTTTATGCATTAGTGCATTAAATGCATAACTATTTTATAATATATTGCAATTTTGATAGGGAGCCATAATTAAAAAAAGTACCATAGAAAAATTAAAAGTTTTTTTTATTGGTATTTCATTATCTGATACTAGCAACATTACACGCCTACAAACAAACGTATTGCTACAGCGTAAGCAGCGCGTGGCTATGTGTGTCACGCACACATATATAACCAATCGCAGTCACTCGATTGTTTAGCGCGCTGTGTCTGCCTTTTTTAATGTAGTCTGAGGCTGAGAACATCACCCTAGATCTGATTACTAGATTCAGAAAAATACGTCCTCAAACAAACGTATACCTTTAAAATTTTAGCAACGAAAAAACAATGGAGCCTAAGCCCAGCGTATTATCTGACGATTTGTTACATCTGAATACAATGTAAATAATAATTCGAATAAATTAAATGCAAACAAATATATTATTTCATAATTAAACAAAAATATTTTAAAAAGTGTACCAATTTTTTGGAAGAAATTACTTAGCAATATTATGAATGAAATGAATGTGTGAACTATCGTTCTAGCTACCAGGTATATTCTACCTGGAGGCCAGAATAATAATTTTTAGGAAAGGTACGTTAAAGTAGAGAGACTTGAAATTCGTTGATGTTAGAGTACATATTAATATAATTTGGAACCTACACGAAATAAATAAATATACTGTGGTGTTATTTATATGAAATTGATGTTATACTTATTGAATTTTAAGTATAAGATAATTTAAATGTTAAAGAAACAAAAAATCGTCGTCAGCTGATTGTTTGTGGGTGTAAAGATCCTCAGTTTATGTTCCAAAGATACTATGCAACGCTCGAATGCGTTGAGCGCGCGACATGTTTATCACGCTGACTGACGGTGTTACCCCCGTCAAAAGTAAAGCTGACAATTTTCTTTATTATTTTAAAAGTATAAAAATTAAGATATATATACAATTCATAAGGTATAAAATAAATTTATTTGTCAAGTTTTAAATGAGGTTTATGCACGTGACTGACATTGAACCCCCCCTCGTCAATACAGCTGACGATAATTTTTTGAAAAAATATGATTAAAACAATAATTTAATACAGTTTCGCTTGGTGTAAAATTCATCGGAGCAGATTTTTTTCCAATGACTTTGTCATGCTGTCTCCTTTAGCTCCACCACTAATGCGACAACTGACGCCCACTCTACTGATTTCCGAACATCAAACAACTGTTTGAAGTAAAATTCATTCGGTATAAAATTCATAAAAAAATTGCAACGCTACCTCCCGGAATATTCCTTATCACTCTCATATTCCTGTGGGACGACTGCTCGAAACGACCAGTGAGAGTTAAGGCGACGGACGATTATACGTGCCCTCCTAGGCACGGGGGTGAAACACCGCCAAATTCCCAACTCTGGGCTGTTACTGAGGCTTATGAAACAGAAAGACTCAATAACGAAACTTGGCCCGACCCGGGACTTGAACCCAGGACCTCCCGGTGTGCGACCGTACAAGCTAGCCACTACACCACCGAGGCAGTTAGCAGCATCGCACTAATGAGATTATGGTGGGTAGAGGTAAGGAGTAGGTACTATCTTGTATGGGAGACAAGTTGAAAAAGTGTTCATCTGTAAACGGCAAATAACAGTTCAAAAAGCCACGTTAGTTATGATATGAATCTAGCAGCTTTAAGCGGAATCAAGTGCAGAGTCGAAAATGGATATACTTTGGCCTTTAGGTATAAAGGGTAGAAGTAATTTTTGGTAAGTAAGAGATATAAATTTACAGTATTGAACACTTTTTGGTATACAAGTGGTAATCCTTACCTCTACACTCCCTAAAAGAGATGAAACTCCAATTCTAGTTTTTGCTAAGGCGTTTCGTGTAAACTAGTTTTGACTAGTTAAAACGCGTTGTAACTGAGAACGGGTTTTAACTGTAATATATACATATTATAAATATAAACACCCATGACTGGAGTCAAACATTTGTGGTCAACAAATAAATGCCTCCAGCGGGACTCGAACCCGCGACCGCTGACGCAGAAAGTAAGGTCACTACCAACTGAGCCAAATGTGTCGTCATCATTGACATCGGACTCGCCCATGAAGGGTTCCGTACACTGACCTCTATAATACCACTGGACTGGCTGTTCCAAGCGTTTAACAGCAATTTTTTTATGTCCATTTGAAGCGCCACTAGCGAGAGTCCCGAGAATTAATTTTGACGTATATTGCAAATGACAGCGAGAAGAGTTTGTTTACTGTAATTTTGCAAATTCGTTGTTAATATAACATAAGTAGTAATTATGATGATACGGTTATTGATTAATAAAAATAAAAAAATAAAAATCTTTATATTGACATCATTAGTTTTAGTACCACAAATTCTCGCTACGTCCGACAGCGACGGACAGCGCCAAAATGGCGAATATCAAGCAGCCAAAAAAGCACGTTGACAACAGCCAGTCCAGTGGTACCTATTATAGAGGTCAGTGGTTCCGTAGCAGCAAGTATTTTTTTTATAGTCGAGTTGTAGTTTTTCGGTTTTGCGTAATTGCTGTTTACGATTTACGACGTATTAAAAAAAAACGACTTACTAGATCGCGTTCAAACCAATTTTCGGTGGAAGTTTGCATGGTAATTAAATATTAATTAATGTACATCATCATTCCCTTATTTTAGAAATTACAGGGGGGAGGACTCACATTTTACGACTTTGGAAGTGTCTCTCGCGCAAACTATTCGGCTTAGAAAAAAAACACCCCCAAAATTTATTGTTTTTTTTTTCTATTTTTGTGTGAAAATCTTAATGCAGTAAGTTTCAACAGTACAGTTCTTATAGTTTCGCAAAAAAGTGACTGTGATATATGGACGGACAGACAGACAGACTTTTTGCAATTTGGCTACGGAACCCTAAAATCACCAATTTTTAACTCAATTGATGATGATGAGTGTTATAAAAATGCATTGAAATTTTTACATTTTCAAATTTCGCGCCTAATTGGTCGAAAACACAGTTGACTCCATTATCACTCTGTATGTCAGTACGTCAGTGGATGTTTTAAACAAATTCGCTGATGATTTGTATGAAATTTATAATTGTTTATAGTTTAAAAATGAGTTATTATTCTACTTATTGCTGGTGTAATGTTCCTGAATGCAAGAATACTAGTGTAAATTGCAAAAATACTAATCACCGAACAAATAATTTATTTTTGCGTACACGGCGGTATGACGCAATAAAATGGAAATTTTTAATATTAAATTTCACTACTTGCATTAAGATCTACACAGTATGAGCTAACTACATCTGACTCATGACATGTCTCTTATAATTACTTTTATTTTTGTAAATTGTGGGTAGGCACTGTCTGTAACAAGTATATAAACCGACGTCAAATACTTTAGTCTCTCCCGTGACCATGATTGCTGTAAAGCATTCGAAACGTCGGGAACTAAAAATCAAAATAAATTCGCGACACAATCCGAAGAGGTAGTTTCATTTATAATGTCGAATATTCGTGTAAACCTAAGAAAGTATTAAGCTATCTTAATAATGAACACAAAATTATTCATGTTCATTTTTTATGGTTATATACCTTTATATCTAGATGTGTTATACAGATGACACATCTAGATATGAAGTTAAATTACTATGTTAAGGCACAAATCTATAGGCGTGATAGTTTTTCAATAAAGTGTACCACAAAATGCTCAAGATGTGGGAGTGTTTGGTTTCGCTTCGCTCGCCCTAATTATTCAAAGTCCACATCTAAGTTATTCATAACTTCAAGTCTTCATTGTTAATCGAACTTGGTCATGTAACCACGGGAAGTTTGAGATTTACATAAAATGAATTACAATTTGTGTCGAATCAAAATAAACTTGTTCTCATGATTAAAGGAGCAGTTAGAAGTGAGGTCGCAGGTTTTGCTTATATGAAAAACAACGAATAGGTACTGAAAAAGACGAATACGAAGGTGGGAGGGACATAGTTTAAAAAAAAATTACAAAGTAAAAACTTTCTTAGATTTTATTAAAAACGATAAAACATTTTTATAATAAGTAATCGTTGAAAACGTAACATGCATTTTACATAGTTCGTGTTAACAACAGCCGCGCGGGCGAGGGGGCCCGCGCGGGGAGCGGGCGGCGCGGCGAGCGTTCCGCGCGAGGTCTGCTCCCATACTAGGTAAAGGAATCATTCAGACTAAATACTTCATTTTCGTGAAATTTGAGCGATAAGTATAACGTTATGAAAACATTTTCTCGAATATCTGTACACGCCACCGAATTATAATTCGGTATAAGGTATAAGAAACATTCGTACTGAGACATAGCGGATCCGCAGCGGAGAGCGCGGCGAGCGGCCGTGCTTAATTGGAATAAGACTCAATTTTATGACTAAAACATGCGAAATTCATAACGTAACTATGTGCAGTGACCCCGCCCGCGCCCCGCGCCCCCCGCCGCCCCCGCGCCCGCCCCCCGCGCCCCCCGCAGCAGCCTCGCGGCGGCGCGCTCGCGCGCTACTCAACAACCCGCTTACATTTAAACCGTAAAACAAACAACACACGAAATATAACGACGTCTCGGCGATTTAGTGTTGTGTAAAATAAACACGCTTCGATACATCGTGTTAAAATTGGCAACTCTTAACCTAGGCCGTCGGGCGCGCGAGCCGGCACTGTGGGCTAACGGAACACTAAACTGTAGATATAAGTCGCTACACGTATATTCAGACTTAGGTTTGGCGGTTTTATAATCCCCGATTAGTTTAGGCCTTGAACAATGCGACGTGCGTCGGAGAGAAAGAGAACACGTCTCATAGGCGAGTTCGTTCGTAGCTATGGTTCGTCGAATATAAAATACCGGTACATAAGAAATTATTACCATCTAATACTGCAATATCTTATAGAAGAGAAACTACTAATTCCAGAAAAAATTGCATCAAATAACCGAAGGTGATGCAAGGAAATAAAATTAGTCTAGGCAGTGCCGGCACTACAGCAGCACGTCCATGCGGCTGCCGCGCCGCAGCAGGCGCGCGCCGCCCTCGCCCGCCGCGCCCGGCGCCGCGCCCGCGCCGCCCACGCCGCCCACCGCGTGGAACGACACCGTCACCATCTGCTGCCCGAAGTTGGCCTCGAACTCGGTGGCCACGTTGACGTGCGGCGGCGCGCCCACGGCGTTCTGCACCACCAGGAACAGCTTGGTGGCCAGCTCCAGCACGTGGCACGTGCGCAGCAGCACGTCGCCGCGCCGCCGCCACGCGCCCTCGCCGCCGAACAGGCAGCCGGGCGCGTCCAGCGGCTCGCGCGCCGCGCACTGCGCCAGCTCCTCGGCCGAGTCCAGCGCGCCGCACGCGCGCACGTGCACCGCCAGCAGGTCGTCGGCGTACGGCGACAGCGACAGCCGGTACACGCAGTGCGCCGGCACGCGGCGCTTCAGGCGCAGCGAGCGCGCCTCCAGCAGCAGCAGCGCGCCCGTGGACACCACGGCCAGGCAGCGCGACACGCGGCCGCTGGAGCGCGCCACCTTGCCCACCACGTCCGCGAACACCACGTAGCGGTCGGCGGCGGCGGCGCCCAGGCCGCGGCGCCAGGCCGCCGACGCGCGCAGGCGCACGTAGTCGCCCACGAACGGGTGCGCCACGCTGCGCGCGTAGTTGAGCTTGCGCTCCTTGAACAGCACGCTGGCGGTGACCTTCTCGCGCATGCGGTTGCGCGCCGTCTGGTCGAAGGCGCGGCGGTACAGCTGGCAGCGCCAGCGGTGGTGCAGGCGGCGCAGCAGCGCGTCGGCGCGCGCCAGCAGGCGCGGCTGCGGCGGCGGCGGCCAGGCGGCGCAGGCGGGCGAGCGGTGGCGCGCCGGCAGCCGCGCCCACAGCGCCGCCAGGTAGCGCCGCCGCGCCGCCGCGCACCACCAGCGCCAGATGGCGCGCGCCGCCCGCGCCTTGCCATCGCCCGCTTCCTCTACGCTCGAGTTCCGCTGGGAAATTATGAAAAAAACATAACGTATATGTATATGTATAGTACCTGGCAATAAATATTGCACATCGACCTTAGGAAAGAAACCGTCGGCTAATTTCGGCTTTGTAGATCGTTATTTCATTCGCACGAAAATCTGTCAGTCCGGTGTGTATTAGGAGCTGTAAAATAATTATAATTTTCTGTGTAATTGAATTTATTTAAATACATACATTGCAGTAGGTATTTTAATATTAAATTCGTTTAATATATTGTTCACAATTCTTCTTGAAATTTCAGTGACATTTGCAACTCGCTCTTAAACCTTCTTGAAATAATTACCTACATTTTCAATCAATTTTTTTCTAATCTGTCAGCATCGGTTACAACATATTTATAAACATTGAAGATAGTTTCGCGTCACTGTTTCGTAAAGGTTTACCTCATTTTCCTAAAAATGCCATCGTACAACATTAAATTATTAAAAGTTGGGGTTTTAACAACTCTATATTACATATTTTTGACTGAACTGTGACAAACGTCACATAGACATTGTGAGACAGAGATAACGCTCTACGAAACCGAAATAGGCCGACGGTTTCTTTCTAAAGGTCGATGTGCAAAATTTATTGCCGGGTACTTGTACATGTAGCTATTTAAAAAATGCTGAAATTATTTACACTCAGATGTAACAGACGCCGAGCCGCTCTTTTTTCTATAGTCGCTTGCCTTTCCTGGAATGAGAGTGAGCGATAAGAATAATGTTAATACGCATTTAAAATCACTTAATAGTTACAGTAAAGCTTTTATGTACAAATAATAGATACACTACAGTTTCTGTTTTATTTAAGAATACAGAATAGTTATGATATTACATGCGTTTTAAATTCGCATAAATATCGAGTCCCGCTAACAGTCACATGACTGCGTGTGTACGTGATTGCGTGTGTTGTGACGTCACTTTCCAACGCAAGTCAGCTGTAGTAGCAGTAGTTTACTGGCTTCATTTGTTGCACTATGACGGGCCGGTCGACGCGCGCCCACTTTAAAACGTTACGAAGCCAAACCACCGCATCAGCGGTGCCCTACAAGCTTCGCGCGGCGACGAGACCAGACCAAGCGAAGGTGCAAGTGCAGCAATCACCTAAATTCAATCGATGTCAGTAACTTCCTACAATAAATGTAGTATAAAAGGCATTATTTGCCTGCCTCCGTAGTTTAGTTATAATTTTTAGTTTAAATTAATGTTCACTTAATTTGAATTTCTTTGCATCCCCTGCCCCCTGGCTAACACATAACTAAATTCTTTATCTTGACATGACATGACGACAGACGTACCCGGTGGCGGCGCCAGGCGGCGGCGATGCGCAGCGCGGCGGCGCGGCGGCGGCGCGCGCGGTGGCGGCGCCAGGCGCGCTGCGCGGCGCGCACCAGCCGCTCCACGCGCGCCGCGCGCAGCGCCTCCAGCTCCCACACCTGCACGACGCGCGACGCGGTGAGGCATGTATTTACTAATAAAAATGTATGATATATTCGTTTAAGCTATTAAGTTTCAAAAATATATACAAATGTTACCGTTCTGGGGCTACGGATAAACACTTTCGTGCGGCCGTAAGCAAACTCTGCACTAGGTATAGGCAAGGCGCGCAGCAGCGCCCGCGCCGCGCGCACCGGGTCGTCGCGCTCGGCGGGCGAGGGCGGCGCGCTGCCCGCCCCCGCCCCCGCGCCCGCGCCGCCCGCCCCCGCGCCGCCCGCGCGCAGCACGCCGTAGCGCGCCAACACGCTGCGCGCGCACATGGACTCGCACCAGCCCGCGCGCCGCAGTAAAGCCATGTCCATTATTCTGAAATATCGGTATAATATAAGCTGTTTACCTCCGCTTCACTCGGGAAGTTTTTACATACGTAAGGATGAATATTAGTTATGTAAAAACGGTTAATTGGGAGTACACTGTATTTGAATTAGCATCCCTAACTTGACGAATAATTAAAATTTTAACTTACGGGTTATATACCCAGGATAAAAATTATCCTGTGTTCTTCCCAGGGTGTCGAAGTGTCTTCACACATTCTTTTATAGATGGTATATTATTATGTACATAAATGAAATACCCCTGCGTGCGTATCTGGTGGCGCAGCAGCGCGGCGTCGAAGCGGTGCGGGCGCAGCGCGGCGTCGGCGCGCAGGCAGCGCACGAGGCGCGGCGCGGCGGGCAGGCGCCGCACCAGCGCGCCAACCAGCGCGCGCTGCCGGCACGCCAGCGCACACGGCCGCCGCGGCGAGCCCGCGCCCGCCGCCCCCGCTCCGCCCGCCGCGCCCGGCGCGAACAGCGCCGCCAGCAGCGGCTCGCGTGCCGCGCCCAGCACCGCCGCGCAGCGCCGGCACACCGCGTCGCGGTTCTTCTGCACGATGCCGCGCGCGCTGTACACCACCGCGCCGCCGAAGTGCACCACCCTGCAACGCCACAGCGGTTACAGTACGTCCGACTGCCTGCGACCGGAGCTGCGGCCGAGGGGCGAGCGCGGGTACTGACTGGAAGCGGTCGGGCGGCAGCACGAGCAGGCGCGGGTGGCGGCGGCGCTGCAGGCGCTGAAGGAAGGCGGCGTCGCTGGCGCCGCGCGCGGAGCACTCGCGCAACGCGCCCAGCACGCTGTCGGGCCCGGCGTCCAGCAGGTCGGCGTAGGGCTCGTGCTCGGCGTAGGGCAGCGGCGCCCAGGCCAGGCCCTCGCGCGCGTACTCGTCCTGCTCGCGGCGCAGCGTTGCGGCGGTGACGGCGGCCTGCACGCGCTCGGCCGCGTAGTTGATGAGCAGGCGCTCCAGGCCGTTGTGCGCCAGCGCCTCCAGCCCGTACACGTCGAGGATGCCGAGCGCGCGGCGCGCGCCCACGGCGGCCGGCTTGAGCGCGTCGTTGACGGCGCCCACCAGCCACGTGAAGAGGCGCGAGTACAGCGCGCACAGCAGGCGGTCGCGGAGTGCGCGCGCCCACTCCGCGCCCGCGCCCTCGGCCTCGGAGCCGGCGGAGCTGCAGTCGTCGGGCGACGCGTCGCCGTCGCGCTCGCGCGCCGGCGGCGGCGCCGCGCCCAGCGCCAGCACCAGCGCGTCCGCCTCCACGCCCACCAGCGCGCACGCCTCGCGTAGCTCTGCGCGACCGCAACGATAATAATACAAGCGACCTTCACATTACTAAGGGATTTTGTTGAATATTCTCAAAAAGATTTTTTTTATTTTATTTTATTTATTTTTTTCAATATTTTTATTCAATTTTTAAATTAGGTTTGCCTGTAAAACATACTTTTTAGCATCCGTCACTTTTGATGACAAATCAGTAATTTACTTGTAACAAATTAGGGTAATGTAGGTCTAATTGTATTCTTACTGTTTAAATATTTTTTTTGTGTATATGTTTTTACCTGAATAAATAAATAAATAAATAAATAAATAAAATAAATTGATTTCACTCATTATAGTGATCTACCAATTTTCAAAAATAAGTATGTATTTAAAAAAAATACATTTTTTATAAATAATAAATTCAATTAATAAAAATCAGAAAATAATTTATATCCAAGAGGGGTTCCTTGTAAGGATTATTGATTCATAAAATAAATTCTTAATAATACAACCCTTTTTTTTGTTATCAAATGGAATAACAGAGCTGTCTCACCATACTCGTGCTGCAAGCGCGTGCCTATGGAACCGTCGATGTTGTGCTGTGGCTCGAACTGCACATTGCCGAGTTTGAGCAGGAAGGCGAGCAGACGCAGCACGGCGCCGCACTGGCCCGCGCTGAATCCCAGCGCGCCCATGGCGGCCTTGGTGAAGGCGAAGTGGTCGCGGTCGGCGGAGGGCGCGCGCGGGCCCGGCGGCGCCGGCGCGCGGCGCGGCGACGCGCTGCCCGCCGCCGCGCACTCACACGCGCCCGCGCCCGCGCCCGCCTCCGCGCAGCCCGCGCCGCCGCGCAGCACGCGGTACTGCTCCCACGAGCGCTGCAGCTTCAGCCGCTCTGCAACAACGCCCACACCGGTCACTACGCGCCCCGCCGCACGCCCCGCCCCGCCCCGCAACCCGCGACACTCACTGAGCAGGTGCGCGTCGGCGCCGGCCAGCAGCTGGTACAGCACGTGGAAGTTGCGCTCGCCCTCCGCCACGCAGCACACGCGCTCCTGCAACGCACCAACATTGCCCAAATAAAATACTATATGATTGCTCTCACTTACTAGTATTTGAAAATAATGTGTTTACCTTCTCCAGGAGGTCTGCATGCGCAATTTAAATGGATTGTTACTATTCAATTATAATATAATTTATTTATTAAACACTTCATGATAAGTATGAAGGGTACTCACAGTGAGTGATGTGTCCACCGACGGGTTCGCCCTTGAAGTCGAACTCTATGTCTAGTAGTTTGCCCTGGGAATTTAGAAGGTACATTTATAAAGATTTAATTTGGTGAAAAATTTAATAATCATAGATGTAGCGTAGCTATGAGACTCGCGAGTGAGCCGGCAGCACTCACGAAGCGGCTGGCGTTGTGGTTGCGCGCGGTGGCGGCGTTGCCGAAGGCCTCGAGCAGCGTGCCGGCCGCCGCCAGCGCGCCGCCGCCGCCGCCGCCGCCCGCCACCACGGCGCACTGCAGGCACACGCGCGCCGCCTCCGTCTTGCCCGCGCCGCTCTCGCCTGCCACATGCCAGACACGCTATTCTAATACCCAAATAAATTATAAAAGGATGTCACTATGTAGCATGTCGTAAAGTATCGATACCTGTTATTACAATGCATTGATTTTCATTTCTGTCTCGAACCCAGCGATAGGCTGTGGCGGTGATGGCGTAACTGTAAAACAATGTTTGAGATAAAAATCATGACCGTGACAAATGTAGATTCTTGAACTGTAAGAGTACGAGGCGACGTACAGATGCGGCGGCAGCAGGTAGGGTGGGCGCGCCAGGTAGGTGCGCACCAGCTCGGCCGAGTACAGCGGCAGCGCGCGGCACGGGTTCACCGACACCAACGCGTTGCCCACGTATGTCTGCAGCACAACAAAAACACACCTCTATTGTAAACATCAAGAGAGTGTATGAGAGAACACTCCTTGAATTTAATATTTTGTTTTATTGTTGTTGTTGGTAATGAAAGTTATTATATTTGAAAAGCAATTAAATTAAAAACTATACCATGTCACACTCTTTTATCTGCAAATTCATTTAGTTTACCTATTAATCAGTATAGCTTTCTCTGCAACCTTGCAATTATGATGGAAATCTCAGAACTGATCAGACAGACACCAGACAACAAAAATTTTATAAATATATTTTTTTATGTAAGTACCGTTTATACTTTCATATGCATTTTGTGAAAAGTTATTAATTTGAAATTAAAAGCAGACACTTCAATTTTAGTTAAATGTACTAATTTTTTTGTGAAGAAGAATAAGTTTATTTATTAAAAGCAGTTTTCATTACTTTTAGAGGTTGAATATTTGTAAAAAAATTTGCATGCAATATGCATGTATAACACTTTATGTTGGGTAGATACTAACATATATGATGTCTCGTTTATATCGGACATGCAAGTTGTGTAAAAAAGAATCCTCAGTGAGAGGCGCCAGCAGCACTGCGTCGGCGAGGCCGGCGGGCGCGGGCTCGGGCTCCGCCATGGCCCCGCGCCGCTCCTCACCGTGCCTGTATTTCTAGGTATTGCACGACTACTGCCATGCCTTTTATTAAATATGCTGCCAAACAATATTAAATATAATGATATAAAAAACATGAAAAATAATAATTGGCTAAATATATTTATGGCTTAAGAAAATTTGTAACATAGTTAGTTTTTAAAAATATTATTTATACAATAGTATATAATGTAATAATTTAATTTATACACAATTATTCGCCGAAACTTAACAGTAATCTAAATAATAAACTGTAAAAGTAATGTATTAATAATGTAAATCCTAAATACAAATCATAGCTAACTGTAATATATAATGATTTCTTATTTTTGTATACAATAAATTAAAATTTTAATTGACCACAAATATTTTGAATGTCCACTTTTAAAACCAAAACAATGTTAAGCCATATTTAGGATATACGTACTTTGCCTTGACACTTACGTTCTACTAAAATTTAAGGAAATATACTCTATTTCCTTATCATTTTGTAATAATTATGCTTACAATGTGTTTCACTGATCTAGTACCTAGTACCTACACAGTACACTTTAGTTTGACAGCTCTACTGCAATACAGAATACAGATTACAATTTACCATAGACAATTTCTCACCTCAAAGCAATTTACAGACTCAATATGACTGATGACGTTTATTTTTCATCTATGACTGATGATAATTGACAGAACAGGATCACACAAGTCTAAAAATTGACAGTTAAAGTTAAACAGCATAGATGAATAATAAAGTTAACATAAAAATCAATGATATTCTAACAATAGATATGTTATGAGCACTGACCTCTATAATACCACTGGACTGGCTGTTCCAAGCGTTTGACAGCAATTTTTTTGTGTCCATTTGAAGCGCCACTAGCGAGAGTCCCGAGAACTAATTTTGACGTATATTGCAAAAGACAGCGAGAAGTGTTTGTTTATTGTAAAGTAATTTTGCATTTTCGTTGTTAATATAACATAAGTAGTAATTATGATGATACGGTTATTGATTAATAAATATAAAAAAATCTTTATATCGACATCATTAGTTTTAGTACCACGAACTCTCGCTACGTGCGACAGCGGCGGGCAGCGCCAAAATGGCGAATATCAAGCAGCCACAAAAGCACATTGACAACAGCCAGTCCAGTGGTATTATAGAGGTCAGTGGTTATGAGCACGCAATCGTGAAGACTCGAAAACATCCTAATTAATTGGGACGTATTGCCTTTAGTCTGTGTCACGCATGGCGACGAGTGGTACGCTGCTACAAAATTAAAAAAAATGCCATCCTGTGTATTTAGGAAATGCACCAATTATGATACCAAAGTTAATAAAACACAAGGGATCTCATACCACATGTAAGAACGCAGTATACTTCGATTTATTAATATATTTCAATTCAAAATTCAAAATTCTATTCGTGCCTCTTCTAGTAACGAGCTCTTTATATCTTTGTATTTACTAAGTTGTTAAACATTTCTCGTTGAAATACCCTCCTACCCGCAATAATTTATAAAATGATATCATAATAAGTAGTTCATATTAGGTGTTTGTGTAGCATATTATATTTGTCTCAAGTTTTGTATAAAGTTTTGTATTAGTTGTAACTTAGAAATCACGATGTAAGTATTTAACTACCTATTTGTAAAATTTCTCATGAAGTGAATGTAATTCTTTTGAGAAATAAAGCATCTTTAAACCGAATTATTTGCCTAATATTCTGATATGTCATCGGTCGCTAGATAGTCTCCTTAATCTGTGGCTAGACTAATATTTGTTTACATTGACGCGCACATTGACATCACTAGCTGTCTCTTTTTTTCTTATTGATTTTATCGACTATCCCCTTTCTATCATTTTGACTAGTAGTGAAATGTACCTTGAATGAAAAGTGTGTATGTGTGCTGCGCGGAACCAATGATGTTATACAGGACTAGATACGCAATGTACGGCGTCGATACGTGACATGGTTGGATATGTCCGCTGACATATAAGACCTAAGTTGTCAGCTGGATGTCATAAGAGTGATTGCTTGGAAATAAAAAAATACAAAATGGTGAAATGTGTAGTTAAAGTGTGCCAATCACGGTCTGAAAAGATAAATAAAGCAAGTGGTGTTACTTTTCACAAGAAAGTTTGTTAAATTTTCTTCAGATTATCCATAAAAACATTATAAGACGAAATAAATTTTTCAAACATCGTTTTGTCATTGATGACACATTAATGTGACCAGATTATTCGATTTTGAATTTCCCGGATTGTTGGGAGTTTAGTGAATAACGTATGTACTCGTATGTATGTTAGTGTAAATGTAAATTTATTATTAAAGTCGGTTGTGTTAAACGCACTGTAGTATCATACTCACTCATTGAACGAAAAAATATCACACTCACGTTCACAGTTTACTTTACCTTAATATAGAGAGATATATTTTTATAATATAAATAAATTTTTATAATAGAATTTTTTTATAATATAAAACAATAATATTAAAACAGCTTTGGTGCAAAAACGATTATAAATTCGAATCCCGAACCCGTAGTACGTAACAATAGTTATTACTTATTTCACCTTGATTTTACAGTTTTGAAATACATAATATAAATATAATATACATTTGCGCACTTTTTTTAATCATCCTAATTTACCTAGTCATCCTTATCAACTTTTCTAAGTCTTTAAATCTATTGAAAGACCCATCGAACAATATTACATAGTAATTAATTCAAGCCTTGTGCAGCAAGAAAAAAAATCAAACCATCATTCATTCTGGGGAAATTATGTTGATTAATGACAGCACCTGACCGTTTGTCGATGACAATGTCTTGTCTCTTTCCAATGTAATTACTAATTAGCTTGGCGTTAGAAAAAAATGAGACAAGCATACATTATTTAATCGGATTGACATATTTATGTATCAGTTTCAAAGCTACGACTTTAAACTCGTAAGTTGACACATTCTTTTACAATATTTATGTTAAACATTGCTACTCTAGTCTTGTATAACTCAATGCGCGGAACACTTTTTTCGGTTGTTTAGTGAGCGTATAACATATCTGTCTATTAGAATATCATTGATAAAAATTAACATATTATCTTAATATAAATTACTTCGCCAATGTCGTGTAAAATGGAGAAGACATGGTGGAAATTGAGAGCTGCACAAATTTAGCACCCCATCGAAGGATTTTTGAAATCAAAATGACTTTAATCGATAGGTCTACGTTCGGTCTGTATAGGTCTTATATCATTTTTGTTAGGTCACCTGTGGTTTTTTTATAAATATTTTTTTTAATTTTGCAAAAAAAAATTGCAGCTTAGCACACCTCATTCAAACGGAAACTGATTATTCTTTATATTTCTACATTTCTAACTACACTTCTACAAAAATCAAAAATCCTTCGATGGGCTGCAAAATTTGTGCAGCTTAATCTATTACAATTTTATACAACAAAAACACTGACCGCTATTATACTACCACTGGACAGGCTGTTCCAAGCGTTTGACAGCAATTTTTTTTGTGTCCATTTGAAGCGCCACTAGCGAGAGTCCCGAGAACTAATTTTGACGTATATTGCAAATGACAGCGAGAAGAGTTTGTTTACTGTAAAGTAATTTTTCATTTTCGTTGTTAATATAACATAAGTAGTAATTATGATGATACGGTTATTGATAAAAATAAAAAAATAAAAATCTTTTTTTTTTTTTAACGTAGATGGCTTGGGATTGCGTTTACAGACGCAATACATTCTGCCAGTGTCGCGTTTTGTGAGGAAGACACGAATAAGATTGAGCGGTAATTTTGAAATTTAGAAATGGAGAGTGATAATAAAATTATACATGAATGATCGGTTTAAGACATAAAATGGTATAATGATAGAAGATGGTAATAACCACTATGTTATAGATGAATTTTATTATGAATTAAAAATTTAACTAGTTTTTTAACAAATGGACTAAACACAAGAGATAATAAAATTTTGGAGTTAACTGGGCGGTGAATTTGGGAAGGGGTTATGTCGTGAAGGGAATATTGCAATTTTGGACAGTTAAATAAAATATGGTCAGTCGAACCTTCATACAAGCCACATTCACAGACAGAGCTATTTTTTATTTTCAATTTAGTTTGACAAGCAGAAAATAACCAACTATAGGCCGATCTCAAAGTTGTGTATACTAGCTAAAATGCTTGAAAAAATAGTACACGGTCAATTATCGGCGGCTTTGCAATCAAATTTCAGTCCTTACCAACATGGTTTTCTACAAGGCCGCTCTGCTTAACTCTTTTATAACCAATGCTTTGGAGGATGGTGTTCAGGTTGACGTAGTTTACACTGATTATAGCAAAGCGTTCGACCGTATCCAGTACGGAACTCTATTAAAAAAGCTAAGTCAATTAGGTATTAGGGGTGATCTATTAAGGTGGTTCTCTTCCTATATTGATAACCGTTCTCAGGCAGTAGTCATTAACAATTACATATCTAGTTGGGTAACCATTCCTAGTGGAGTCCCCCAGGGATCGTTGTTAGGTCCGCTTCTGTTTGTGATCAGTGTAAACGACGTAAATTCATGTCTTCATTCGTCCCATATACTTTGTTTTGCTGATGACATGAAGATTTTTGCTAAAATTAGAAATAGCGCGGATGCTCAAAAGCTTCAAGCTGATCTTCATAGGTTGGAACAATATTGTAACACTAATTTTTTGGACCTTAACGCAGCTAAGTGTAGTGTCGTCACGTTTACAAGAAAGCGTAACATTATATCATACAATTACATTTTAAAAGGTGAAGAGCTGCCTAGGAGTTCTACAATGAAAGACCTGGGTGTAATACATGATTCTAAACTTATCTTTAATGCCCACATTGACAATGTAGTTAGTAAAGCCACCAAAGCTTTGGGCTTCGTGATGCGTACTTCGGTGGACTTTATTAGAGTCAAAACATTAAAAATACTATATTGCTCACTTGTACGTAGTCACTTGGAGTACGCCTCGCAAATTTGGAACCCCAGGTATGGGACTTATATTGCACGCCTCGAAAATATTCAAAAGAAATTTCTAAAGTACATTTGTTTTAAATCTAATGAACCTTATGATTCTCGTAACTATGTAAACCTATGTAAAAAGTACCATATTCTTCCTCTTGAACTGAGAAGAGAAATCGCTGATTTAACTTACCTGTTTCATATTACTTCAAATCGAATAGACTGTGAACTTTTATCACAAATCTCATTTAATATTCCACCAAAAACATTGCGGAAAAACCCTTTAATTTACTTACCCCCTGTCTCCTCAAACTATAAACAAAATACTTTCACCTGGCGAGCAGGTAACAAATTCAATATGTATGCGAATAAATTTGATATTGATCTCTTTGACACTAGCTGTGCGTCTGTTAGAAAGTTGATTAGCGACTCATTCTTTAACTCTCCTTGATTTGGTTGTTATTGTGATAACATTATTTTTATTATCATTATAGATGCATTGATATATATTAGTGACAAAAAGCGATATGTGGTTAGTGATGTGTTTGTGTTGTAATGCTGTTTCTATAGGTGGGGAACTATTATTAGCTTTATGTTTCTATGTAAATTGTGTATTTGTGAATGTAATTCAGCTGTTGTACCTCCTCAAAATTAAATAAATAAATAAATAAATAAATAAATAAATAAATAAAATAAATGAACCGGAGTACACGCATGGCCTAAACGAAGCCTACATATAATTGAGGTGGTTTTTCGGTCAGCCTGGCGAAAACGAAAGAACCACGGATAGACTGGAACTTCCGGTTGGATTGAAGCGTAATACTTACCTTTAGTCATTTTGGAAACGTTCCGAAACTTATTGCAGGATGTGTAGATTCTTTTTAGATAAAGAACGCAAGTCATGAGAAAAATTATAATAGTGACTCATAGTACCAGTAACTGTTGCGGATTTAGCACAGCTATCAGCAATATCATTATCAATAATGTCTGAATGGCTAGGGATCCAAGCCAAGGTTATGAGGATACCCTGTTCTTGGCATCAAAAGAGCGCTTCTCGAATTTAAAATATAATGTTATTTTAGATGCATCAGTATAAATTTTAATAAAATCGGACCAATTGTGCGGGACTGGACATGGAGGTTAAATAAAACAACCGTGTACGACGACAACTTGATGAGAAGAGAGATTTTATTATAACTCATACGGCGAAAAATATAAAAGTAAAAGTTAGAATTAACCGTGGGTAGATTTATATGCTATTGCTTCAAAAATGCGTCAGGCGCTCCAACATGCCCCCGGACGTTGAAAGATCATCTTTCAACAAAACTCAGCTTCTGCTACGGGTAATGGGCAAATTTTGTTGAAGGCTCGTCTTACTACTCCAGCAGACGTCTTGATGTCAGCCACACGAACAATTTCGTCTGATCCTGGATGCACGGCAACAATTCTTCCCAATCTCCACTTAAGAGGGGGGAGGTTATCCTCTTTAACCACTACCAAGGAACCCAGCTTCAACTTATCTCTACAGGAACGCCACTTGGTTCTCTGTTGTAATTCAGAAACAAACTCCTTGCTCCATCGAACCCAGAAATGCTGACGGAGTTGCTCAATCCTCTGGAAACGAGATAAATGATGGACAGAATCATCCCGGTAATCACGCTGTGGTAGTGAAGTAAGCGGTAGACCAATGAGAAAGTGGCCTGGCGTCAGGGGTGTGCAGTCTGCAGGATCTGAAGACATTGGCGTTAATGGACGAGAGTTTAATATCGCCTCGATTTGGATCAATGTGGTGTTAAGTTCTTCGAAAGTAAGGTTACAATTTCCCAACACTCGCTTGAGATGATACTTCGTCGACTTCACACCGGCTTCCCAGAGTCCGCCAAAATGAGGAGTATACGCGGGGATAAAATGCATTTTAATGCCATCATTTGCCAAACTTTCACTTAGTGAATCACAATTAAGTTTAAGAAATTTTGAAATTTCATGATATGCGCCAACGAATGAGGTACCGTTGTCGGAAAAAATATTTATGGGTTTTCCCCTACGCGATATAAACCTATATAAAGCCAGTAAATACTTGTTAGTACTTAAATCACCTACTAGCTCCAAGTGAATAGCCTTGGTAGTAAAGCAGATAAATATCGCGATGTACACCTTTACTAGCCTACAACCTCGGCCTTGCCGACTAGCGCACATTATTGTGCCAGCGTAATCCACGCCAACACTCTCGAAAGGAAAACCTCCCGGAAGAAGTCGCTGTTGAGGCAAATTTCCCATTACTGGTGTAACTACACTACCTTTTAACCGACAACAACGCACACAGCTATGATAGCAAGCCTTTGCCAAATTTCGGCCACCTATGGGCCAATACGTTTCTCGTATTGAGGCCAATAATAATTGCGGTCCCGCGTGCATCAACTTCTTATGCTCATAATGAAATAATAATTTAGTAAATGTATGAGTAGACTGTATAAGAATAGGGTGCTTTTTATTATAAGGAAAGTTTGAATTTTCTAAGCGTCCACCGACACGCATTATTTTATCAGAATCTAAGTAAACATTAAATTTAAGTAAAGGGCTTTTTGCAGGTAAACTTTGTTTCTTTATGAGTAATTTATACTCTGGAAATGATTCCTCCTGACATTTTATGATAATAACATTTAACGCTACCTGTAGCTCACTTTCTGACAAAAAATTATTACTGACCGGAATCTTTTGACAGATTTTAATAAAACGTAATACATATGCTACGCAACGAACAAGTCGTAAATAATTTGAAAAACGTTTAAAATTTATGACAGTATCATTAAAACTTTTTTCAACTTTAACACTTAACGCAACATTAGCTCGAGTTTCAGGTAATGTATCAAGATTTAAGGATTTTAGTTTAGATGGCCAGTTGACTGGATCTTTCTTCAAAAAATCAGGACCACACCACCATAATTCTGAACCTTGCAATGTCCTAATATCCACGCCACGAGATATTAGATCTGCCGGGTTTTTCTCAGTTGGGACGTGTTGCCAATTACAATTTCCCGCCTTATCTAAAACTTCAGCAACGCGATTACGTACAAATGGCTGAAGCTTGGAAGGCAACATCTGTAACCATCCCAATACTATGGTCGAGTCAGTCCAAAAATAAACCCTATCGAACTTTACCCGAAGTGAGTTTATGATCTTTTCATAAATTCGAGCTCCAACAACAGCGCCACACAATTCTAACCGAGGAATCGTGGTAGGTTTAATTGGCGCCACTCGACTTTTAGCCATTAATAAGCGAACCATGCACTGACCGTTATCATTAACAGAACAGATGTAGGCGCACGCGCCATACGCTCGCTCAGATGCATCCGTAAATATATGTAACTCTAACGCCTTGTATGAATCTTTTATTACATGCCGGGGAATCCTAAATTGATTTAAAAGAGGCAAAGATTGTACAAGTGCATCCCAGTTTAAAATATATTCCTGGGTTAAAGGTTCATCCCATGAAGGTTTATCTAACCACATTTTTTGTAACATCATCTTCATAGAAACGACGAAAGGAGATAATAATCCTTAAGGGTCAAAAATGCGAGCGATTGCTGAAAGCAAATCACGCTCGGTGCTACCTTCAGGTAATTTAGTACCTATTAAAAAACCTAGTTCATCAGAATTAGCAAACCAGTCCAATCCTAATAGTTTATTATGCTCAACGGAACCCATGCTTAAATCTAATGGCGACTGAAAAGATCCAGATATTAATTTAGGTTCATTCGATTTCCATTTTCTAAGTGGCATACAAGCTGAGGCAAGTACATTAGTAACTTCATCACGGATGTGCATTACTTCATTTAAATCGTTACCACCGGTCAAAAGATCATCAACGTAAAAGTCGTGCTGTATAATGGTGGCAATCTTATCATCCTTGCACTCCATACCTAACTGCTTAAGGCAGCGCGTTGCAAGAAAAGGCGCACTAGCCGTACCATACGTGACAGTGTTTAATTTAAATACCTTGACCGGATCATGAACATTTTCACGCCAAACTATCTGCTGCAAGTGCCTATCAGATGGATGGACTACAACCTGTCTATACATTTTTTCAACATCAGCTGACATGACATACCTATGCTGTCGAAACCGAAGAAGTATAGAGAGAAGGTCATCCTGAACCGTAGGACCTACCATCTGTAATTCATTAAAGGAAACTCCTGACGAAGTAGGGCAACTTGCATTGAAGACCACACGAAGCTTTGTAGTGATGCTACATTCACGTAGTATTCCATGATGCGGTATAAAATAATTAACTGTGTTTAAATTTAATTCTTTATTTTCCGTCATATGACCTAACCTTTCATATTCAGACATGAATTCATGATACAATTTACTGAAATTGGGCTGAGCTTTTAATTTACGTTCTAGAGAAAATAAATATTTTTTAGTCCTATGAAATGAGTCACCTAAAACAGAAGCATTTTTCTTTAACGGAATACGAACACAGAACCGACCATCCTTTAAGCGTGTAGTATTTTTAATAAAATGATCCTCACATAATTTTTCTTCTGGTGAATAATCAGAGAACTGCGACTGAATCTCTTCCAGATTCCAAAAGCGCATTAAATCTTGACGAATTAAATCTAATTCAGAATTATTACTAGAACTAGTCCGAGTAAAATTACAACTAATTTTATTTGATAATAATTTACCATCCTTATAGGTAATAGGGCCAGAAACGATCCAGCCTAACCTGGTTTCACATAACACAGGTTTCCCGACACCTAGTCTTATTCTCTCTGAGCCTAACAATTCCCAAAAGAGATCAGCACCAATCAAAATATCTATATCTGAGGGCTTGTAAAAGGTGGGGTCAGCTAGACAAACATGAGAAGGAATATTAATGTCAGATAAATCTAATTCATAACAGGGCATACTATTCGTTATTAATGGTAACACAAAACAAAATAACTTTGTATTATAATTGTTATTAAGTGACGTCATCTTTACTTGACAAGTGCTACCTACGCGAGAAGTCGCGTTATTTATCCCATAAATCGATCTATCTATCTGACTAGTGGTTAAATTGAGCTTTTTACAAAGTCGCTCCGTCATAAAACACGATGTACTACCACTATCGAGCACCGCGCGCACTATATGCTCATGATTATTATTATCATATAATTTAACTAACGCAGTTGACAATAACACATCTCGCTGTTTATGAATAACGCTGTGAGAAGGTGAAAGATTCGCAGACAATGCTACGTTACTACTCGAAGCGTCAGTCTTGACAGCGTTCGAAGACGATGCGGACGTTGACTGAGACAAGGCTATGCTATCAGTTATTATGTCATTATGATTACCTTTAATATCGGAGATATGAATTAATGTGTTATGCTTTCGCTTACATAATTTACAACCAGGCTTTTTACAAGTATTTGCAAAATGACCCGTACGAAAACAATTGTAACACACTTTATAATTACGCAATAACTTAAAACGAGCTTCATTACTTAATGAAAGAAAATGTGAACAACTACTTAAACTGTGGTCACCATTGCAGCTTGGACAAGGCTTAGTGACGGATCCAGTGCTTACATTACTAAAACCTTGTGTACTTACCATAGATTTTATCTTAGAATTAGATTTAGCAACAATGACGTTATTTCGTGATAATTCTAAAGTTTCAATTAAATCAGCGCGTGTGCGAATGAATTGAAGAAAAACATCGAAAGTAATCTTACTATCTTTGTCTAAGTGTCCCTTAAACTCCTCCCATTCGCGATAAGATTTCTGATCTAACTTGCGAGTAATTAAATATATTAATAAAGTATCCCATTGTTTGACGGGCTCGCCCAAGGATTCCAATGATCGCAAGTTTTTATTTAACTGATCTATTAAACCTTTTAACGCTATAGAAGATTCCTTAGTTATAACTTCAATGTTAAATAACGCTGATACATGATTTTGCACTAATAACCTTTTATTATTAAAACGATCGCATAGTAAGTCCCAAGCCACAATGTAGTTATTGGCAGAGAATTCAATCGAATGAATTACAGCCGCAGCAGACCCTTCCAAAGAAGCACGCAAATAATGAAATTTATTTATTTCATCAATCTCGCCGTTATTATGGATGAGACTAGTAAAGGTGTCACGGAACTCCAACCAGTTACTATATAAACCACTAAATTTAGTTAACTGTATAGTAGGCAAGTTAATAGGCTTATGAGTAGTGACACGAGTACACTTGGAACTAGCAATTGATTCATTATCTTTATTATATAATTTTAATAATTCTTGAGATCTAGACAAGGCTTTATAATATAATGACTCGAACTCAGAACGCTCAGACAACTGTAATTTCACATCATCAACTAAACACTCTAAACGCAACTGTACCTCATCGTATTGTTCATATAAAGATTCGATCTTGCTCGTGCGCAACTGTAATTCGGTAACATCACAGCTACTTAACTTGTTGTCGCTTAAAACGTCAAGATAATTTATAAATGCAGTTAAGCGACCTTTAAAACTTCCTCGTTTTCTTATTAACTCCCTTTCCTCGGACATACTGGGAAGCGAGTGATGTCGACCTGGAATTTATACAATAACAATTTTAAGTTTATATAATACTAAACTATACAAACGTTGAGGTTCCTACTACCTACGTGTCAGCCTACGTGTTACGTAATAAGTTAACAATTTATTTTAATTTGTATTATATAACAATACTAGGTGATTTTTAATGTAAATATGTAAATACAATCAATAAATCTTTAATTATTACAAACTTTTTACCATTTATTTTAATTTTATTCATATACTGTAAAGTGTAAAGGTTCCTTATAAACAGAAATATAAGTAAATTACTTTAACAAATTATATATTTAAGTACACTACGGGTTAATTAATTCAATTCACAATATAATAACTAATAACTTGTAATAATATCTAACACTAACTAACAAATTATTTCTAACACATACCTACATATGAGTTATAATAATAGTTAACACAGGTAAAATTGTACTAACCTTTTACATTAACTTATAATAAAGTTACATACAACCTGTGGGAGTGTTGGGTGATGATATTATACAAAAAATTAACTTAACACCGTTGAAAATAATGTGTACTCGATCCATCCATTACTTCTCAGTACCGGCAAATTCCATATCCATATTAATATTTATTTGCGCCGATAACAATCGCTGATTTGGATACTTTAATTACTTATTTATCCATATTATAATATATCCAGCTCGATAAAGGACCATGTGCGGGACTGGACATGGAGGTTAAATAAAACAACCGTGTACGACGACAACTTGATGAGAAGAGAGATTTTATTATAACTCATACGGCGAAAAATATAAAAGTAAAAGTTAGAATTAACCGTGGGTAGATTTATATGCTATTGCTTCAAAAATGCGTCAGGCGCTCCAACACCAATCATTAGCTAAGATACTCTTGAATTTAACATTGGCCCCAGGATCATTTTTGTCAATGCCTAAATTCATTATGATTGAAGGAACAAATGTAAGAGACAGGAATGGAACTGAGTACAGGGGATTAATGGTAAGTTTAAAGGTAGGAGCAGGAATCTCTGAAAACTTTTTAAAACTTTTAAGTATACATGGAATTTGTTGATTAGGTTTAACTAATTGTAATAAATTAGTAAGGGAGCATAACAACGGGTGATGTGAGAATTGTAAAATTTTCGTAATAAAGCGATCAGAAAGATATTGTCTGCGAAGATGAAGAGGAGGCTCCACACACTCAACCTGCACGGCATTTGTTGATGAGGTAGGGAGGCGAAAATAAGTCGTAGATCTGGAGCAAGCGAGGGATGAGGATGAGGAATATAAATAGATGCAAATGATATATTAAGAAATTTGACAGCCACGACGTTAATGGCTTTGCTATGAGTGGGAATAGTAATCTGTGAAAATGAATATGAACGATTAACTAAGATTGCGCTACCTGCATACCCGTCGTCCCTGTCATCTCTTAAACAGGAAAAGCCTAGAATACGAAAACGATTACCAGGCCTTAACCAAGTTTCAGAGATGGCAAGAATAGCAGGTTCCAATTTATTTATAAGATGTATTATGTCTGATTTACGTGCTGAAAGGCTTTTGCAATTCCATTGTAGAATTTTTATATGATTCATGATTAATAAAAGAAAGTGATGAAGATGGAACTATTAAAGTGTTTTGTGCAGCGTTGTCCGGTGAAATGGTTTTGAATGAAAAATGGTTGTTAATGACTAATAACAGGGTGCGTAAGAGGTCGTCTACGGATGAAGGGTGAGAGGAGGTTGAGCAAATAGCGCAGCCATTACCCAGAGATGAAATGCAAGGAGAAGTGATGTTAAGATGAGCCTGTTTATCGTAACCTTTAGTCCTAGGGGAATGGGGGCGAGGAGTCTTGATTATACTCTTTTTATATGAATGAATAACAGGTGAAGAAACTTTAGAATTAGCGGAATCATCGAAGTTGCAAATGGAAGGATTTGGTAACGAAAACATTCCTTTTGCAACCTCAGCATACGATCTCCGCACTGGAGGAAAACGTGAGGCTGCTTCCGCAAAAGAAATGTTTTCTTGTGACATAGCTGATTTTATCTGTCTTTGTCTTAACAGCTCCAGGCAGGTTTTATCATCAGCGAAATGGTTACCACCACAATGAATGCAAACAGCAGCTTCTTTTGTTATAGAGCATGATTCTCCTGAGTGGGGTTGAGTACATTTCGAGCACCGTGGTTTTGATCGGCATATATTTTTTGTATGGCCAAATCGGCAGCAGTTTAAGCACTGGATAGTTGGTAAATTATATATTTCAACATTGAGTGAAGAATAAAATGTAAATACTTTTGTTGGAAGCATCTGTCCCCTAAACGTTAAGACTACCGATTGAGTTGGGATCCAATGTGGTGAACCCTCTACAAATTGTTTTCGATTCAGTCTGCGTGCTTTAAGTATTACACCACATCCGCTAGGAAGCTCCAGGCTCCCAGATAATTCCTCCATAGACCAATCAATCGGGACTCCTCGGACTAGGCCCATGCGTGAGATATTAAATGTCGGAATAAATGCTTTATATTTATATAAAGAAAGAACTGGATTATTCAAAAACGTATTTGCAGATGTGGCGGTTGAAAATTTGACGCTAATTTTATTTCGGCCAATACTTTTGACCCCGTCCTTAATAATGACTTGGAATTTATTTTTATACAGAAATTCGCCAAATATAATTGCGCGAATTGTTAGCCCTGCAGAAGGGTCTGGTTCTGTCTGGTTCTACTCTTGCAACATGTATAATATAAGGTCCAGTATCGGATTCGGAATAGGACGTTATCAAATTATCATAAGACGGGTTCAAGTAAACCGTTTGATAGGAAGGGCGTGCGGTCGAAGGATCGACAGTAGTTTTTTTATTTAAGCCAACATTTTGTTCAAGACCGTGTCTTTTTCTTGAACTCGAACTATAGGAAACTAATTCTGTATCAGGCGTATAAAAAATTTTACCCGGATCCGGAGGATCCGATTGTGTTTTTTTTCCATGTTCGAACATCAAAGTTTGAAAATATTTTTATAATTTTAAAATTAAAAATTAAAGGCTTACCACAATATCTTCTAAATATATACACTTTACTATTTTGTGTTGATCACTTCAATCGCGTTGACAGAATCCATAAAAATCTTTATATCGACATCATTAGTTTTAGTACCACGAACTCTCGCTACGTCCGATAGCGGCGGATAGCGCCAAAATGGCGAATATCAAGCAGCCACAAAAGCACATTGACAACACTCAGCCAGTCCAGTGGTATTATAGAGCCTAGAGGTCATTATTATATTTAGGTAGGTATATAATATATATTACTTTTCTCTATGGTGAAATTAGAAATAGGCCGATGGTTTCTTTCCAGTATATTATCTATACTCTTTGGTTTCTTTCCAAAGATCGATGTGTAATATTTATTGCCTTACTAACTATTTATAATTTATATGTTAGGTAACTAAAGAGATTAGAGAGTCAGAGTCAAAGAGTATAGATAATATACTGGTCAGAGTATCAGTACTTAAATTTTATGAAATCCTGTTGAATTGAATTAGACTGGATTCTGGAATGGCAAGTGGCTTAAGATATCTTATACGTTCTATAAAATATCCTAAGTATAATTATTATCGCTTTATTATGACAACATCTACGAAATTAGAAAAAGCTTTAGAAAATTTAGAAAAAAACCCATTCTACGACAAATATGCTGATAGAATTGCTGCATTACAAAAGACTTCACCAGAGGAGTTCCTTAAAAGAGTAGAAGATCAACAAAAAAACAAGGAAAAAGGAAAGAAAAAGAAGTTTGCTCCAGTTGATACTAGGTTAGGTTTATAATGGTTTTTAATAACGAAGTGACTATTTGTACGGGTACTGGACGAATAAAATATATTTATTCGTACATTTATTCAATTTAATCGGATGATAATAAAAATATTTTTCGCCCGACTATTGGTGTTTATAAATTGCTATTCAGACTTCGTTGTTTCTTAAAATGACGCCTACAGAAATCAATTTTCTCTTCATCTATTGTGGACTTATCTGTAATACATAATGCGGATTAATTTATTTATTTATTTTATTTTTTATATTTTACATATATCCTGCTCCTAAAACTCACTTATTTTAAAAAACCTAACTAACAAATAGTGATAGATTTTCGTTCAAACTGATAATAATCATATTAATAATTATAAATTGTTCGTACAGTACCCATATTAATAGACTCAGCCTTTTAATAAAATTTAAATATTATTATAAATTTTGTCATACATTATATGTAAAATTATATTTTATTTATAGGCAATTTTCATCAGTCCTGAACCCTAAACAAGCACTTGGGGAAAATGTATGTGCTGAAGAAAAAAAATTAAATGACATAGTTAAAATGGAACTTGTAGCTGATAAAGATGCAGATGAAGTTCAAGTTATTTGGGAAGAATACCATAAACACAAAGAAGTAATATCTGCAATAGTACCTACAGATATTTATAACATTATCCAACAAAATATGAAAAGATATCCTACATTCTTGTTTCCACTGCCGAGATCAGAGGGATATGAATTTATCATGTGTCAGAGTTTTGGAAATACAGTTCATTTTACACCTTTATTAGCTTTTCAAGTGAGTTATAATATATTTTGGCACAATAAATTATAATGAAACATTTTAAATCACTTATATACTAGAGATGAAAGGGATATTCGGAAACTATCCAGTATCCGGCCTTGTTTTCAATATGCGGCTGGGTACCAGATAGTAAATTGTGAGGCATGAATACTAAATTTACGGCATTTGTTGGTAAGAGGCGACTCCACTTTGTTCCATATACCTGACCAGCTTCTACAAATAACCTTTCGCTGTAAATAGGAACACCAGACGTACTGCAAGATACCATCCTTTCTTAGTTGACATTTGGACCATTCACACTAAGCGCTATTCATAATCTTTTATAATGCGCACAGCCAAGAAGTGGAATGCCCTTCCTGCATCTGTTTTTCCGATGCGTATGACCTGAAACTCTAAGGTGCGTTAACGTAAAGCGTTAACAGGCTTCTCCTGGGCAAACACGCTACATCGTAGACCTTATATGCCTTCGAGCTAAGTTAAAGGTTAAAAAAAAATAATAATAATACTGTACTGTACTGGTACTGAAAAATAAATTCGAGCAAACTTTGACAAGTTTGATTTAAATTAATTGACCACCAAATATGTGGGACCTGATTGCGATCGATTCGAAATGCCTTTAAAAAAAGTCAATCTCGTTAGCAATTGGATTTTGTTTTTCTTGGTCGCGACAAACACTACTATTGTCCTGTGACACTTCATTGAAACAGTTCCAAAAAGTGAGCTTCACATGTGAGGTTGGATCCAGATTCATCTTCCTTCATTCGTTTAGCAGGTGCTAAAGATGGCGATGATCTGTTACTGTCAGAAGAAGATTCGTCGTAAGAGTATTTTATATACTATGTGATGATTTTCTGTCGGACTTTTACAGTCTTAAGAACTCCTAAATAGTCTAACTTAAAACCTTGGGTTTAAAAAGGTAGCAATTAGGTAGTTAGGATAATCTCCTAAGGATTTAAAATAACTTTCCAATTCAGTTTTCAAAGAAGTTCTATAATATAAACAGCTTGGCCTGGCAGTTTGCCAGATATTCGGTATCCGGCCAAACCACTATCCGTTTCATCTCTATTATATACTTTAAAATACTTTGACAATTATTATTATATTTTTGTTTTAAATGATAAACAAAGTTAATTCTTATTCAGAAATATAATTTTTCCCTCTCCTTATTGAGGTAGGTATCTAATCATGTATAAGAAGGGTTGTATTTTTTTGGTTTTTATTCTAGGTTCATAAAGAAAATGCACCGGAGTGTTTAAACATGGTTCACTATACAGAACTAGCAGGAAAGGGGATAGTTTTAATGCGTGGAGATTATGATAAGGTACTTAAGTGAAAGATGAATATACTTTTTATAATCAACAATCAGACCATTATTTAATTTTGTGTTGTATTTTTACAGAATGTTTTAAATGGTAAAGAAGCACAGTGTTTGGCAAATCAATTTCAAATGTACTACAATGGCAAAGATCAAAATAAATTACGCATACTGGAAACATTTACTAGAAGTCCAGATTCATTTAAACATATGGACTTAGTATCAGAGTTAGAAAACATTGAAATAGTTAAATAATTTAGAATCAAATAAAATATAGACACAATGATGGGTTGTTTCCTTTGTTATAAGCCCTTAATTATCATTAAGTTTATGTGGATAGTAGGGGTGCTCTGGTGAATCGCAGTCAATGGTATATAAGGTTGTTGGTGTAGGACATGAAGTTAGTGAGAGAAAACTATTTGCAGAACTTGATGCATCTTTGATATCTGTGATTTCTGATTTTGAATAAGAACATTCTGAGTAGCTTATTGAATTTTCTAAAATATTTTCAGATGAAGAAGAATTAAAGCCATTTGTAAATTCATATTTATTTGTAATCTGTTGATAATTCTGATTATTATTAAATTCTAAGTAAAGCTTCTTGAGAGATTCTGCTTTCTTTTCTATTGTGTCAGTTTTAAGCAAAAAAGGGGCAGTTTCACTTATATATTTTGGAATATCATTCATGAATCTCACATAAACATGTTCATTGTTATCTGGTTGTAATCCTGAAGACAAGGACTCTGACTTTACAGAAAATCTGAATGAATTATTTTGGTCAGTATCAGATGAATCAGAGGAAATGTTAACTTTTTTTAAGGGTCTAACCAAATGAATGTCACCCGAAACTCTGTCCTGAGTTTTACTATCAATATTGTTACATTCTTCATCTTCATTATTAGTACATTCATAGTGGGTGTTAGCATTAACAAATGTACTTTTATCAGAACATTCTGCTTTATGTAGAAAAGACCTAGTTGCAGTTTCTGATGTGACTGTTTTATTAAGTAATGTCAAACGATTGTTCGTTATAGATATTATAGATTTCAAAGGATCCCGTTTCTTTTCTAGATCAACATTCGTATTAAAAGTCTTATTGGTAATTTGATACGCACGTTTTCTTATTTCATTGAGATTCCTACGAGTTCTTCTTAATTTACGCTTAACATGTATTGATCTCATATTTCATCAGATAATAAACTTGTTAATTTACATGAAGTATTTATGAACAATTCAAATACGAATATAAAATACTATTTGTATCAAATATGTATCAATAATTCAATAATAATAACGCTATTTCCGGCTTGTTTTCGGTGCCACAGATTAAGTATTACTATTAACTATTAAGGCTGATTTAAGGCTGATTTACACGTATTAAGTGATTGTAGCATAATAAACGAGAAACCAAGAGAGATATTGGTTTTATTTAACTGAAAGAATTCCACTAGACAATTATAATGATTAAATAATAATAAATAACAAAGTATGACAGTTGACACGTTTGGTTTTAACAACACTACGGAGATCGTATACATGGCGCGGAGGTCGCATATCACCTCATTCTCCCCCGGTTCAGTTTTCACTCTCACTTCCATCAACCACAAAGTCCGCTAGGTAGGAGGGTAATTTTCGCGTCCTATTAGATCTCCTGGGGAGTCTAGTCCGAAGAACTGGCGAAGTCGTCGACGGCTCTCCTACACGGGGCGGTGACGAAAGAGCGATATTTTCGGGTGGAGGTGTGGAGTTATTTTCAGATGGAAACGTGAGATTATCATCTTCGTAGGCCGTTTCAAAGTTATCGTCGCTGCTATTATCAGTGATACTGGGGTAAGGAGCCAATTGACGGTTTGATACCGTTGAGGTTTCTCCATTATCCCTTCTTATGAGAGAGTAGTAGGGATTGGTCTCTAAGAGCTCGGCTTCCTCGACAAGAGGGTCGGTTTTTGAAGAACGGACGTTCTTCTTAACTAAGATCGGTCCCGGCTTGAGCCAAGATGGCAGTGAATCTCCGTTCGGAGATCTTCTAGGGTATGTGAAAAGTTTTTCGTGCGGAGTAGCGTTTGTTGCCGTACACAGGAGGGAGCGGACACAATGCAATGCGTCCTTCAGAACCACTTCCCAATTTTCCACCGATAATCCCTTTGACCGAAGGCTGAGTTGAATAGTTCGCCAGAGCGTTCCGTTTAGTCGCTCCACTTGGCCATTACCCTGGGGGTTATAGGGCGTCGTTCTGGACGAGGCTATATTTGACTGTCGTAGAAATGATTTGAACTCTTCGGACATGAATGACGACCCTCTATCACTATGAATGTAGAGAGGTTGGCCAAATGTTAGAAAAAGATCTTTCAGGCAAGTAATGACGGTGGCTGAGGTCATATCCTTACATGGGTAAGCAAAAGGAAACCGACTGTACTCATCAATAATTGTAAGTATATACTTGTTGGCTGTTTTAGATGGTAGTGGTCCTTTAAAATCTATATTGATCCGTTCAAATGGCGACGTAGCTTTTATCAATTGACCCTTGACCTTTAGAAACCTTGGTTTTATTTCGGCGCAGGTAGGGCACGAGGCGATCATCTCCTTCACATCATTAGCCGAGTAAGGCAAGTTTTTAGATCTTACCCAGTGATACATTCTAGTTACTCCCGGGTGGCAGAGTGCGTTATGTAGTTCTTTCAACTTGTTTATATTCATGTAAGCGCATACGCGAGATAGAGCGTCCGCAGCAGCGTTTTCAGTGCCTGGTCTATAAACTATATCGTATTTAAAGCAAGACAGTTCTAATCGCCAACGTTGGATCTTCTCATTTTTTATTTTACTGTTATGATTTTGATTGAACACGAAGGCCACCGATTGTTGGTCAGTTATAAGAAGAAAATGTCTGCCGATCAGGTAGTGTCTCCATTTCTTTAGGCTCTCTACTATCGCACAAGCCTCTTTTTCGATTGAGGATTGTTTGCATTCCGAGTTATTCAATGTCCGAGAGAAAAAGGCAACTGGTTTTCCATGTTGAGTCAGAGTAGCCCCTAGCGCGAATTCCGAAGCGTCTGTTTCGACTGTAAACATTTCATTATCATTAATGGCTACTAGAGCGGCTGCCTTGATATCTTGCTTGAGTTCTTCAAAACACTTAAGCGCTTCAGGTGTCAACGGGAAAGTAGTCACGCATGTAAGTGGCTTTATTTTTTCTGAGAAACGCGCAATCCATTTAGCGTAATGAGCAAGCATCCCTAAGACTCGTTTTAGTTCACTAGTTTTAGTTGGAGCGGGAAGCTCTAGAAGAGGTTTTAGTCTTTCCGGGTCAGGACTGATTGTATTATTTTCAACAGTATATCCAAGCAAGTTGATTTTAGTCTTATTGAAAACACTCTTCCGTTCGTTTATAGTTAAATGATATTTATTAGCGGCGTCCATAAAGCGTTTTAAATTGTGGTCATGATCCCTTTGATCTTTGCCGCAGACGGTTACATCGTCTAAATAGGCGAACGTTCCTTCTAGTCTCTCTTCTGTTATGATGAAGTCCAGAGTACGTTGAAAAACCGCAACGCCATTAGTCACGCCAAATGGAATGCGTGTAAACTGGTACAATTTGCCGCATGCTTCGAAAGCAGTATATATCTTTTCATTTTCTAAGATGGGTATTTGATGGTATGCGCTCTTTAAGTCGATTTGACTGAACACTTTAAACCTTGATACTTTGTTCACGACTGATTCTATGTTTGGCAAGGGGAAGGCATCCAGATCGGTGAATTTGTTTATGGTCATGGAGTAATCAACGACCAGTCGTTTTCGATGAACCCCTCCTCCCGCTACGAGGACTTGGGCTCTCCAGGGGGAAATACTTGTTTCAATGACCCCGTCTTCAAGTAATTTAGACACTTCTTCTTTTATGAAGTCCTCATCTTCCTTACTGTAGCGCCGGCTTCTCACGGCGATCGGTCGAATGTTCGGCGATAGATTTGTAAATATGGAGACTGGCGGCACTGAAGCTCGTAACACGTTGCATATCTCTAAAGGTTCGCCAGGCCCACCAAGATTAAAATGAATGCTCGAGTGATGTTTGAGCAAGTCATGGCCGACGATGACGTCAGCACAGAGGTTGTCGACAACTAGAAGAGGCGTTTGTTTGTAAGTATGCTTATTCATCGTAATGGTAGCAAAGCAGACGCCTTCGACAAAGGAAACTTGATTGAGAGAAGCGAGATTGACTGTCTGCTTGCAGGGTTTTTTGCGTAGTTTCATTATGCGAGCAACACTAGCGTTAATAAAGCTGACTGAACTTCCTGTATCGACGAGTGCATCAGCCTTGTATTCGTTGACCATGATTGGAATTGTCGCACTCCTAAGGCTCAAAGGAGAGGCAGCAGAAATAGCTCCACTGTAGAACTGGTTGTTGTTAGAGGTCGTAGGATCTTCAACTGTCGTGGAGTTCAAGTTAATATAGTCCGATCTACAGACGCTTGCAAAGTGTCCTTTCTTTGAGCACTTTTTGCAGGTGGCTTTGTTGGCTGGACATCTGAACCTTGGATGAAGACTCCCGCCGCAAAAGAAGCAGAGTTTAGCCGGAGGTGGCATGGTCGGGGCGGCTTGAAAAGTTCGTGACGATGTAGCTGCCGCTAGATTTTCGGATTCCTTGTCCCGTGAAGTACCTGGCGATATGGTAGTAAGTTGCGTAGAACTAATACCAATAGCAACTGCATCCTTCTCTGCCGTTTCCAGAGCTATGGCTTGATTAATTGCTTCTGAAAGAGTGAGTTTTGAGTTTTCTAGTAACCGTTCGCGAATCCTTCGGGATAGTAAGCCGGATATGAGAGCACTACGAATTGCTTGGTCTTCATGTTCTTGAGCTATGACGTCTTCGAATTTGCAATCTTTCGCGGAAAGTCGGAGAGCTCTAATATAGTCAGAGATCGTTTCGTCGGCTCGTTGCTTGCGATTAAAGAGAATGTGTCGAGCTAGAATAGTATTTTTCGGTTTGACATAGATGTCTTCTAGAACTTTCATCGAATCTTTATAAGTGGAGCATGTTTTGATATGCTTGTAAATCGATGCCGATAAGTGATTAACTAGCAGCTTACGCTTAAGGGAGTCTGGTACATCGTCGGTAATCTCTTCTGCTAAGAAGCTTTCAAATGTCGATTTCCAGTGTACCCATTTTTCATCGGCGTCCGCGACATCAGGCTCGATGTCAAACTTATCGGGTCGCAGATATCTCGACAGCGAAGGCATGTCTAGTTTTTCGTCAGGCATTTTCAGTTAAATAAATTGTAGCATAATAAACGAGAAACCAAGAGAGATATTGGTTTTATTTAACTGAAAGAATTCCACTAGACAATTATAATGATTAAATAATAATAAATAACAAAGTATGACAGTTGACACGTTTGGTTTTAACAACACTACGGAGATCGTATACATGGCGCGGAGGTCGCATATCACCTCAGTGATTAAGTAGTTAACTAAATTTTAACTTAATTTTTAGTGACTTATATTTAAGTAGCTGTCCAAACGTATTTAAGTAGATAAGTAGTTAAGTTTTTTAGTTCACTCAAGATGGCAACGATGATGACAACAACGTAACAAAGTCGTCAATTCTGTGCTTAAATTTGCTATTATAAGGTCTTGGACGAAATAAAAGATGAAATAATTATAGAAATAACCATACTCAAATAATAAAAAAAATTAAAGATTCAATATAATCGATGCCAGAGCCCGCTTTTAATAAATCTTTATTTTTTTGGCTCTTGTATGTCGAACGAATACTTTTAATTATTTGTTCGACTTCCTTCGCGCCAAATCAATAATACATCATCATAATATAATTCATCAATAATGAATAATATTTATAAGCTCACGACGTTACGGAAATAATTGCAATAGGGTTCAATTCAAAATAAAAGTGCGTGCGTACAAAGTACACATGTCAGAAGTGAAACTTCTTTGTTTATAAATTTAACTCACTGTTTACACACTGTATAAATACTAATGATATTGTAATTTCACTTCAAAAACAATTCCTCACGATTACTAGCATGAGCAGCCGTAATTGGTGGCGCTAACTCTTTCCCGTCTCTGAGCGCCTGGTACTTGATTTACGTGTTTGTGTCTCTATGGACTTACTTTTTCGTTCTACTTCTAAAGAAGTTTCACTTCAAAAAATGGCGCATCAACACTTATGCATTTTACTAAATTGCATCTTTCCAAACGGATCCAGAAATAAGCCCCGCCCACCTACTTAATCGAAAAAATAGAAAACATTCTAATTTAGTATTTAAGTAATTAACTAAATTTTAACTTGCGACTTGCTACTTAATTTTCTGTTTACACGTACGGAATCACTTAAAATTAAGTTAAAATTTAGTTAACTACTTATTCACTTAATACGTGTAAATCAGCCTTTAGTTACTACCATAGATGAAAAATAAAGGTTACTACGTAATTCGGTGCGATATCGCCATTCGCCTGTCGCCACAGACCACCAATAAAAGTTATCCAGTAATCAGTAACTGAGTATCCAATAGGATCACTGACCTCTATAATACCACTGGACAGGCTGTTCCAAGCGTTTGACAGCAATTTTTTGTGTCCATTTGAAGCGCTACTAGCGAGAGTCCCGAGAACTAATTTTGAAAGTAATTTTGTTGTTAATATAACATAAGTAGTCATTATGATGATACGGTTATTGATTAATAAAAATAAAAAATAAACATCTTTATTTGAAACAGTTTTATTGATTGTAAAAACTTATTATTAAAATTTATCGATATTTGCTCGTTTTAGTACCACAAACTCTCGCTACGTCTCGCTACGTCCGACAGCGCCAAAATGGCGAATATCAAGCAGCGACAAAAGCACGTTGACAACAGCCAGTCCGGTGGTATTATAGAGGTCAGTGAATAGGATCGATATTTGTTAGCATTATATGGGGACCATTTGACATTTCTCATTTTTGCTTTGTGACACGTTCAAGAATAATATAAATATAAACAACAATTCTTTGCTACTCAATTAGTGATGTAAAAGGGTTGAATGTTGATTTTATCGTTAGATATCGAAAAAAGAATATGTATATGTTTTTTTATTTTTAATATATAACACGGATTTCGGGTTATCCGGATCAATATATAGGATAGTTTTTACTGCAGAAAAATATGTAATTTCTGAGAAAACTATAGGGTCGCTAGTTAAAATTTAAAAGTAAAACTTGTAACTAAGTACCTACTACCTATTGCAATTAATAGTTACCTTAACCTTATTCGTGTATTGAAGTATTCAGTTTAAAAAAAAAAAAAAATTATGGCTTATTAGCCAAATTAGCGACCTGTGCCCCTAGTACGAGTTTACAAATTACGCAAACGATGACAGTTTTCGTGAGCTCGATGAACTATATGGTTTTCGATGTAATCGGTAGTACGAGTTGAAGTTTTCGAATATAGTTTACACGATTTCGACCATCGAGTAGCTCGATTGAACGAAGTTCACTTTATTCGCTTCATCTCTTTTATACACGGTCAAACTAAAAGAGACAAAAGTTCTCCTTCGATATTGTATAAATTGACGTTTTGAATGAAGTAAGTTTTAAAACTTTGTTGATAGTTCGTTAGCCGCGGTTCACTAAAATTATAAATATTAAATAATGATGAGAACCAGTGCTTCGCAGTTTGAATTGATGATAGATTTTATGGAGAGGTATGTATCAATCTTTTCTTCTTATATATAATATTTATAGTTTTCTTTAAATTATGTCTACTAATGCGTTAGAGAATTTATTTTGATTACATACAAATATTTTTTAGGAATGGTGACTTAAATAAGCCAAGCGATGGCCCTAGCGGCAGGCTAAGGGCCATTGACAAGTGGCAAGAACTAGCGAATGCTCTCAACTTGGACACGACGGGGACTTCAAAGCCGGTAGAAAAGTGGAAAAAGGCAAGTTTCACCCACCTTACAATTACTTCACTATGCATGCAGCATGCTGCGTTCCTTCTCATTTTTTCTTTGTTTGAAAGTTGTGCATTCTGCTTAACTATGATCCTAAAACATTGGGTTACATTACCTAATACTTTTTGTTTGATATGCACTGATTTAGTTTATTTTGCATGTAAAGGTGTGGAGTGACCTTAAAAATAACACTAAGAGGAAGGCTTCTAAAATTCACCGAGCTGCAGGTGGCACAGGTGGTGGGCCAGCGTCTAAATTAATTTTAACTGACCAGGAGCAGCGAGTCCTTAGCATCATAGGACCCCAGGCTGCAACTGGTCTAGTTTCAGTGCAAGAAGTTGGTTTAGAAGTAATCATTTTTTATATATTAGTTGATTACCTTAGCTTTAAATTTATGCACATTTTTTCCATGGAAACATAATGTAGGAAACAAATTAAATTCCGCATGCTACATTTCTGACACTGCTTGCTTAGCCTATACAAATTAATTTTATATCATTCATACAAAACATATACACATGCACATAATGTACATAAGAATATCCTAGCTAGGATTCCTATATATATATATATATAATTACCCACTAGGACCATTTACATTTGTGTTGTCTTTATACCTTATTTTCAAAATATATGTTTTTAATTATATCTGTTTCATCTTTCAGGTTGGATCACCTGAGCCACCCGTAGCATCGAATTTGAGCCTTCTGCCAGTAGCAGTGTCACCCACACCAATGGAACAAGTTGTCCAAGTTGAGAGCAGTTAGTTTCTTTTACTATTTTTTTTTTTCAAATTCAAAACAGTGTTTTAACATAGTAGAGAAAATCAAGGATGTTAGTAACATAAATATATGATTCTAGATTTTAATAATTCATTAATCTGTTTTAGTAATTTGTTCCCAAGTATGTACATGTCTTTTTTTCAGTTATAGAAGAGTGGAACAAGCCTGGGGAAGGTGGCCAATCGGTGAGCACGTTCCAAACTGATATGGTGGATAATAGTGCCATCTCCCCCACAACACACCACGTCATCAGCCCTCAACGGCACACCGCACCGCGACGCGCGATCAGTGGGCGCCGCCGCTTGCTACGTTCGCCGGCACCAGCGGCCCCTCATAGTGCTCGTCGTGTTCCTCGGAGGCACTTTAATGCCACCGAGCAATTTTTAAACAGCGACGAACACTGGCGGAATTTGGCAACACAGTTTGTCACTGAGCACGTAAGGCTGCGAGAAAGAGAGCTGCAACAACGAGAGGTGGAGCTCCAGCAGCAGTCTCAGTGGCAAACTCTGTTTGCCAAATTAATTAATTTAGTGGAAATTATAGCAAATAAAATAAATAGTAAATAGGATACCCTGTGTTATTTACTATTTATTTTATTTGCTATATATGTACAATATTTAAGGGATTAAATATAATTATATATTTGGTTGTTACCTTTAAGAATACAAATTAAAGCTAAACACTAAATAAAATTAAAGAGACTAAATTAAATGAAAATAGAATTAAAACTGCATGATAGGTTACAAACATTTATTTTATTAGAGTCATTAATTAATATTTAAAACTAAAAGTTAATACTTTCTTAGGTTTACTTATGCAAATATTTGACATTCGTCTCGGAGGTTTATATATATACTTGTTACAGACAGAGCCTACCTACAATTTACAAAAACTTCAAAATGATACCAAAGTATCTTATGAAGTTATATATTTTAATTCTAAACATTTTAATTTGCATTTAAAAATACATTATAAATATGGCAATATTATTATAATTATTACAATTTTTTATAATATGTTATATAATAATATTATGTGCTATTAATACAATATGTATTAAAACAGGATTTCAAGTAAACAGTATTAGATAATTAACAATTTCATTTATTTCTCTCTCAAATGATTGTATAATTTTATAATTATTATGTTAGAATCAAATTGCTGATTTCATCATGACACATTGAACTGCTTGTTACAGTATATTGTGTGATAATACAGAAATTCAAAATATAAATGTATGTATTTGTTTTTATAATTTAATTTAATTAAGTGTTATTTTGATCAAAGTTTATCTTTTAAAGTTTATAAGTTTTAAGATCATTTAAAGTTAAAAACAAATTGAACATTGATTATTTTAAAGTTAAATATTAAGCAACACTACTCCAAGCTTTATAATAAAAATATATTAATCTAAATCAAAGTATACTCTATTCAAATAGACCCCTACAAGTTCTTTTGAATTATAATTTATAAAATGTAGAATTTAAATGAAAGGTTCCTAGGCAATTGAGTCACTGAATATGTTGCATGGTTATTGTCAAACAGCTTCAGCATGCACCCTACTGGCAATGCGATCACGCAATAAGCGTCCTAGTGTCAACAGGGTAACATCATCATCTATCCCATCATTTTCAGGGAAATCTTGATTATTAACTGTAAAAAAAAGAACCCTATTTATAATTTATGTTTTGTAAATTACAGTTACAGTCAATCATAAATTTAATACAAGGAAAACAAAATATGTGTATGTCCCATTTTGAATAAATAAAATCTTATATACCTATTGCATTTTTTTTAATTTTATCATAGATTACCTATTGTTTGTTCCTGAGGATCTGGCACTCCAAAATCCAGTGCTATGTTGTGCAACACACTGCATGCTAAAATAATTTGGGCACATTTTTCCGGCTTGTAGTGGAGCACCCTATCCTTACACAAACATCGCCATCTATTTTTCAAGCGCCCAAATGTATTTTCAATAGTTACACGAGCCCTGCTGTGTAACTTATTGAATGTTTCTCCTGCACTACCAGATGCAGGGTTATTAAATGGTGTCATAAGCCACGGTCTTTGTGGGTATCCAGAGTCACCTGTTGGTAATTATTTCATTAGTATAATGGATTAAATTATAATTCATATTTTAACAATAAAAGTATAGCTATTCAAAAATTAAGTTTTCTTACCTAGAAGCCACACAGATTCACCATTTTGATGCAATGTTTGCATGTATGTATTGAGCTGGCTGTTCTCCCACACAAAGGCATCATGGCTAGCACCCCCAAATTTAGGGTTGATTGCCATAATGTGACATTTTTCATCTGCAACCTAGAATAAATATTCATTACTTATTATTAAAACAAAAACTATTTTACTTTATACAGAAAAACAATTCATTTAAATGTACTTATACTCAACATTATGTGTTGTGTAGGTAGTAATTCTAGAAAATAATTAGTTATACCATTTGAACATTCAAAGAATGGTAATGTTTTCTGCAGTAATAGAGATGTTCCTCTTTTTTGTTGGGCTTCACAATCTTAAAGTGGCAGCCATCTATACACCCTATCACTCCAGGAATACCATATTTGTTGTAGAAACTAGAAGATAAAAAATATATAATTCATTAGAACATTACACATAAATAGAAATGTAGTTAAATGGAAATAAATGTTTTACCATTCTCATGCACATACAAATTATAATTTAATTAATGAGGATTATGCTGTGGGCTGTAACCTTATTATCTTTGGTAATACTATGTATAGATGATTATAAGGATAAAAGATTATAAAGTACTAACTTTTGCTTTATAAGTTCTCTAGCTGCTGGTGTATTCGGGAATTTAATGAACTTGTTCAAAATACTTGGGTGGTTTAAAGCCATTGTTACTTGTTGAATGTAACGGCTAATTGCCTCTTGTGAAAGAGAGTTGGCAATCCCAACCACTCTCTGGTAGTCCCCATTGGCGTAAAATAACAACGCACTTAGTACCTAAAAATATAAAATAATTTTGTTAAAGAAGTACCTACTTAGATAAAGCACCTAGGTTGGTGGATATATTTTGAATAAATAGCGGTTATATTAGGTACCTACATAATCATATAAGTGCATACGATAAACCTTATCTAATGCGCGAATACGGATGTGAAATAAAATATCTAAGTACCTACCTTAGTCTCCAATGATATTCTTTGTGAACCCCTAAGGTTTGTATTTTCCCTTAAGGTCTCACAAAGAAATATAAATCCCTCCTTGGTTAGCCGATACCGCTGCACAAAGTGAGTGTCAGAGATACGGCTGGGCACATTTAATTTTCGCCTCTTCACGAGCTCCTGTCGCTCCTCATCTTGGTCAGCCTTCACAGCTAATCTCCACGCAAGATACCGTCTCGCTAACATAATTAATGTTCAAAAATATTCGCAAAAACAAAGATGGTCGCAAGCTCTCACCGAGATTTACTTGGTGAGTGCCAAAACGAAAAAAGTTTTCGAATTCGTCAAAGTTTACTATCTGTAACTTGTCAAAGTGGGAACTCGTACTGCCAAAATGCAATAATACGCTCGAAAACTTTCATCGAGTTCGTTAACTATGATTCGATTGAACTCGTACTGCCGATTTAGTTCCACCACGTTTCCGCTAGGGGCGCTGCACGTAGATGTATGGAAGAAAACGAAACTATATTTCGTAATCGAGAACTGTCAAAAACTCGTACTAGGGGCTCTGTTATATATCTGTAATGTATATAATAACGCCTAGTAGTCCTATCCCTTTTTCCTTGGTTAGCACTTTTGATAGTTCATAATTATTAAATATTAATTATAGTGCAGTTCGATTCCAACATCCGCGCGTGACACTTGCCCTAACAAAATCGGGTCCGCTCTTTTAAATAAAGATGTTTTTTATGTAATTCAAAGTTATTTTCTTTTTTTAAAAAGCATTCAGTGAATAGTGCTATAACAATTTTGGTGGCAGCGGTGGGATACCGATGGTGAAGGTATCCTTGGGACGTCTCCGTTCGGACTCGATGATTCTATAATCTTATTTATTGTCCTAAATTTCGAATAAGTGTCAAAAGTGTTAAAAGTGAAAATAAAAGTGAAGAAAAATCGAACTCATAAAATAATCATATCGCGAGTGAAATCTTGCTGTGCTTCTGAACTTCTTGGATAACTTCAATTCTCTGAGAGGCCGCATCCTGAGGTGGCAATGTTCCTGCACGTTTTCTACATTTTCCTGTGAGTTTTTAAACATATTTTCCTGTGAAAGTGTTCTTCAATGGCAAATTTTCAAAACAAGTGCGCAATTGTGGTAATCGTGATCCTAGTGAAATTATTTTAGCATAATTAGGGACTTATAGTATAAATTGATTTAATTTACATGTAAATTTTATTGTAACTTTCACATAGATATTATTTGTCACAAATCGATTCTCGGAATTATCAGGACATTCAATACCGCACTCGCGCTTATCTAGACCTCACAGTAGCGAACTTAGTGGCCGTCTGTTACACCGAATTACACTTTATATTCAATCTTTACTCTTCGTTAACGTATATTTTCTTTTATTTTCTATTAAAATGGCTCTTAGAGAAACACAAGTCAAACATGAAAAGAATGAAAGCATTCAAATCGGAACATTATTTAAATTCATAAAACCCTTCGATGGCTCACGAGAAAAATTAAATTCATTTATTACTAACTGTGATAATGCCATTGATTTAGCTTCTGATTCCCAAAAATCCATATTATTTAAATTTATTTTATCACAATTGGAAGGAAAGGCCGAGGTAGCTTGCTCTATTAAAGAATTTGATTCCTGGGATCAATTAAGTCACTTCTTAAAAACACAATTTGGTGAAAGGAAACATTACGCTCATCTTATGACAGAATTACAGGAATGTCGACAATTGAATGAACCGGTTAATCAATTTGCATTACGCGTTGAAACCTGCCTTTCAAAACTTTTAACGGAGGTTACACTGTCCAATAAAAAGAAAACAGAACTAGTTGGTCGTACAGCGGCTATGGAAGACTTAGCTCTACACACATTTTTGACTGGCCTTAAGCCCGATATTTCTAATTTAGTCCGTGGTCGAAACCCATCCACCCTTAACGATGCCATTAATTTCGCAGTGTCAGAGGAGAAAATTATAAATTCGTATAACAGACGTAATTACCATAGTTCAACATCGCATCGCACTTTTTCAAAACCTCAATATAATTCTCATTCCCCTGATCATAACGCTATCTCTAGGCCACAAATGCCGAAACAATATGACCGAACTAACCAAAATCTGTTTTGTCGTTACTGTAGGAAAAACGGTCACACTATAGAATTGTGTAGGAAACGCGAATACAATAATAGTCGGTTCAAATCTAACCCATCTTCACAATTCCAGAGGCAATCTAACCAGGATAGTTCTAGGCCTCACCCCTCGCGCGTCAATTGTGTAGTTAGTAGAGACGATTATTATAACCTTGAGACACAACCTTCCACAAGCTCAGATAACGCTCAACCTTATGAAAACGACAACCATTTAAACGAATAATGGTCTCACGGAGGTGTCTCGTGAGGCCCAATATGCGACCTTTCACAGAATCCTTCAAAATCAATGACACCTATTCTAAATCTAGGGACCACACGGGTAACCAGCCCCAAACAAGCGCCCATACTTCCAAATCTAGGGACCACACGGGTAACCAGCCCCAAACAAGCGCCCATACTTCCAAATCCAGGGACCACACGGGTAACCAGCCCCAAACAAGTGCCCATACTTCCAAATCTAGGGACCACACGGGTAACCAGCCCCAAACAAGCGCCCATAATTCCATATCCGATAATAATAGCTTACAAGAAAATAAGGTATACGAGATATCCTGTAAACATAACATTTCTTTACCTCATGTTTATATTCACACATCCGTATCTAAGAAACCACTAACACTATTAGTAGATACTGGATCTTCCATATGTCTTCTTCAGAAGAGTTCTATTCAATCACATTTTGATCTAAAACTTAATAAAAATATCATAAAATTAAAGGGTATAGACAGCCGCGAGGACGCTGTACCTACCCTTGGTAATTTCGATATGAGTCTTATATTTGGTAAAGAATCAATATCTTATAAATTTCACGTTGTAGATGCAATTGATTTTCCTTACGATGGTATCATAGGAAATGATTTACTTACTAAATATCAGTGTTCTATTGATTATAATCGTAAAATTCTTAACCTTGGAATAAATAAAATAAAATTAAACTTTACTGACCCAATTTATCAAATACCGCCCCGTTCTGAAATTACTGTGGAATGCTCTGTCATTAACCCCGAATTAAAAGAAGGTCTCATTCTTGATCAACATGTAAGTGATACGCTTTTCATCGCGAATTGTTTAGCTAAAGTTAAAAAGAACAATAGAATCAATCTTACAGTTTTAAATACCTCTGAAAAACCAGTTTCCTTAAATCTCAGATCACCTCATGTTATTCTAACCTCCAAATATCAGAATATTAGGCAAATAATTGAAATATATTAATAAATCGAAGTATACTGCGTTCTTACATGTGGTATGAGATCCCTTGTGTTTTATTAACTATGGTATCATAATTGGTACATTTCCTAAATACACAGGATGGCATTTTTTTTAATTTTGTAGCAGCGTACCACTCGTCGCCATGCGTGACACAGACTAAAGGCAATAGCCAATACGTCCCAATTAGGACGTTTTCGAGTCTTGACGATTGCGCGCTCACAACATATCTGTTTGTTAGAACTTAGAATATCATTGGTTTTGTTGATACATGTCGGGAGTTTGTCGAATTCACTGAGTGAAAAAAGGGATATAATTATTATTTTGATAAATTTCGGATTCAACGTATTTAATGTTGATGAAAAATCGGATCAATGATTATTTATTGTATTATATAAACCTATAAACCTACAATTCACAAAGTCGTAGCGGACAATACGACATTATGGTTTAACTAGTGATCTTCCTACATATTATAAAGTATTTTTAGGTGTCCGGTACGTCTAGTCTACTTAAAAAGACACAATGATGTTATACATGAAAGACACGTCTTTGAAAAATCCGATTTCAGTTCCGTGGTTGTTATTTACAAAAAACCTTTTTTTCCTCAGCTGCACAATTTTAGCACCCCATCGAAGGATTTTTGAAATCAAAATAACCTTAATCGATAGGTCTACGTTCGGTCTGTATAGGTCCACTATCATTTTTGTTAGGTCACCTGTAGTTTTTTTATAAATAATTTTTTAAATTTTTCAAAAAAAAAATTCAACTTAGCACCCACTGACCTCTATAATACCACTGGACTGGCTGTTCCAAGCGTTTGACAGCAATTTTTTTGTGTCCATTTGAAGCGCCACTAGCGAGAGTCCCGAGAACCAATTTTGACGTATATTGCAAAAGACAGCGAGAAGACGTGTTTGTTTACTGTAAAGTAATTTTGCATTTTCGTTGTTAATATAACATAAGTAGTAATTATGATAATACGGTTATTGATTAATAAAAATAAATAAATAAAAATCTTTATATCGACATCATTAGTTTTAGTACCACGAACTCTCGCTACGTCCGACTGCGGCGGACAGCGCCAAAATGGCGTATATCAAGCAGCCACAAAAGCACGTTGACAACAGCCAGTCCAGTTGTATTATAGAGGTCAGTAGACTGTAGAGTAGGTAGTTAGCACCTCATTTAAACGGAAACTGATTAATCTTGAGTGTTGGTTGATGGTTCTGACCAGGCCCGACCGACCTTCATACAAGCGCATTCTTAGTTACAGGAGCAAATAAGGGACGTAAGTGGTGGAGCAGCCGGCAGTGTGGGGTGATAAAATGAAGATTTTTCCCGATTTAATTATTACAAATTATAAATAGCTGCATAGAATATGTTAATTAAAATTCTATTATATTATTAAATACATATAAATAAATTAAATATGCTAAAAAATATTTTTTGTAAATCATATATGCACATTGATTTATGTAAAAATTTGAAATATTCTCAATTGTTTTTATCAATAACTTTATATTTTATTCTTAATAACTTTATACCTTATATTAAGCATAAAATATTTATATCCACAACTTTGAGATTATAAAAATCGATTAATATTTTAGAGAAATATTTTTTAAGTAAGGAATTGTTAAAACATAAATGGCAACTCAATATTTGCTGTTCCTCTCACGGCTATTGTATTTCTTTTCAGTCGCCAAACCATCTCGCTCTACTACCGTCACATCTATGACGTCATTTGCAATTCGGGGAGATTAAATGCCTAGTGATGTGTAGTCGGTATTAATTACGGTTAAATAGGGATGTATTTATCGAAAAAAAAACGGTTTTCAACAACGGTTTACGGTTTTGTAGTAAGGATAATTTTAAAGTTAAATATAATTAGAAATAAAATACAAAAATAGGGTATTAATTTTCTTTATTTACTATTCAATACTACCACTTCGGAGAAACTCCTCAGACCTAAAAAGAACTAGTAAAGAAACTCAGCGAAATACTTTCTTTTTAAATGTAGTTACATGATTTACGATAAAAGGACAATTATAAAGAATTTATTATTTGAATACAAATTCCAAGTATGTAATACAAATTAGTACAATAATTTTGTGTAGAAAAAAATTAACGACCTGAAAAACTCTTCAATACCTTATTTGTATTAGGTGTAAGTGAAAATATTTTATATTACATAGCAATAAAATTATTAGTACAAAAATTAGATCAATCTTCTTAATAACATTCACATTATTATAACTAGGTACGTGCATATAGTCATATATTAAGAACCAACTGGCTTTTGCGTTTATTTGAATTTTTTTTAGGAGTTGAACCATTTCTATGTATAAATAATAAAAACAAATGAAATTAGAGCGTTCGAACAAATATTTTGGTCTCATACCCATTTAAAAAAATACAAATTTCAGTAAAAAAAACGAATAATAAAATAGTACTTGGTAGTAAAATTGTTGAATATAACAGTTTATACAAATATAAAAAAGTAGTCTACATATTTAATGCCTGCATTTAGAAATATTCTTTGCTTAGTTTTAGTATTTATTTTACATATTTTTATTACATAATATACTGGTCCATCCATTACATATTCTCACTCTGGAATCAAATCAAATATTTAGACATTACTTTTATACAAAATAAATTCAATGAAAATTTCATTTTTTTTAAATCTCAAAAATTAGTAATCAATAATAAAAGTTAATTAATGAACAAAACAATATTGGAATACTATTCAAGTACTCTGGCGACGCCGAGTTCGTTTGAAACTTTCATTTCATTAAGCAAATCTTCATCCCATTTTGTTCTTGAATCTACTTTGTGCAGTTTTCGATTAAAATGTACCTATACACAATTGTCTAACTTTTATATGTATCATAAATAATAAATTCTTTTAAAAATTTTTTTGTAAGATCAACACAAACAAGTGTACCAAGTGGTATCAAGATTTACAAATGATTTCATCAAATCAGATATTATATGTAAAATTTACAATTCTTTGGCAATTTTCTTTCAATTATGTAAATGACATACCATACTAGAGATGATAGATTCTTAGAAGGATAATTTGATATTATTGTTTTCACTGTATTCCTTTATAATAATGTATTGGATTCAACTCATTAGACAGCAGCATATCTTTACAATTTTGACATTAACTACAATTTAACTTAGGAATTAAATATCTGCAGACTGCTCCAGCTATATACAACTATGTGATTGAAAAACATTTTCATAAGGCAATAATTTGTTGACAAAATCCAAATCACTAACTTGACAACTGTGGTCATCAATATAATTATCAAACCTTACCTTATTACCTAAATTATAAGATACTTAACATCGAGTCATTATCAGCTGAGCAATTGCATACTAAGATTTGCCAGTTAATATGTTATTTATCAATAATGTTTTGAATAATGCAACAAAGTCATGACAGTAAGGATGTGTACTAGAGAACCACCCTGTCCTCTGATTTGAGAAAAAAGTTTTCTAAAGGATCTTGGATAAGACATTTCAGACTTAAGTATTTAACATATGGAATTAATTTTAAATCAGGCCAAAGCTCCTTTATAGTATTCAACTCATGACTAAAATATTGCAAAAAAACAGGATTGCTTTCTCGTGAGTCTGAAGCATCAAATTTAATTGAGTGTAGCTTTTTCAAAGCCATGTTTCAAAATCAAAATGACTCGAATTTAATGGCAAAGCATTATGTAGTAAGCTAAAACCTTCATAGCCAGAGCAATTCAGACTATCAAATAAATCATTCATAAATAAAATCATCTCAGCTCAGCAGTGAAAAAGCCATTCTGAGAATCCACATTTAATGTACTACAGTTATGTTCTTCCTAGAAACTGAAGCCTTTATCAGGAGACTTATAGATGTTGAAACCCTTTGACTGAAGACCTGCACAGCATACTTCATCTGTAAACATATAATATAATTATGTTGTATGTATGTATGTATCATTTATTCAATGCAAAAGTCAATTAATCTGAAGTGTAATGATTAGTAACTAATAGCTAAATACAGAAATAGACATAATGTATCCAATCAATGAACAAACTTTTCAACATTATATTGATAGCTTCAAGAACCTTCAAAGTTTGTTCCTTAAAGGCAATATTAATATAAAAGATAAGCTAATATCAAAGATCTTAAGTAATATTTACCTTATTTTATAAAATGTAATAGCCTTCATCTTATCAAGAGTTTGGATAAATATGCTTGTCAGGAAGTATTGTTAGCCTTGCAGCACCTTTGTGGTCATAAAGTCTTTCTGTTTTGTAAGCCTCAGTAACAGCCCAGAGTTGGGAAGTTGGATTGTGTCACCCCCATGCCTCGGAGAGCACATAAAGCCGTCGGTCTTGCGCCTTAGCTCTCACTGGTCGTGTCGAGTAGTCGTTCCACCATAGTATTAGAGTGATAGGAATAGAGTGCACTTGTGTTTACACATACACTTGTGCACTATAATATCTCCTGCATATTTGGCCAGTCTCATTGAGATTGGCCGCCATGGTGGGAATTGGTTGAAGAACATTATTACAACATAATTTATGGACATAATCCCACTGAGCACACTGACTGCCAAGAAGCTTCTTTTTCTGAAAATTATTACAAAAACATTTCAGTAAATGTGGTACATCATAGATATGGTACATTTTTTCCCACTAACTACATAATAATTTCTTCTTGATGCATCATTATCACTACTAATTATGTTCTCTTTAGTATCAGAAATTATTGAATTTATTTGCAGCTAAATTGGCAGAACTCTGGTCAGATGTAATTACTCTAGGAATAAACCCTGTTATGATAATTGTTTGAAGATTTCTTAAAGTACATTTTTAAGTATTTCTTGATACCACCCATTTAATTGCCATTACATCATAAATCAAATTACATGGCAAATCTTAAGCCTCAAGGGGGTTGCTAAATTTATAGTTATTAATTCCTAGTTGCAGGGGAATATTCATTAAAGAATTTATAGGTAGTAGATTTTACTTGCAAATTTAAATGATGTAGTAAAAATCTATACCTTTTTCTTCATTATTGTTGTCATCTTCTTGTTTTAGGAACTACTCCAGCTAATCATAACTGGAAATCTACTACAACTTTTCCATAACTATATAACAGTGGATACTTATTCAGCTGCATGTTGTACTTTAATAACTTTTACAGGTGGTTCTGTGGAATTTTGACCTGTAACTTGTAAGAGAGGTGAAACACATAAAACATTATTCTTATTAGTTGAAGAGGAAGAAGGATTTGGAATTTGAAATCGATCAAGTTTAATAAGTAGGCAGTTGTTTATAAAGATAATTATTGGTCATTATCGTCTTTAGTCTTAATTATATCTTGATTAGTCACAGCAGACAGCTCTATTGGTTAAGAATTTTTCATTATTATATTGATCCTAATATGCTATAAGGTAAAAAATGATTACTACAAATTATCTTTGAATCAAACTCTTTCTTATTACATTTAAGTAAAATAGGACAAGCTTTAACAAATGCAGCCCACTGATTTAAATTTTTACCTCTCTCACAATGTGGAATATTACAATGCTTCCTTGAAAACAACGACCAAACGAAGAGAAACACTAATGAAGAAATTACAGTTTGTATCAAAGCACAAATCCAACTATGCCACTATTATTCAACACTGATCTATATTAATCGACACTAACCTACAATAATCAACACTAATTTACAAATTGATCAAATGTAAATTACTATAAGAAAACTACAATCCCTCTTACACAGTCACGAGTCACGACGAGTCCAATCCGGTATTAATATAATTTTTTACAAGTTTAAAGTTATATATGTATGTAGTATTTAGCACAAAGGAATAAAATAAAAGTTCAATTCATTTCTCTCGTTAATGGCTGCGAATTGCGAAAATAAAAGTTGCAAGTTGCAACGGTTAAAATTAGAAAATTTCAAAAAATTAAAAATGAGTGACGTACATGACATTCTGTTATGTTGATATGACGTCACAGTAATGACGTATGTAGATGAAATGGAAATATATTGCTATTCCATTATGACATTCCACTGTCGCCAAAAGTAGAGAGAGCATGATAATTATCAAGCAAATGAACGGGATAGAAAGATTCTCCAAGAAGATGGCCATCTACTTTATTTTTCATCTATGGTTCTGACTTCTGTGATCTGTCACTTCTGCCAAATTGTCGAAGTTCACTAATCACTTCTATGATAACAAAATATAAACATTACACAAGCTTTTCTTATGAACAATTATTATATTAAGTAATGGAAAATTTTTCAAATGTCCAAAAAATTGGAGAAGGAACATATGGTGTTGTGTACAAAGCTAGAGACAGAATTACTGGGAAAGAAATAGCATTGAAAAAAATTAAACTTGAAAAGTAAGATTTGGCGCGAAAATTGACATTATAGTATTATAAATTATAATATTTACTTATAAGATTTGTGATCATTACGTTCATTGCATTAAAAAATTTAGAAATTGAATTATATATGTGTCATGAAGGTGATTTTAATATTTATCTTTTATCTTTTATTGCAATAATTGAAGAAATATATTGAAGGTCTAGGTTATATTTACTAGACCGGCATAATGAAATGTGTAATTATTTAGTAAAAAATTAATATTAAAAAAATAATAAATCACCATTTCAAATAGAATATTGTTACTGTAACACAACATATAAGATAAATGTCATGAATGAGTAATAACTTAACAACTTTAGTATCTAATTTTCTTAGATTTACGCATCAATTAGATTTAGAAAATTATTAGAGAACTCTAAAAATCAAAATAAATCTGTGAAAAGAAAAAAAGAGATGTTTTTATTTATAAGTGTTTAAAAATAAAATTATTATAAATTATAACTAAGTATATCTACATCATCAGTATTGTTTTTATAATAAAAATAAGGAAATTGTTTACTTAGAGTACTGAATTCTTAAGTTATAATATGTTGTCATGGAATTCTTCATATCAATAGATCTCAGTGCATTTAAGCCAAGGTTGTGATTTTGAGTACTTAAGAATGTTTACATACCATTGTTTTTGTTAATATATTGCCTTATTTTACAGTGAGCCAGAAGGAGTACCATCAACAGCGTTGCGAGAAATTTCAGTATTGCGGGAGCTAAATCATCCAGCTGTAGTACGTCTATTAGATGTACTGCTTGCTGATACAAAGTTATTCCTAGTGTTTGAGTTCCTTCACATGGATCTCAAGAGACTAATGGATCTGACAAAAGGCCCACTCAAATTAGACCTAGTCAAGGTAGCATTTATTATCAATAAATTAATTCTTACTATTATAAAACTATTGACTAATATTTAGCCTACATAAATAATGTAATATTTTAATTAGATGACATCTACATTAAGAATATACTATGGTATAAAATGAGATAGTATGAAAAAATATTTTTTTAACATATTTTTTACTTATAGGATATGATACAATTAGGGTTTGGGAATTCCCGACAATTTCAAAGTCCCGGGACACGAGACAGCCTGCAATCAAAGTCCCGGGAATTCCCGGGACTTCGAGACTTTTAATTATTTTTTTTGTTTTTTAAGAAGGGTAAGGCCTTTTTTGAAGAATTTTAATATATAATACTTTCTTAGGTTTACGCGAATATTCCACATTGTAAATGAAACTACCCTTTCGGATTATGTCGCGGATTTATTTAGATTTTTAGTTTCCGACGTTTCGAATGATTTACACGAGCGGGACTTAGTAATAAGGGGTGATTTTTTAAGCGTTTGGTTTTTTAATTGAAAAAAAAAACCATAATATAGTGTTTAATATAAAATTTACATCAGCAAGTCAAAAATCATTAATTGCCATTAATCTTTAAAAATTATTTCGTGCAAATGTTGGTCTCCACTACATTTAAAATGATCCATACGCGAAGTCCAATTGTGAGGTACTTTTTCAAGCAAATCGGCTGGAATATCACGGATAACACGTGTAAAGTTATTTTTTAGTGCTCGAATTGATGCTGGTTTATCTGCATAAACAAGAGTTTTTACGTACCCCCACAAAAATCGACAGTGCCTACCCATAATTTACAAAAAATATATAAATGGCATCAAAGTACCTTATAAAATTTTAATTTAAAGAAGGTCAGGGTTCTTTTCACACGAGCCGGTTGCCGCGTAGCCGGCGCCGCCGGCCGGGTATCCGGCGGTGAAGTTTAAGTAATATGCCGGGCAAATCACGCCGGCATGTGTAAAAGCTAGTACGTATATTATTTCACCGCTGGTTACCCGGCGCCAGCTACCCGGTAGCCGGCTCTTGTGAAAAGGCACTTATGAGATCACTCTGGTCCGTCTGTCTGCCCATGTGTCATCGCTGATTTTCTTAAAATTTATACCAGATACTGCTGTCTATAGTCCCTATTAGGTGTAGAAAAATAATGTCCCAACATATTTATTTATTATTAATATGATAAAAAAATATGGGCAAATTTAAGTTTTCGCGTAAACTTGTAATTAACAAAATTTACCTTACCTCTTTAACTTTAGCGATAGCCTACAAAAGATTCCGCCGAGTATCGTTAATTTGCTTTTTTTTTTTTTTTTTTTTTTTTATGGGACAAAGGGGGCAAACGGGCAGGAGGCTCACCTGATGGTAAGTGATCACCTCCGCCCATGGACATCTGCAACACTACAGGGCTTGCAGATGCGTTGCCGGCCTTTCAGGAAAGGTAGGGAGGGAGGAGGGAGAAGGACGGGAGTAGGGATGGGGAGTGGGCCTCCCGGACTCTCACTTACCGGACGAAACGCGACAGCATAGCTGCCACTTCACGCCGGTCTTCTGTGAGAGAGTGGTACTATACGGGGCGTGCCGGCCCATTCAGCTGCTACCCGAAGGTAACAAGCATGGCACTACCACTTGAAAACTTGCTCCTAAGAATTGAAGAGTTCCGTTACTTTGTCATGGATCCCATCATCAGAACCTTACCAAACTCTCATAAAACTACCCTTGAAGTACAACCTTTCCAATAAAAATGAATAATCGAAATCGGTTAGCGTGAAATTGAGTTATTCTTTCATTTGTCACGCACATAATTAATGCAAATTTAAGACTTTTATGGATTTCTCATGGATGCCATTGTCAGAACTGAACTAAATTAAAATGTTCACCCAGTCTAAAGTTCTGAGGTAACAAACAAAAAAAATACAGACGAATTGATAACCTCCTCTTTTCGGAAGTCGGTTGAAAACTTCAGTTTAAAGAATTACTTGATATAACGAATATTTATTTGTTCCCTTCCGATTTGTTATTAAGAGGTTGCACTGTAACTTTAAAGTTAATTTTAGTCTTAATTAGTTGCTTTGTTTATTTCTCTTAATCACACACAGATTCACTCTTAAGCAGTTAAATATGATAATTATAAAACAATGTTAGCTAAAAATCATACGGTGGCGCTAGGTCCCTTCAATTATTTGAAAATAAAAATGTCTACATAACAATTTTGACAATCTTGTCTCGTCTCGAGTCTCGACCCAAAAGTCCCGGGACTCGAGACAGCCAAAATTACGAAAATTCCCGGGACTTCGAGACACGAGACTTCCCGGGACCCAAACCCTAGATACAATAGTTACTATAAATAAAGGGGGTTTTAATATCAAAATATAATTCACCTAGTTTAGGGAAACTGCTGTTTTATAGCTTATTTATTTATTTATTTACAAAATATGCCAACAATATATTTTATCTATATTCTAAATTATATTGACTAAAATTACTTATGACATGTTCAAGTACAAGCATTAACTTTATTACAGGCACACAACATACACAACCGCTTAGGATAAATATTATATTATTTCATTGAAGATAATTATGACCATGTAGTTATATTAACTGGAATAAAAATAGTTCACATTACAAGTTCATTACACCATGGAAAAAATATATTAATTGCAGTTTTGGGAAATGTTTTATAACCACAAATGTTAAACATTAAGATATATTGGTGGTGTACCATCTTGCAGAGCTACCTGAAGCAGCTGCTGGAGGGCATCGCGTACTGCCACGCGCACCGCGTGCTGCACCGCGACCTCAAGCCGCAGAACCTGCTGGTGGACACGGAGGGCCACATCAAGCTGGCCGACTTCGGGCTCGCGCGCGCCTTCGGCATCCCCGTGCGCGCCTACACGCACGAGGTCATCACGCTGTGGTACCGCGCGCCCGAGATCCTCCTCGGCGCCAAGTTCTACTCCACCGCCGTCGACGTGTGGAGTCTGGCATGCATATATGCGGAAATGGTAACTCCTATGCCAGTTGTTAACACAATATCTTGTAGGGATACTGTTAGTATGAACGTTGTTTGACAGCGGTTTTGTAGGTGTATGAGCGAGATAAATGAATGAGTGGAGAGGACGAGTTACTAGTTATCGCGTACACGTGTGTCGATACGGGACCATGTATTAATAATCAACCAAGTACCGACCTTCTCTTAACCTCTAAGTGAACCATGAGCTTGCTATTTTCACAACAATGTGCTTTGTCTGTACACGAGTGAATGTGTGTTGGGGCAGGCGAGCGGGCGCACGCTGTTCCCGGGCGACAGCGAGATCGACCAGCTGTTCCGCGTGTTCCGCGCGCTGGGCACGCCGGGCGACGCCGTGTGGCCGGGCGCGCGCCTGCTGCCCGACTACCGCGCCGCCTTCCCGCGCTGGCCGCCGCGCGCCGCGCGCCTGCTGCTGCCGGCGCCCGCGCGCGCCGCGCCGCACGCCGCCGCGCTGTTCGAGGCCATGCTGCGCTACGAGCCCAGCGAGCGCGTGTCGGCGCGCGCCGCGCTGCTGCACCCGCACCTGCAGGACGCGCGCCTCGTGCCGCCGCCGCTGCCCGCCGCGCCCGACGCGCCCCGCACCCCCGACACCCCCGACACGCCCGGGATACACTTCCACGATCTCTGACCTCGAGCGCTCCGTTCTGTTTCGTACCTTACCTATTTTATTTATTATCGATGTAGTAGACAAAATTATAAAATAAATAAAAAATCTGTCATTGTGTTTACTTGGTCCCATTTTAACCCCCTATTATATAATATTAAAGTATATGCACTTCGCACTCTTTTTAAAGTCTGGAAACCGTATTTTTTTGCCCATCCGCCCGTCTTGCACGCAGTGGATTATTATTTTGTTGCGGAGTTATTTTAAAACTATGATATCTCGTAAGATATTCATTGAAATCAAGAAAAAAAGAAAGAGCAATTTTGTTTTAAATTAAATACTTGTTATGAATAACTTATTTATTTGTATAAGGATTAATATCATGTTAACAAAAACACTTTCGCAAATAATGCATTGTCTTAACAAATTTGATAACCATAAAAAAGGTTTACGCAGCGCACGCAACGGAAGCTCTCAAAAGGAATATTTTTCTCCTGTTTTTGCAACATTTTTCATTGATGCTCCGCTCCTTATGGTCGTTGCGTGATCAGTGATGTAATATAGCCTATCTTCCTCGGACTATCTAACACAAAAAGAATTTTTCAAATCTAACCGTAGTTCCAGAGATTAGCGCGTTCAAACAAACAAACAAACTCTTCAGCTTTATAAATCTTTAGCTTTGACGACACGTTTGGCGCAGTCGGTAGTGACCCTACTTTCTACGCCAGCGGTCGCGGGTTCGAGTCCCGCTGGGGGCATTCATTTGTTGAGCACGAATGTTTGTACTCCAGTTATGGGTGTTAATATTTATAATATGTATATATTTAAAATTTAAATGTGTAGTATATCAACTATCTGGTATCCGTAACACAAGCTTAGCTTAGCACGGAACTAGATGGTGCTGTTGTAATAATGTCCAAAAAAAAAAAAAATAGTATAGATATAGATATGCCAGATATCCATATGTTTTAGCGTTTTAGTATTAATATTTTTATTATTAAAGCATAATTCAATCAATTTCACAACAACCTCGACGTTGCTCTTATGGTGACTGCCCCAGTATATTATCTATACTCTTTGGTGACTGCCATCAAAGACGTACCCAACCCGTATCGTACACCTCCCATTGAAGTGTACAAACTCTCAATGTGCCGGATGCTATTAAGACCACGTAACGATATGGAATAACACAATATATTGATACGCTACTTAGTATCTCAGGATCCTATACTAGCAAACCCGGACCGCTTCGCTCTATAATACCACTGGACTGGCTGTAATTGTCAACGTGCTTTTGTGGCTGCTTGATATTCGCCACTTTGGCGCTGTCCGCCGCTGTCGGACGTAGCGAGAGCTTGTGGTACTAAAACTAATGATATCGATATAAAGATTTTTATTTTTTTATTTTTATTAATCAATAACCGTATCATAATAATTACTACTTATGTTATTGTTACGACTTGCTGGTTCGTTACAATTAAAACAGCCGATTAAACTACTAAAAACAGACACTTCATTTATCCAACACCAATGACAAAACAACACACTAAAATATAAAACACAATCGCACTATGATCACTTTTAAATCACACTCGTAGATCGCTTCAATGTTTTCGCTTGTATCGCTGATATGGGTCAGTGTAACAAACCACTGACCTCTATAATACCACTGGACTGGCTGTTGTCAACGTGCTTTTGTGGCTGCTTGATATTCGCCATTTTGGCGCTGTCCGCCGCTGTCGGACGTAGCGAGAGTTCGTGGTACTAAAACTAATGATGTCGATATAAAGATTTTTATTTTTTTATTTTTATTAATCAATAACTGTATCATCATAATTACTACTTATGTTATATTAACAACGAAAATGCAAAATTACTTTACAGTAAACAAACACTTCTTGCTGTTATTTGCAATATACGTAAAAATTAGTTCTCGAGACTCTCGCTAGTGGCGCTTCAAATGGACACAAAAATTGCTATCAAACGCTTGGAACAGCCAGTCCAGTGGTATTATAGAGGTCAGTGGTAACAAACAGATATGTTGTGAGCGCGCAATCGTGAAGACTCGAAAACGTCCTAATTGGGACGTATTGCTTTTAGTCTGTGTCAAGCATGGCGACGAGTGGCACGCTGCTACAAAATTAAAAAAAAATGCCATCCTGTGTATTTAGGAAATGTACCAATTATGATACCAAACTCCAAAGTTAATAAAACATAAGGGATCTCATACCACATGTAAGAACGCAGTATACTTTGATTTATTAATATATTATTTAAATCTGGTGACAAAGAAGATCCTACCAACTATAGACCCATATCTCTACTGTCATCTCTATCAAAAGTTCTGGAAAAAATTGTTAATAAAAGGCTTATCAGTTACCTAGAAAAAAATGGTCTCGTTAATCATAACCAATATGGATTTAGGATAGGAAAATCGACAGAAGACGCAATCCTAGATCTTACGACAACAATAACAAAACATCTTGATAAAGGTGATAGATGCATGGGCGTTTTTCTTGATATACAAAAGGCATTTGATACCGTCTCTGTACCTATCTTGCTCAGCAGAATGGAAAATGCTGGAATAAGAGGAATTTCGTTAGACTGGTTTAAGAACTATTTGTCCGGCAGAATACAGAGTGTACGGGTTGGTGAATATGAGAGTGACTCTGCTACATGTACCTACGGAGTCCCCCAAGGCAGTACACTCGGGCCGACTCTTTTTCTTATTTATATCAATGAATTATGTAGTACTTCCTTACCTGGTCTTGATATAACCATGTTTGCAGATGATACAGTCCTAGTTTTCAACGGCAGCACCTGGGAGGAGGTTTTCAACCTAGCGGAAGTAGGCATTGCTAAAGTTACAGCGTGGCTGGAAAATAGTCTTTTATCCATCAACAACAATTAAACTAAATACATTTGCTTTAGTAAATCGGCCCCACGTAACCTTGGCGATAAACCAGAACTAAAAATTCATGGATTTCCTTGTAACCGTGATATGAACTACAGCAAATGCAACTGTCCAACTATCTCCCGCGTTAGCAGCGTCAAGTACCTTGGAGTCATTTTGGATGAAAAACTGTCCTGGAACATGCACATTACATCTCTTGCGGCCAGAATTAGAAAAACAATTTATATATTTAAAAACCTACGTACAGTCGCAAATAAAAATCTACTGATCCAAACTTACAAGGCGCTGGTTGAGAGCATCATCAGGTACTGTATAACTGTTTGGGGTTGTGCACCCAAAACCTACCTTATTGCGGCTGAACGGGCACAGCGTGCTGTACTTAAAGTGCTATTGCACTTACCTTTCAAACATCCAACCACCTCCGTATATGAGAAGTCTGGAGTACTAACCGTAAGACAAATATTTATCTATGAAATAATCCGGAGATACCATAAGAAAATAGTGCCCACCTTACAGGATGCCTTGAAGAGAATTGACCGTTGTCCAATACCTAAAGTCAATTCCTCCTTTGCTAAGAAACATTTTACTGTTGTTGCTCCGCGTATATATAATGTTTTTAATATCAAATATAAAGTCAAGAAGTATTCTAACAATAAATTGAAACAAACTTTACTCACCTGGTTGAAAAGTTTAGATTATGATGAGACAGAGGTAGTTATTAAATGTGCTATATAATATTTACAAACACACACTCACACACACATACACATACACACACTCACACACAAACACACACACATCCAACATCTTTTATATATATATATATATATATATATATATATATATATATATATATATATATATATATATATATATATATATATATATATATATATATATATATATATATATATATATATATATATATATATATATATATATATATATATATATATTAACTTTTTTTTTCATTATAGATTTCCTTTTATTGTTAACCACATTTACTTAAATTGTATTATATCATAGTGTTGGCATAAACATGTCATTATTGTATATGGGGTAGTCACTGGCTCCTGCAATACAGTTATACTAGCGCAGGGGCTCAGGGGTCTCATTTTTTTTCTGTACACACAAATTATGCCAATAAACGTTTTTTATTTTATTATTTTTTTTTATTATTTCAATTATTTGCCTAATATTCTGATATGTGATCGGTCGCTAGATTAATGTTTATATTAACTTTGTTTATATTAACGCGCAATTGACAACACTAGCTGTCTCTTTTTTTCTTATTTATTTTATCGACTATCCCCTTTCTATCATTTTGACTTGTAGTGAAATATACCTTGAATGAAAAGTGTGTACCTATGCAGTATGTGTGCTGCGCGGAACACTTTTTTCGGTTGTTTAGTGAGCGTATCTGCTTTTTAGAATATGAAATATCATTGGTAGCAATATACTCTATGTTACAAAAAGACACTTCAATTTTATTTATATGTACTGAATACTGATGAAGTTCCAAAACTTTCCACCAATTAAATACCAAAACTCTAGCTTTGGAGTTATAATATAAATACGCATTGATTTTAAATTTCAGATCAGATTTTTTAGTTTTTTTTTTACGATCAAAAATCTTAAATTATCTCAATATTCTCTAATCTCTTATAATCTGTGTGTATAATATGTCAAAATTGAAAATACACTACTTTATTTTTCATCTATGATACACTATACTGTTTATTATTTATCTATAATTATTGATTAGAATTTTGATTTTTGAAGTTTTGAGCTTGTTGTGGACTGTTATTGTGTTTTGGTTTTACATTTCTAGTAATTAATTTAATTTTTTCTTTCTCAGGAAGGTTATTCGTATAATCATTCAGTTCATGCAATACTATTTCTAGTAAGAATTATATTAATAAACTATAACTTTCCCAGAAATTCATAATATTTTAGACAATGTCGATAGAAATAGAGTCTGCAGAGTAAGGACTAAAAATACTATAATAATATCATATTTAGTTTTTAAAAATACTTGAGTAATTAAATTGACAAAAACATACTTGTTTTTCAGTGTTATTCGGCTTATTCAACAATATCTTAAAGAATCTAACCTCACAAAAACATTGCAGACTTTACAGGTAAACCATCCACAAATGTAACGTTACTTATTCTATTAAGCACAAGAGGTTATTATATCATTAATTTGTTTTCATCCACACAACTGCTTAATTAATTTGTAGAGTAGTAGTGTAGTAGAGAGTATAGATACTTTAAAAAAATCTCCATCGCTAGATGAAAACTCAAGAAAATATCTAATTGCAGACAAAAATCTATTCTAATTGTAAATCATATCTAATGATAAACCTGAGTAGAGCAAGAGTAAGTCGCTAGTATTAAATATTAATATAAATTTTACTGTTACTCTCACAATTTAAGCAGTAGTGACACATAAATCTCATACAGTGTAAACTCTCATGTAACGTAACTCGATTTAACGTCAAACTCCCTAAGTTGGTTTAGCTAGTTTTCCATACATTGATACACTCTATTTAACTTTACACCCACTCACAATAACAACAACAATAGTACTTTTTAAGTTGTCAAAATTAGTAAAATTTCCACTGTGCATTAAAGAAGCAGCTAAATTATTGGCAAAATACTTTATCACCAAGATGCCTCAATATCGCAAGATATGAATAAAATAAGTAAAATATACATCAAAATTACTGGTGCAGAAAAAGATGTCAGACAAAATTAACAAACTATGTATATGCAATAGCGTTTTAATAAGAATTGTTTTTATGTATGTAATTACTAACACTAATCTGAAATAAGCATTTTCTTTTTCAGATTTTCATTTTTATACAAATTTTTCTTCTCTCTATTTAAGTACAACTCTTTGTAACATTAAAATATGCACGGTCCCTTGAGTGTTGTTATATAGAGCTTACACTGTATTTGTAAAGTATAGCATCAGCCTAGCATTTTTTTGCAATTTTTACCTAAAAAATTATATATTTAAATAATGTTCTTTTAAATTAATTTAAAATATTGAATAATGTGGATTTATATCAATTTTTTAATTGTTGTTTCATATGTATAATGTCGGCCATCGGGATTTATGTTGTAATTTGTACTATTTTAATTGATTTTATTTGGGTGTGCAATGGTAGTAGGAGAATAACTTTCTAAATATTATGTTAACGAGAACGAACCTATGTGTGTGTCGTATCTCAAGTTTTGTTGGCTTACCTAAATAAATGAATAAAATGTAATTAGTATGCTTGTTACTTTTTTATAGATTTTGTTAAAATTTTGCAAGGATATAATGTGTCATTTCATGCCTGTTGAGGGTTCTAAAACAAATGTAAAAAGTAAAATAAATATACAATAAAGATCATGTAATTAAAAGTATTTTAAGTTACTGAAAGATCCAAGAATAAATAAAAAAAATGAGTTAAAAATTGTAACAATTTGTTTATACAAAAAATGTATATGCCAAGATTAAAAGAAAGAGAGCCATACAACATTTAAATTTCTAGTTGATTATTTTTCTTGATATATCTATTTAATTGCCGGCTGCTGCATTCTAAAAAGAATTATATCAGTACAGATACAGGTGTGGGACAGAGGCAATTTGAATAAAAAGACAATTATTTCAATTATGTTGTTTTTTTACATAAGATACAATATTTTTTATGTCATATGCAGATGGTTGAAGGATGTGTTCAATTTTGATTCTGTAGTATTATTCTACATCACCACTTAAATGTTTCAGGAAGAGACTGGAGTTTCTCTCAACACAGTGGACAGTGTTGATGGATTTTGTGCCGACATCAACAATGGACATTGGGATACAGTTTTGAAAGCAACAGCATCATTGAAATTACCTGATAAAAAACTGATGGATTTATATGAACAAGTGGTATTAGAGCTCATAGAATTGAGGGAGCTCGGTGCGGCACGTACCTTACTGCGCCAGACTCAGCCATGCTTACTCATGAAGCAACAAGAAACCGATAGATATATGCACCTTGGTTAGTATGTTATTTTCGAAAAAAGTCTGTGTTTCTGTATTTTGTCAGGTCATTTAGTGTATAATTGTAATTGCGAACAATTTGGCAGAAAATATGTTGACGCGGTCGTACTTCGACCCGCGCGAGGCGTACGGCGGCGCGCGCGGCGCGGGCGGCGCGGCGGGCGGCGGCAAGGAGTGGCGGCGCGCGGCGCTGGCGGCGGCGCTGGCGGGCGAGGTGTCCGTGGTGCCGTCCTCGCGCCTGCTCGCGCTGCTCGGGCAGGCCCTCAAGTGGCAGCAGCACCAGGGGCTCTTGCCTCCAGGTCACTACCATTTTTGTTACTATGCCTTTTCATTTGATTAAAATGCTATGTAACATTAGGTTGAAATTTACGTAACCTCTTTAAATATAGGAACTACAATCGATCTGTTTCGAGGCAAAGCTGCGATCAGAGATGAAGAAGATGATCAGTGTCCTACTCAACTTTCAAAAATTATCAAGTTTGGACAAAAATCTCATGTGGAATGTGCAAGGTATTTCAAAATAATAAATAAATAACATTACTTGTAATAATGACATATAATTATGTTTGTTAAAAAAAAAGATAAACATAATATAATATATATAATATATTATATTAAGTTTATCTTTTATAATATATATTATATATATATATTTCTTGTGTGCGTGTGTATGTGACTGAACTCCTCCTAAACGACTGGACCGATTTTGATGAAATGTTTTGTGCGTGTTCGAGTGCATTCGAGAATGGTTTAGATTCACAATTCGGTCCACTACAACATGTATTTTTTGAATTAATTAGCTATTTATACATTTACATAATAAATGAAATATCCAATTATAAACAAGTCGTTGCTAGGCAACGTTGTTTTGCGCATGCGGACAGGACAACGTCTGTCGGGTCCGCTAGTAATATATAAAATTGCATTATTAAGAAAAGTATGGTTGCTTGTAGATTCTCTCCGGATGGTCAGTACTTGGTGACGGGGTCCGTGGACGGGCTGGTGGAGGTGTGGAACTTCACGACGGGCAAGATCCGTAAGGACCTGCGCTACCAGGCGCACGACGAGTACATGAGCATGGAGGAGGCCGTGCTCAGCCTCGCCTTCGCGCGCGACAGCGACACGCTCGCCGCCGGCTCCAACGACGGCAAGATCAAGGTGCGCCGCCCCCCCTCCCCCGCCTCCCGCGACCCATCCCCGCGCCCCCGCCCCCGCGCCCCCCGCGCCGCGCGCTCGCTCACCGTGTGCCCTTGCCGCAGGTATGGAAGGTGTCCACGGGGCAGGTGCAACGCAAGCTGGACCGCGCACACTCCAAGGGCGTTACGTGCTTGCAGTTCACACGCGACAATTCACAGATTTTGTCGGCCTCTTTTGATCGAACTATAAGGTAAAACTGTTGTACTGATCCGAGTGACGTTTGTTTCGCCTTCGGCGGTATAATCGTTGACTTTGTTTTGCAGGATTCACGGATTGAAATCTGGTAAGATCCTGAAGGAGTTCCGCGGGCACAGCTCGTTCGTGAACGAGGCGGTGTTCACGCCGGACGGGCACAGCGTGCTGAGCGCGTCGTCGGACGGCACGGTGAAGGTGTGGGCGGTGCGCTCGGGCGAGTGCACGGCCACGCTGAAGCCGCTGGGCTCGGGCGAGCCGCCCGTCAACTCGCTGCTGCTCACGCCCAAGAACCCCGACCACTTCGTGGTGTGCAACCGCACCAACACCGTGGTGATCATGAACATGCAGGGGCAGATCGTGCGCTCGTTCTCGAGCGGGCGGCGCGAGGCGGAGGGCGGCGCGCTGGTGTGCGCGGCGCTGGGCGCGCGCGGCCGCCTCGTGTACTGCGCCGGCGAGGACCTCGTGCTCTACGCCTTCTGCGCCGCCAGCGGCAAGCTCGAGCGCACCATCAACGTCAGTCCTTGAAATACGAATACTTTTTTTTTAAACAATTTTACATTTCTTTTTTTAACAACTTCACCATAAGACTAGAAATGATTATTACCCGGAATTTGAACCTGCTTCACTCAGTTTCCCAAGCGAGCGCGTCACCACTGAGCTACTATTGTATTTTACGCATATTATATTTATTCATATTTTATTCTTTATCTGCAGATCCACGAGAAATCAGTTATTGGCATGTCGCACCACCCCCACCAGAACTTACTCGCCACCTACAGTGAGGACGGCCTGCTAAAATTATGGAAACCTTAATTATTTTTTTTTACCTTTTGTTAGAGTGAATGTAAATGTGTGTGTATTACTAAATATTTTAAGAGTTAATGTAATAAGGTAGTATAAATAAACTATGAATTACATCCAGGCTATATTCTTTATAATACACCAAATTAAAACTTAACGTAAACTTAATTGTACACAAAAACTAAATCCTTTTATAAAAAAAACTAGCAGTGCCCGCGGCTTCGCCCGCGTAATTTTTTTTAATCGCTACTTTGCATTCGATCTTTCGCTGGGTTGATTAATAAATTGCCTGAAAATTTCTTAAAAATCACTCCAGTTATTTTAGAACCGATTGTTATAAACGCCTGCGCGGCTACTTATTTCATATAATACTAGCTGACCCAGCCCTCGTTGCTGTGGCTCAGTAATTATAATAGATTGAATAAAGCTTTTACAATACTTTTGATACAATCAAAGTAATATTTTCTAAAAAAATTAAAAATAGATTCATTCATATGGGATTGAAAATAAAACGTTCCGCCAAAATTTGAAAGAAATAGGTAAACTTCGACGACACGTTTGGCTCAGTTGGTAGTGACCCTACTTTCTTCGCCAGCGGTCGCGGGTTCGAGCCCCGCTGGGGGCATTCATTTGTTGAGCACGAATGTTTGTACTCCAGTCATGGGTGTTAATATTTATAATAATATGTATGTATTTAAAATTTATATGTGTAGTATATTAACTATCTGGCATCCGTAACACAAGCACGTAACGTAGCTTAACACGGAACTAGATGGCGCTGTTGTAATAATAATGTCCTAACATAATACAATCATTTGCAAAAAAACGGGCCGTTTCGATTTTCTTCCTGGCTGAAAAAAATAAAATACCAAAAAGGTTTTAATCACTTGAACATGTTACTGGCCAGTTATAAAGGTGCCATAATGTTAATAAGAGTACATTCCAAATTCAAATTTTTGATTGAGAAAACAACTTTTATCTATATTTTGTGGCGCGAATTCCCAATAGTTAATATCGACTCTAATTAACTTTTTGTCAATTTTTATTAAATTATCTGAAGTCCTTGACATTTAAACTTATTGTTATTGCTGTTTAGCAATCTCGAAAATGGCAGATAAAGTGATAAAAGCGAGCTAAATTATTGCGCTGCTTGAAGAAGGTTGCAGTCAATGCTTCGTGGCTCAGAGGTAAATGTGAGTCAGTCGACAGTTCAAAGGACCTGGCAGCGCTATCAAGAGACAGTTCTGTCAGAAAGACATGTACCGAACCACGGGATGATCGTTTTTTAGTTAGCCAAGCGTTGAGAAATCGCAAATCTTTTTATGTGGACCTCAAGAACAGCCTCGAAGAAGTAAGAAATGTGCAAATTAGTCTATGGACGGTCAAGAGAAGGCTTCTCGCTGCTAATATACACAGTCATCGCCCGGCGCGCGGCCCTTAATTACTCCGTGGACATCGAGTTGCCAGGCTTAGCTTCGCTCGAAATTATGTGTCATGGACTCATGAAGACTGGGATAGGGTATTGTTCTCCGATGAAGCCAGGATATCTGTGCATGGTGAAGACCGACGTCGGCGAGTGCTACGTAGACGAGGAGAACGCTTTGCAGAGGAATGTTTTGAAGAAATCACACCTTATGGAGGGGGCTCTGTTATGTTTTGGGCAGGAATAAATTCTATGGATCGTACGGAGTTAGTCTTCATCGAAAACGGTACACTGACACCGGACCGGACTGAACACCGATACATAACGGAACTTCTAATTCCTTATGCACAACCCGCTTTAACCGCTCTTGGCGAAAACTCAATTTTTATGGACGACAACGCTCGCGCCCACCGGTTTGGCGATGTGGAAGCGTATATGCTAGAAGCCGGAATTCGTCGTTTGGACTGGCCAGCTAGAAGTCCGGACCTCAATCCCATAGAGCATGTCTCGGACGTTCTGAAGCGGCGAGTGAGATCAGTGCAGCCAGCTCCGCAGACCATCAGAGAGCTAAAGAATGTGATTACCGCGGAGTGGGAACGTATTCCCCAAGAAACCATGAAAGATATGCTCGCTAGCATGCCCAGACGAATGCAAGCTGTGATTTCAGCATAAGGCGGTCACACTCAATACTAAACTTTTATCTGCTTTTAATGTATTCAAGAAAAACAAAGAAATTAACGCGTTTGATTTTTATTTAGCGAGCACGTATAATAATAGTGTTTTGAGCTTAGGGAGCATTCAAGTATTACGTAACGCCATTTGGGGGAGGGGGGGTCTTGTAAAACGTTATGGTGCGTTACAAGGGCAGGAGGGGGCTTATTAAAATAGCGCGTTACGTAACATTTTTTTATTTTAATAAAAAAAACTAGGGAATTAGAATCTTCCAAATCGGCAACCCTTTTCGTTTATGTCTTACGGGGAATCCCACGATTGTATTGTACAATACTTTTATTTTTGTTTCCTAAGTTGGCAACCAATGATATTCTAATAAACAGATATGTTATACGCTCACTAAACAACCGAAAAAAGTGTTCCGCGTAGCACACATACACACTTTTCATTCAAGGCTTAGACTAATAACACCTAGACTGATAGTTTCATACATAATTCCGCTCAATATTGAAGTAGCATTAGTATTAATGTGTGCGTGTCACAATGCTAATGGCGTCTGATTTGTTTACAAATTAATTTTCTGTATAGACGAATGTTTTACTTTAAATTATAAGTTGCCAAATAGTACTTACCTGTGAAATTTGATTTTCTTTTTCTTAGTTTTATTATGTGACGCGTTATGACACCCTTTCACTGCACAGCAAGTCATTTTTAAATAAATAAAGCGGGAGCTAAGACTAAGTAAGTACCTAAGTTGTACGTATGTAGTTGTGTAAATTGACAATTGACATTGACACGACGGGAAACGTATCTAGCCATATCTCGAAATCTAGCCAAAAAAAGTGGTTACAATTCGCTTGGACCTACACTCCATCTAGGTGTTATATATCTATGATTCAAGGTACATTTCACTACAAGTCAAAATGATAGGAAGGGGATAGTCGATAAAATCAATCAGACAAAAAGAGACAGCTAGTGTTGTCAATTGCGCGTCAATGTAAACAAACATTATTCTAGCGACCGATCACATATCAGAATATTAGGCAAATAATTGAAATATATTAATAAATCGAAGTATACTGCGTACTTACATGTGGTATGAGATCCCTTGTGTTTTATTAACTTTGGTATCATTTCCTAAATACACAGGATGGCATTTTTTTAAACTTTGTAGCAGCGTACCACTCGTCACCATGGCCCATGCGCGACACAGACTAAAGGCAATACGTCCAATTAGGACGTTTTCGAGTCGTCACGATTGCGCGCTCACAACATATCTGTTTATTAGAATATCATTGTTGGCAACTCTTTCGTTTATGTTTCGGGGAATCCCTCGACTGTGTGTACGTGATTTTTATTTCATTGTCGATGACAGTATTCATTAGAGCTTACACAGAAGCACATTGCTATTGTCAGTGTTAAGTTAAAGAGTGAGTAAATACCGTTATGTCGTCGAAAGCTGGAGATTTGTATCATCAGCTGTTCTTAGCATATAGAAGCTGTCACACTAACTTGCCAGCACAATTGTGCCAAAAAAATGCCAACGAAATTTGGAAAACGGCTAAAGAAAAATTTAAAACCAAAGAAAAGTGAATGAGAAAAGAAAAATGAAAGAGTCTGAGTGGCTGTCAAACCCGTGGACAGAGGAGCAGTAATTGCAATTGAATTGTGTTTTAACGTACCTACACTTATTTGATTTATGGCTAGATAAAAACATATAACTTAAAAATCTCTTCTTTTGTTTATTACGCAAATGCAATAAATAATACAATAACAAAGATATTATACTTTGTACAACATAATTGTGACTTTAACGTTACGTAAAACGTTGTACAGAAAAACGTTACGGTGCGTTACATGAGGTGGAGGGAGGCTCTAAAATCTTCATAAATTGCGTTACGTAATACTTGAACGCTCCCTTAAACGTTATTTCTCAATAATTTAATCAAAATGTTATGATAAAACTGATGAAAACTATTCCTTCCTAATTAATTTATAAAATTCTGAGGATAACAATACCTAAAATTGTCAAACAAACTAATAGTAACTATAAAATAGTTCTTTGCTTAAGTGCCCGTTTTTTTTTGCAAAAGAGTTTATAATGTCCTAACTAACTATCGAAATGTTGAAATTAATCACAAACCAATATATACTTTTTGAACTTACATTTTATTCATCTTATCTTTAATTATAGTTTATAATCAGTGACTTACATACAAAATATACTATATTTTTAGGAACCAGAAGTGGATTTTATAATAACGACTAAGAACACGTGTGAACGCTTTGACGTTTGACAAGCAAAAAGCCCTGCCATCGGTTTGACACTTCACTTTATAGATGCGATGCAACTTGCTATCGTTCCTTACTATTAATTCCTAACACGGCCTCTCCTGATTGTGCGTCGTCCTCGACCGCATCTATTCTGTTGCTGGTTCCTGGTAAAGGCAGCGCATCAAGTTTACCGTTTAGTTCTTCAACCAACCTCAACAATAAATCACTACCTAGTGAGATGTCTCACTTGCATATACAAACCATACAGAGTTAAAATCAACGTTGCGCGTGTTTTAGTAACCTTTAACTTTTAGGACAAGTTCCTCTACACACTGCCACAGGCCTTACAGAATAAACTTGCCTCAGTGTGTCAGTTCAGTGGTCCAGTAGAATCTACATCGGACCAATACACAACAACCCAGTAACAGCTACATCGGGTTTCCAACGATATTGATCCAGTAACAACTACATCGGATCATCTATAGGCATAGATCCAGTAACATCTACATCGGATCACCTATCAGCATAGATCCAGTAACATCTACATCGGATCATCTATCGGCATAGATTCAGTAACACCTACATCGGATCATCTATAGGCATAGATCCAGTAACATCTACATCGGATCACCTATCAGCATAGATCCAGTAACATCTACATCGGATCATCTATCGACATAGATCCAGTAACAACTACATCGGGTCGATATAAGTAACACAGTCAAATGGATAACCATCAGACTTAACCAACCACACAACATAAGTGTGTGCAAAATACTCACTTTAAAAGAACGCTACACACGTTTCATGGTACCACTCCCCTCGCTGGGGCACCATATACTCAGCCACCACCTATATCCAGCGAGTCCTAAGAACTGCCGGGCTTGACGTTTTGTGGCAAACGGATGCTTACCAATGCTTCTAATTTGCGAGGACTCGGCCTCACCTGACACCGACTCACCATCCAGCCTTCGGATACTTCGGTAACTTTTGATCTGTAGCCGCTGCCGCCACTCCGCGGCGCGCGCTTTCAGAAGTACATACCGAGCTGACTCGCTGTCGCCGTCGCCGTCATTGCCGCGACTTTGTAACTGGCACCGCCGCGCCGCCTCGTCATAAAGCCGCCGCCGGCACCGCGGCCGCCATATCAAATGCGCAGCCGGCCGCCGCCGAGTCACGACCTCACGCATGGCCGACGATTCTCAGAAACCGCGCGAGCAAATATGTATAAAAGAAGCTAGACGTTTTAAATAAAGACATTCCACATTTGACACTCAACGCGACTACTGGTCTTTCATTTCAATACGTGTAAAGATCCTTAGAACGTTTGCAGGTAGCGACTAGTACTATGCCTATCACGGGACATATGCATAACGCGGGGATGCGGCCGTGACCTAGTTCGCGAACGACACCTATCACTATCACTGGAATGTCTTCCTGTCTATGAAAATCACATGATCCACCACGAGAATGAAGACGCTGTGATCTACTCATTATTTTGAGCAAAATAACGCACGGTACAAAAAAATTACATATTTAACGAGTCGCGCACTGTTTAAGCGTTAAATAAAAAAAAAATGGATAGTCCAAACGGTCAGCCTATGTGCAGATCCGATCCCACTTCTGATTTTAGGAACCGGAAATGGATTTTATAATAACGACTAAGAACACGTGTGAACGCTTTGACGTTTGACAAGCAAAAAGCCCTGTCATCGGTTTGACACTTCCTTTTATAGATGCGATGCAACTTGCTACCGTTCCTTACTATTAATTCCTAACAATATATAATTATACTGAAATTGAAAAAAAATTATGAATTTATCATTTGACTAAATAAATTCGATCAAAATTTACGACTGAATAAATGAACAATTATCAAATTATAAAATCAAAATAAAAAAATAATAATAAAAGGCAATCAAGAAATACTTACATATTTTCGAGATGGTATGAAAATTAATAGACAAAAACAGTACTCTATAAACTTTGTTTATGTTACTACTTATTGTTTATAATACTAAAAATATACTTAGGGACATTTGATAAATCGCCTCATCCGCCTCCTGTTCCTCATGCTCCTCCTGGTCCTCCATCCAATGCGTATGGGCAGCCCGTCGATTATTGAACTTCGCCATCGCCCCCGGCCGCCATTTTGTTCGGTCGCCATGCGTCGCAAACGAATCGCCTTTCCCGCGACTACGTGTTGCCCCTTTCCCGTTACCGCAGTTGTTCGTAGCAACTGATGCCATCACTGAATTTTCCCCACACATTCGTCTCAAATGACCTATTTGCCCGCAACAACTGCACTTAGCATTTTTAAACTTACAGTCTGCACGCTTATGCCGATAATCACCGCATACCGAACAGCCACTGATCTGCACCCTATGCAAACCACTGTCCAGGCCTGCCGAACTACGTTTTTTTTTTTTTTTTTTTATGTGACAAAGGGGGCAAACGGGCAGGAGGCTCACCTGATGGGAAGTGATCACCTCCGCCCATGGACATCTGCAAGACTGCAAGACTGCAGGTCTTGCAGTTTTGCAGATGCGTTGCCGGCCTTTTAGGAAAGGGAGGGAGGGGGAAGGGGGGAGGAAGAAGGACGGGAGGAGGAATAGGGTGTGGGCCTCCCGGACTCTCACTTACCGGACGAAACGCGACAGCATAGCTGCCACTTCACGCCGGTCTTCTGTGAGAGAGTGGTACGATACGGGGCGTGCCGGCCCATTCGGCTGCTACCCGAAGGTTACAAGCATGGCACTACCACTTAAAACGTCGTACGTCGTGAAGTACTCGCTGCTTCAGATACGCACGTAGCCGCCGACGACGGGACCGCGCTCGCGCTGCCGCCCGCGCCCGCGTCACCGCCCGGCCCCTCCACCACGGCCGCGTCTCGTTCCGCTGCCTCCAATACGCACGCTGTTTTTACTGCTTTATGGAATGTAATGTCTCCACTCGCAAATAATTGTTGCCGTATAGCGTCACATCTTATCCCGCACACGAATTGATCTCTCAGATTGTCATTCAATGTTGCGCCAAAGTCACAAAACCGAGAAAGTTTTTTTAATACCGCCACATAACACTGAATTTTTTCGTTCACTTTTTGTTTTCTCTGGCGAAAAATATACCGTTCCGCAAGAATTGACGGTTTCGGGTTTAAATGTTCTCTTAATAAAGTAACGGCTTCTTGAAACGTCAACTCTGCAGGTTTTCGGGGAATCGCAAGATTCACTAGCAGTTCATATGCGACATCACCCATTGACGAGATTAGTATTGGCAATTTCAATTCGTCCTTAATGGCGTTCGCCTTAAAATACATTTCTACACGCTCACAATACAGTTCCCAATTACCAGCGTCCACGTCGAACTCACTAAGCCGACCGATCGACATTTTTAATTTTACCACGTCGCCACTGATAAATAATAATACAGCGAGTACACAATATAACGTTTATTTTATAACTGAACGTAATGACACAGACATGACAGATACAATTTAAGTATGGAAAGGAAATTGTTGCCACATACAAATATGAAAACCCTAGTCACATATATAACAATAACATTAATGGCGTTTGACGTATCATGTTATTACCGTTGCCATGGTGCGTGCAATGGTAATTAAATCAGCGAATACATACTGGGAGGTGCGAAGTAAATGTTGTTTTGCGAATGCGTAATAAAACATTTCACCGGGAGGAAAAGTTTATAAAAAAATTATATGTGGACAGAACAACGTCTGCCGGGTCCGCTAGTCTTTTATATAAATAAAATGCACCTGCATTTCTTCTTCTTAGTGCTATGTGAGGCAGAACTGATGACAAAAATTTTTTTTTCATTTATTCAATACCGAAATGTCACAATTGCGGGCGAAGCTAGATTCTACTTGAAAAACTATTTAGAGTTTGAATTGGTAAAGTTTCAAGTGAATATTTTCAATTTTGAGCTATATTTAAGATGTTTTTTAGAAAAAATATTTTGTGGGACCGAAAAACTTTCAATCGCACTGTAAAGAAGTTCAAACTTGCCTCGAAAAGACCTCATTCGCACTGGCTGAAAGTCCATCAAAAATAGTGCCACAGTGAACGTGTTAAGCAAACCTTTGCTAGGACTCTGCGCTAGCATCTTACATGTCAATACGCTAAAATGAAACAATTTTTAATTTGATATCTGCTCAGGATCCTGGATGGTTCTCAGTATCATGTTCTGAGTACCAATTTTACAGGAGCCTCAAAATGACCGCCTAAAAATTTTGTAACTTCAAACAAACCTTTACTAGGCCTCTGCGCTAGCATCTTACATGTCAATACGCTAAAATTAAACAATTTTTAATTTGATATCTGCTCAGGATCCTGGATGATTCTCAGTATCATGTTCTGAGTACCAATTTTACAGGAGCCTCAAAATGACCGCCTAAAAATTTTGTAACTTCAAACAAACCTTTACTAGGCCTCTGCGCTAGCATCTTACATGTCAATACGCTAAAATTAAACAATTTTTAAGTTGATATCTGCTCAGGATCCTGGATGGTTCTCCGTATCATGTTCTGAGTACCAATTTTAAAGGAGCCTCAGAAAGACCGCCTAAAAATGTTTTAACTTTAAGCAAGCCTTTACTAGGCCTCTGCGCTAGCATCTTACATGTCAATACGCTAAAATGAAACAATTTTTAATTTGATATCTGTTCAGGATCCTGGATGGTTCTCAGTATCATGTTCTGAGTACTAATTTTAAAGGAGCCTGAGAATGACCGCCTAAAAATTTTGTAACTTTAAGCAAACCTTTACTAGGCCTCTGCGCAAGCATCTTACATGTCAATCCGCTAAAATTATTCAATTTTTAATTTGATATCCACTCAGGATCCCGGATGGTTCTCAGTATCATGTTCTGAGTACCAATTTTACAGGAGCCTCAGAATGACCGCCTAAAAATTTTGTAACTTTAAGCAAACCTTTACTATGACTCTGCGCTAGCATCTTACATGTCAATACGCTAAAATTAATTAAACAATTTTTAATTTGATATCTGCTCAGGATCCTGGATGGTTCTCAGTATAATGTTCTGAGTACCAATTTTACAGGAGCCTCAGAATAACCGCTTAAAAATTTTGTAACTTTAAGCAAACCTTTACTATGCCTCTGCGCTAGCATCTTACATGTCAATACGCTAAAATTAAACAATTTTTAAGTTGATATCTGCTCAGGATCCTGGATGGTTCTCCGTATCATGTTCTGAGTACCAATTTTAAAGGAGCCTCAGAAAGACCGCCTAAAAATGTTTTAACTTTAAGCAAGCCTTTACTAGGCCTCTGCGCTAGCATCTTACATGTCAATACGCTAAAATGAAACAATTTTTAATTTGATATCTGTTCAGGATCCTGGATGGTTCTCAGTATCATGTTCTGAGTACTAATTTTAAAGGAGCCTGAGAATGACCGCCTAAAAATTTTGTAACTTTAAGCAAACCTTTACTAGGCCTCTGCGCAAGCATCTTACATGTCAATACGCTAAAATTATTCAATTTTTAATTTGATATCCACTCAGGATCCTGGATGGTTCTCAGTATCATGTTCTGAGTACCAATTTTACAGGAGCCTCAGAATGACCGCCTAAAAATTTTGTAACTTTAAGCAAACCTTTACTATGACTCTGCGCTAGCATCTTACATGTCAATACGCTAAAATTAATTAAACAATTTTTAATTTGATATCTGCTCAGGATCCTGGATGGTTCTCAGTATAATGTTCTGAGTACCAATTTTACAGGAGCCTCAGAATAACCGCTTAAAAATTTTGTAACTTTAAGCAAACCTTTACTATGCCTCTGCGCTAGCATCTTACATGTCAATACGCTAAAATTAAACAATTTTTAATTTGATATCTGCTCAGGATCCTGGACGGTTCTCAGTATCATGTTCTGAGTACCAATTTTAAAGGAGCCTCAGAAAGACCGCCTAAAATGTTTTAACTTTAAGCAAGCCTTTACTAGGCCTCTGCGCTAGCATCTTACATGTCAATAGTTACGCTAAAATGAAACAATTTTTAATTTGATATCTGCTCAGGATCCTGGATGGTTCTCAGTATCATGTTCTGAGTACCAATTTTACAGGAGCCTCAGAATGACCGCCTAAAAATTTTGTAACTTCAAGCAAACCTTTACTAGGCCTCTGCGCTAGCATCTTACATGTCAATACGCTAAAATTAAACAATTTTTAATTTGATATCTGCTCAGGATCCTGGATGGTTCTCAGTATCATGTTCTGAGTACTAATTTTAAAGGAGCCTGAGAATGACCGCCTAAAAATTTTGTAACTTTAAGCAAACCTTTACTAGGCCTCTGCGCAAGCATCTGACATGTCAATACGCTAAAATTATTCAATTTTTAATTTGATATCTGCTTAGGATCCTGGATGGTTCTCAGTATCATGTTCTGAGTACCAATTGGACAGGAGCCTGAGAATGACCGCCTAAAAATTTTGTAACTTTAAGCAAACCTTTACTAGGCCTCTGCACAAGCATCTTACATGTCAATACGCTAAAATTAAACAATTTTTAATTTGATATCTGCTCAGGATCCTGGATGGTTCTCAGTATTATGTTCTGAGTACCAATTTTACAGGAGCCTCAGAATGACCGCCTAAAAATGTTTTTACTTTAAGCAAGACTTTACTAGGCCTCTGCGCTAGCATCTTACATGTCAATACGCAAAAATGAAACAATTTTTAATTTGATATCTGCTCAGGATCCTGGATGGTTCTCAGTATCATGTTCTGAGTACCAATTTTACAGGAGCCTCAGAAGGACCGCCTAAAAATTTTGTAACTTTAAGGAAACCTTTACTAGGCCTCTGCGCTAGCATCTTACATGTCAATACGCTAAAATTAAACAATTTTTAATTTGATATCTGCTCAGGATCCTGGATGGTTCTCAGTATCATGTTCTGAGTACCAATTTTACAGGAGCCTCAGAATGACCGCCTAAAAATTTTGTAACTTTAAGGAAACCTTTACTAGGCCTCTGCGCTAGCATCTTACATGTCAATACGCTAAAAATATTCAATTTTTAATTTGATATCTGCTCAGGACCTGGATGGTTCTCAGTATCATGTTCTGAGTGCGAATTTTAAAGGAGCCTGAGAATGACCGCCTAAAAATTTTGTAACTTTAAGCAAACCTTTACTAGGCCTCTGCGCAAGCATCTTTCATGTCAATACGCTAAAATTATTCAATTTCTAATTTGATATCTGCTCAGGATCCTGGATGGTTCTCAGTATCATGTTCTGAGTACCAATTTTAAAGGAGCCTCAGAAAGACCGCCTAAAAATGTTTTAACTTTAAGCAAGCCTTTACTAGGCCTCTGCGCTAGCATCTTACATGTCAATACGCTAAAATTAAACAATTTTTAATTTGATAACTGCTCAGGATCCTGGATGGTTCTCAGTATCATGTTCTGAGTACCAATTTTACAGGAGCCTCAGAATGACCGCCTTAAAATTTTGTAACTTTAAGCAAACCTTTACTAGGCCTCTGCGCAAGCATCTGACATGTCAAAACGCTAAAATTATTCAATTTTTAATTTGATATCTGCTTAGGATCCTGGATGGTTCTCAGTATCATGTTCTGAGTACTAATTGGACAGGAGCCTGAGAATGACCGCCTAAAAATTTTGTAACTTTAAGCAAACCTTTACTAGGCCTCTGCACAAGCATCTTACATGTCAATACGATGAAATTATTCAATTTTTTAATTTGATATCTGCTCAGGATCCTGGATGGTTCTCAGTATCATGTTCTGAGTACCAATTTTACAGGAGCCTCAGAATGACCGCCTAAAAATTTTGTAACTAAGCAAACCTTTACTATGCCTCTGCGCTAGCATCTTACATGTCAATACGCTAAAATGAAACAATTTTTAATTTGATATCTACTCAGGATCCTGGACGGTTCTCAGTATCATTTTCTGAGAACCAATTTTACAGGAGCCTTAGAATGACCGCCTAAAAATGTTTTAACTTTAAGCAAGCCTTTTCTAGGCCTCTGCGCTAGCATCTTACACATCGGAACGCTAAAATTATTCAATTTTTAATTTGATATCTGCTCAGGATCCTGGATGGTTCTCAGTATCATTTTCTGAGTACCAATTTGAAAGGAGCCTGATAATGAGCGCCTAAAAATTTTGTAACTTTAAGCAAACCTTTACTAGGGCTCTGCGCAAGCATCTTACATGTCAATACGATAAAATTATTAAATTTTTAATTAGATATCTGCTCAGGATCCTGGATGGTTCTCAGTATCATTTTCTGAGTACCAATTTGACAGGAGCCTGATAATGAGCGCCTAAAAATTTTGTAACTGTAAGCAAACCTTTACTAGGCCTCTGCGCTAGCATCTTACATGTCAATACGCTAAAATTATTCAATTTCTAATTTGATATCTGCCTAGGATCCTGGATGGTTCTCAGTATCATGTTCTGAGTACCAATTTTACAGGAGCCTCAGAATGACCGCCTAAAAATTTTGTAACTAAGCAAACCTTTACTATGCCTCTGCGCTAGCATCTTACATGTCAATACGCTAAAATGAAACAATTTTTAATTTGATATCTACTCATGATCCTGGATGGTTCTCAGTATCATTTTCTGAGAACCAATTTTACAGGAGCCTTAGAATGACCGCCTAAAAATGTTTTAACTTCAAACAAGCCTTTACTAGGCCTCTGCGCTAACATCTTACATGTCAATACGCTAAAATTAAACAATTTTTAATTTGATATCTGCTCAGGATCCTGGATGGTTCTCAGTATCATTTTCTGAGTACCAATTTTACAGGAGCCTCAGACTGACCGCCTAAAAATTTTGTAACTTTAAGCAAACCTTTACTAGGGCTCTGTGCTAGCATCTTACATGTCAGTACGCTAAAATTATTAAATTTTTAATTTGATATCTGCTCAGGATCCTGGATGGTTCTCAACGTCATGTTCTGAGTACAAATATTACAGGAGCCTCAGAATGACCGCCTAAAAATTTTGTAACTTTAAGCAAACCTTTACTAGGCCTCTGCGCTAGCATCTTACACATCGGAACGCTAAAATTATTCAATTTTTAATTTGATATCTGCTCAGGATCCTGGATGGTTCTCAGTATCATTTTCTGAGTACCAATTTGACAGGAGCCTGATAATGAGCGCCTAAAAATTTTGTAACTTTAAGCAAACCTTTACTAGGGCTCTGCGCAAGCATCTTACATGTCAATACGATAAAATTATTAAATTTTTAATTAGATATCTGCTCAGGATCCTGGATGGTTCTCAGTATCATGTTCTGAGTACCAATTTTACAGGAGCCTCAGAATGACCGCCTAAAAATTTTGTAACTTTAAGCAAACCTTTACTATGACTTTGCGCTAGCATCTTACATGTCAATACGCTAAAATTAAACAATTTTTAATTTGATATCTGCTCAGGATCCTGGATGGTTCTCAGTATCATGTTCTGAGTACCAATTTTACAGGAGCCTCAGAATGACCGCTTAAAAATTTTGTAACTTTAAGCAAACCTTTACTATGCCTCTGCGCTAGCATCTTACATGTCAATACGCTAAAATTAAACAATTTTTAATTTGATATCTGCTCAGGATCCTGGATGGTTCTCAGTATCATGTTCTGAGTACCAATTTTAAAGGAGCCTCAGAAAGACCGCCTAAAAATGTTTTAATTTTAAGCAAGCCTTTACTAGGCCTCTGCGCTAGCATCTTACATGTCAATACGCTAAAATGAAACAATTTTTAATTTGATATCTGCTCAGGATCCTGGATGGTTCTCAGTATCATGTTCTGAGTACCAATTTTACAGGAGCCTCAGAATGACCGCCTAAAAATTTTGTAAATTCAAGCAAACCTTTACTAGGCCTCTGCGCTAAAATCTTACATGTCAATACGCTAAAATTAAACAATTTTTAATTTGATATCTGCTCAGGATCCTGGATGGTTCTCAGTATCATGTTCTGAGTACTAATTTTAAAGGAGCCTGAGAATGACCGCCTAAAAATTTTGTAACTTTAAGCAAACCTTTACTAGGCCTCTGCGCAAGCATCTGACATCTCAATACGCTAAAATTATTCAATTTTTAATTTGATATCTGCATAGGATCCTGGATGGTTCTCAGTATCATGTTCTGAGTACCAATTGGACAGGAGCCTGAGAATGACCGCCTAAAAATTTTGTAACTTTAAGCAAACCTTTACTAGGCCCCTGCACAAGCATCTTACATGTCAATACGATGAAATTATTCAGTTTTTAATTTGATATCTGCTCAGGATCCTGGATGGTTCTCTGTATCATGTTCTGAGTACCAATTTTACAGGAGCCTCAGAATGACCGCCTAAAAATTTTGTAACTTTAAGCAAACCTTTACTATGACTCTGCGCTAGCATCTTACATGTCAATACGCTAAAATTAAACAATTTTTAATTTGATATCTGCTCAGGATCCTGGATGGTTCTCAGTATCATGTTCTGAGTACCAATTTTACAGGAGCCTCAGAATGACCGCTTAAAAATTTTGTAACTTTAAGCAAACCTTTACTATGCCTCTGCGCTTGCATCTTACATGTCAATGCGCTAAAATTAAACAATTTTTAATTTGATATCTGCTCAGGATCCTGGATGGTTCTCAGTATCATGTTCTGAGTACCAATTTTACAGGAGCCTCAGAAAGACCGCCTAAAAATTTTGTAACTTTAAGCAAACCTTTACTATGACTCTGCGCTAGCATCTTACATGTCAATACGCTAAAATTAAACAATTTTTAATTTGATATCTGCTCAGGATCCTGGATGGTTCTCAGTATCATGTTTTGAGTACCAATTTTACAGGAGCCTCAGAATGACCGCTTAAAAATTTTGTAACTTTAAGCAAACCTTTACTATGCCTCTGCGCTAGCATCTTACATGTCAATACGCTAAAATTAAACAATTTTTAATTTGATATCTGCTCAGGATCCTGGATGGTTCTCAGTATCATGTTCTGAGTACCAATTTTAAAGGAGCCTCAGAAAGATCGCCTAAAAATGTTTTAATTTTAAGCAAGCCTTTACTAGGCCTCTGCGCTAGCATCTTACATGTCAATACGCTAAAATGAAACAATTTTTAATTTGATATCTGCTCAGGATCCTGGATGGTTCTCAGTATCATGTTCTGAGTACCAATTTTACAGGAGCCTGATAATGAGCGCCTAAAAATTTTGTAACTGTAAGCAAACCTTTACTAGGCCTCTGCGCTAGCATCTTACATGTCAATACGCTAAAATTAAACAATTTTTAATTTGATATCTGCTCAGGATCCTGGATGGTTCTCAGTATCATGTTCTGAGTACTAATTTTAAAGGAGCCTGAGAATGACCGCCTAAAAATTTTGTAACTTTAAGCAAACCCTTACTAGGCCTCTGCGCAAGCATCTGACATGTCAATACGCTAAAATTATTCAATTTTTAATTTGATATCTGCATAGGATCCTGGATGGTTCTCAGTATCATGTTCTGAGTACCAATTGGACAGGAGCCTGAGAATGACCGCCTAAAAATTTTGTAACTTTAAGCAAACCTTTACTAGGCCTCTGCACAAGCATCTTACATGTCAATACGATGAAATTATTCAGTTTTTAATTTGATATCTGCTCAGGATCCTGGATGGTTCTCTGTATCATGTTCTGAGTACCAATTTTACAGGAGCCTCAGAATGACCGCTTAAAAATTTTGTAACTTAAAGCAAACCTTTACTATGCCTCTGCGCTTGCATCTTACATGTCAATACGCTAAAATTAAACAATTTTTAATTTGATATCTGCTCAGGATCCTGGATGGTTCTCAGTATCATGTTCTGAGTACCAATTTTACAGGAGCCTCAGAATGACCGCCTAAAAATTTTGTAAATTTAATCAAACCTTTACTAGGGCTCTGCGCAAGCATCTTACATGTCAGTACGCTAAAATTATTAAATTTTTAATTTGATATCTGCTCAGGATCCTGGATGGTTCTCAGTATCATTTTCTGAGTACCAATTTGACAGGAGCCTGATAATGAGCGCCTAAAAATTTTGTAACTGTAAGCAAACCTTTACTGGGGCTCTGCGCTAGCATCTTACATGTCAGTACGCTAAAATTATCTGCTCAGTATCCTGGATGGTTCTCAGTATCATGTTCTGAGTACCAATTTTACAGGAGCCTCAGAATGACCGCCTAAAAATTTTGTAACTTTAAGCAAACCTTTACTAGGCCTCTGCGCTAGCATCTAACATGTCAATACGCGAAAATTAAACAATTTTTAATTTGATATCTGCTCAGGACCCTGGATGGTTCTCAGTATCATGTTCTGAGTACTAATTTTAAAGGAGCCTGAGAATGACCGCCTAAAAATTTTGTAACTTTAAGCAAACCTTTACTAAGCCTCTGCGCAAGCATCTTACATGTCAATACGCTAAAATTATTCAATTTCTAATTTGATATCTGCTCAGGATCCTGGATGGTTCTCAGTATCATGTTCTGAGTAATAATTTTAAAGGAGCCTGAGAATGACCATCTAAAAATTTTGTAACTTTAAGCAAACCTTTACTAGGCCTCTGCGCAAGCATCTTACATGTCAATACGCTAAAATTATCCAATTTTTAATTTGATATCTGCTCAGGATCCTGGATGGTTCTCAGTATCATGTTCTGAGTACCAATTGGACAGGAGCCTGAGAATGACCGCCTAAAAATTTCGTAACTTTAAGCAAACTTTTACTCTGCGCTAGCATCTTACATGACAATACGCTAAAATAAAACAATTTTTAATTTGATATCTGCTCAGGATCCTGGATGGTTCTCAGTATCATGTTCTGAGTACCAATTGGACAGGAGCCTGAGAATGACCGCCTAAAAATTTCTGAACTTTAAGCAAACTTTTACTTGGCCTCTGCGCTAGCATCTTACATGTCAATACGCTAAAATTAAACAATTTTTAATTTGATATCTGCTCAGGATCCTGGATGGTTCTCAGTATCATGTTCTGAGTACCAATTTTACAGGAGCCTCAGAATGACCGCCTAAAAATTTTGTAACTTTAAGCAAACCTTTACTATGCCTCTGCGCTAGCATCTTACATGTCAATACGCTAAAATTAAACAATTTTTAATTTGATATCTGCTCAGGATCCTGGATGGTTCTCAGTATCATGTTCTGAGTACTAATTTTACAGGAGCCTGATAATAAGCGCCTAAAAATTTTGTAACATTAAGCAAACCTTTGCTTGGCCTCTGCGCTAGCATCTTACATGTCAATACGCTAAAATTAAACAATTTTTAATTTGATACCTGCTCAGGATCCTGAATGTTTCTCAGTATCATGTTCTGAGTACCAATTTTACAGGAGCCTCAGAATGACCGCCTAAATATTTTGTAACTTTAAGGAAACCTTTACTAGGCCTCTGCGCTAGCATCTTACATGTCAATACGCTAAAATGAAACAATTTTTAATTTGATATCTGCTCAAGATCCTGGATGGTTCTCAGTATCATGTTCTGAGTACCAATTTTACAGGAGCCTCAGAATGACCGCCTAAAAATTTTGTAACTTTAAGCAAACCTTTAATAGGCCTCTGCGCTAGCATCTTACATGTCAATACGCTAAAATTAAACAATTTTTAATTTGATATCTGCTCAGGATCCTGGATGGTTCTCAGTATCATGTTCTGAGTACCAATTTTACAGGAGCCTCAGAATGACCGCCTAAAAATTTTGTAACTTTAAGCAAACATTTACTAGGCTTCTGCGCTAGCATCTTACATGTCAATACGCTAAATTTAAACAATTTTTAATTTGATATCTGCTCAGGATCCTGGATGGTTCTCAGTATCATGTTCTGAGTACCAATTTTACAGGAGCCTCAGAAAGATCGCCTTAATATTTTGTAACTTTAAGCAAACCTTTACTAGGCCTCTGCGCTAGCATCTTACATGTCAATACGCTAAAATTAAACAATTTTTAATTTGATATCTGCTCAGGATCCTGGATGGTTCTCAGTATCATGTTCTGAGTACCAATTTTACAGGAGCCTCAGAATGACCGCCTAAAAATGTTTTAACTTTAAGCAAGCCTTTACTAGGCCTCTGCCACAGCTCGGACACTCGCGTCAAAATGTATGAAACAAACGCGTTCTTACGCACACACCGTAAGCTCGTGTAGGTGAACGCGTACCACGCTTGTGTGAGTGAGATAAGACATGCTAGGGTTGGCGCCATATTTTCTTAATCGTAGTGCGTTCGGGAACGCATGAGACGGCAATATGAGATAACCTTGTAATAGCGGCAAATTAATTTTGTATGCTTATAATTAATTATAAACAAAAACGTTTTAAACTGTATTTTCTGAGATTATTATTATAAGGCTGCTAATTAAACTGACTTTTTTTTAATATCACTATTCACCTCTAAGGCCTCGTGCAGATGACGGATTATTACGATGATTAAAAAAAATATGATACCTACAAATATTATTAGTCCGAGGACAACGCGCTATGGAACGCTATGGAAACAAATGACTCGAAGGACTAATAATATTAGTAATAATATTATTGTATAATATTCGTACATCGTCTGTGTTACTCAATACAGCTGTAGTCATGGTTCTATTTTTTTGTAATCATCGTAATAGTCCGTCGTCTGCGCGAGGCCTAAGAATCTACATTGCCTTCTAAATTACTATGTCAGCCAAAATAACAGAAAACTGAATCTTTGCCAATAGCCTCTTATACTAAAGGGATAGTCGAAGGAAAATAAAATTTCATGCGCTTGTGATTTTATTGTTTATTTTTCAGGAACAAAATTTACAACAATGTGTAACAAAATGGGAAAGGGCATAGGATAATTACTAAATGATCACAAATGAGAGACACTAAAAAACTTTTTCCGAAATGACTTATCTCTAAAATTTCGATTGTTGTGTTTAATTATATTAAATATACGAAAACGAATGAAAAGCTTTTTTAAATATTTAATCGGAAAGCATTCGCAAGGTATGTTGGATAATGTGATTTGCTCAATATTTTTCAAAATGTTAGTGCCCACATGAAGAGATACTTCATCGGTTCTTTAAAATATTGTCATGATAATTTCGTCCATTTGCCTTACATAATCTTTAAAATGAGTTTGGGCATTAAATAGTGAGCCAAACGGTTGGGCAGTATTAAATGCTCTCATATTTATCAAAGTATTAGTAACGTTTACTTCGGCTTTGTAGTTTACGTACTCATCCATAAGTTTGCAGTTTTTGTGAACTTCCTTGCATTTTTTGAGCAAATAACCACATACATAGCTAAATGCATTTTCTTCTGGGAGGTCGAAACGATAATCTACAGTTCCAACAGTTAAAACGTTCAAGTCCTCATTTTCGTTTTCTGCTACTAACAGTTGGTCAATATCTTCGGCACAATTTGCGAATTCTGAGTGTCTTATAATATTTGTTAGGAAAAGTTTTCTGAAAGCAGCTGCAAATTGATGTGGTGTTGGCTCACGGCAGTTACCTCCTTGTTGTCTAATAGTGCCAAAGAAGTTTTCTAGAACATCCTGATCTAGTCTTCGAGTAAAAATAAATTTGAAATTTAAACTTCTCAAATCAGTTGACAGTTGTATAACCGATTGTATGGTTATTTCAAGGCTTTTCAGGCATTTCAAACTGTTTGTAACATTTTTACCGTTTGATTTGTTGACAATACGTACATCTTTTAAAAAAAATAATACCTCTTGTAATACTTCCAATTGATACTCTTGCTGAGAAAATGAATTTTTGTATTTGTATGTTTCGTTGCATGAAGAAGAATTCAAAATATCAAACATATCGTTTATTAATTGTATGAATTTTTCAGTGCCTAATGCTTTTTTAGGCAGTTTACCTAACTCCACACTACACTGCATCGCGGTAGCCACACATCTACTCAAAACTTGCGCAGCAAACTTGACCTTCATTTTTTCAAAATTGTTAGGCTTTATGTGCGACTCTGTTAATTTAAATGCCATTTTGTAGCTTCTTTCTTTTTCCATATTGTACAAGTTTTGTACATCCTCCCACGAAGCTGTTTGTTCTATTTCATCAGAATCATGATATATAAAGTCATACATTATTAAATTATTCCTTAAAGATTTTATTAGGTGGGGCACATCAAAGATATAATATATTTTTTTACCATTTACATAAAAAAATGGTTCTACTGCTGTTACATTTCTGCCTTTAGCCATGCTAATAAAATTAGACCCCTGATCCGAAGTAAATGCAACAACATTGAATCCTATATCCAAAACTTTCGTAATTATGCTGTCTAGCCATGCATTCAAGTCTGGGTAATTTTTGCTTTGGCTTAGAAAGCAATAAGCCAAGGGTTGTTTCCACTTAGAAAACAATCCTCTCGCCATAACCACAAATGCTTGAGTGGCTGGCTCTCTTTTTTGTATTCCATTGATTTCGTGGAAACCAATAATTTGGTCCTTGTTAATTTGATAGTGCAGATGTCTTTTCAAGGACATTTCGTCAGCACACAGTACACATATTTTTTCAGATTCTGATAGTTTCTTCACTTTGGATTGTAAGCATCTGATAACATTTTCTGAAAAACTTGTGCCGACATCAATATTCGTTCTTCTTAAAGTTCTCTCGCTGGGTAAAAATAAACTTTTAGCTAAAATTCTATACGCTAATGGACTTGCAAAAAAAATATTCATTGCGAACATTTTGTATTCACAATCATATCGATTGCCTCTACAATTACGTTTGCAAAGTTTTTGAATTTGCATGATTTTTTGAACAATAGGTAAAAGTTCAGGATCGTCGTCTTCAGATATTTGTAACTGATCTTCTAACATTTTTATTCGCTTACTTTCGTGAATCAGTTCCTTACGTAATTTTCTTTTTCTAGGAGTATTATTGGACAACCCTTGACCAGTCTGTGTACCAATTGTGTGTGCGTTTGACGTAGAAGAAGTATTTATTTTATTGTCCAAAGTACAAGATTTAGACTCCACATCGGTTTGTGTATATTTTGACAATTTATCATCGTTTTCTAGCTGTGGTAAATTTAAAGAAGGGACTGCATTATGTTTTAAATTTCTTTTTAAATGATCAGATAAAACAAAATGTAAATCACAGATTCGATAGCTGTTGTGAAGTGTTTTCATGTCCTTGCTCTCTAAGTCAGTTCGACCAGCTGCACATATCCATAGTTGACATCTAAAACAAATAAAATTGGTTATTGCCTAAAGTACACAGTAACATTTTCCGCAGACAACACAGAAACTAAGTTACAATTAAACTTTATTAAAATGTAATTTTGAATCAGTATAAACGATACTTCGTTCACAACTACTTCGGTAACTAAATTTTTGTAGGGTAAATTCACGCCACTAAATATTACGTAGGTAAGTTGAAAACATTTTTTTTTGTTTGTGTAGATACCCATAGTGTTGTTTTTCGTGAAATTTGATAGGTTTAGGTCTGAAACGGATAGGGCAATAGCAATTATATACATAGGTACCTATTGTAAGTTGGTTTTTTACTAATAAAACATAACACTATAAAAAATAACTCGGTAGGTACTTGCCTTGATTCGTCCAAGGGGAATCTGTAGAAACTTCTTTTCTTTTTGTCGTTTGTTGAGCTTAGACAACCGTAAACAGCACAACACACGCCCATTATAAAAATATTTCTAAATATTCACTCACTGTATTGAATTTATTTTCCTTCACTGCCCACCGCCATACCGCGTCACATCCTTGCCGGCCGGTAACTGTGAGACAACCGAGCGCGGGTGGAAGCGCATTCAGCGGGAGGCAGGGAGTGGCCATACTGTACGCTAGTACTCATTATTATACTGTGCCTCTGCGCTAGCATCTTACATGTCAATACGCTAAAGTTAAACAATTTTTAATTTGATAACTGCTCAGGATCCTGGATGGTTCTCAGTATCATGTTCTGAGTACCAATTTTACAGGAGCCTCAGAATGACCGCCTTAAAATTTTGTAACTTTAAGCAAACCTTTACTAGGCCTCTGCGCAAGCATCTGACATGTCAAAACGCTAAAATTATTCAATTTTTAATTTGATATCTGCTTAGGATCCTGGATGGTTCTCAGTATCATGTTCTGAGTACTAATTGGACAGGAGCCTGAGAATGACCGCCTAAAAATTTTGTAACTTTAAGCAAACCTTTACTAGGCCTCTGCACAAGCATCTTACATGTCAATACGATGAAATTATTCAATTTTTTAATTTGATATCTGCTCAGGATCCTGGATGGTTCTCAGTATCATGTTCTGAGTACCAATTTTACAGGAGCCTCAGAATGACCGCCTAAAAATTTTGTAACTAAGCAAACCTTTACTATGCCTCTGCGCTAGCATCTTACATGTCAATACGCTAAAATGAAACAATTTTTAATTTGATATCTACTCAGGATCCTGGACGGTTCTCAGTATCATTTTCTGAGAACCAATTTTACAGGAGCCTTAGAATGACCGCTTAAAAATGTTTTAACTTTAAGCAAGCCTTTTCTAGGCCTCTGCGCTAGCATCTTACACATCGGAACGCTAAAATTATTCAATTTTTAATTTGATATCTGCTCAGGATCCTGGATGGTTCTCAGTATCATTTTCTGAGTACCAATTTGAAAGGAGCCTGATAATGAGCGCCTAAAAATTTTGTAACTTTAAGCAAACCTTTACTATGCCTCTGCGCTAGCATCTTACATGTCAATACGCTAAAATTAAACAATTTTTAATTTGATATCTGCTCAGGATCCTGGATGGTGCTCAGTATCATGTTCTGAGTACCAATTTTAAAGGAGCCTCAGAAAGACCGCCTAAAAATGTTTTAACTTTAAGCAAGCCTTTACTAGGCCTCTGCGCTAGCATCTTACATGTCAATACGCTAAAATGAAACAATTTTTAATTTGATATCTGCTCAGGATCCTGGATGGATCTCAGTATCATGTTTTGAGTACCAATTTTACAGGAGCCTCAGAATAAACGCATAAAAATTTTGTAACTTCAAGCAAACCTTTACTAGGCCTCTGCGCTAGCATCTTACATGTCAATACGCTAAAATTAAACAATTTTTAATTTGATATCTGCTCAGGATCCTGGATGGTTCTCAGTATCATGTTCTGAGTACTAATTTTAAAGGAGCCTGAGAATGACCGCCTAAAAATTTTGTAACTTTAAGCAAACCTTTACTAGGCCTCTGCGCAAGCATCTGAATTGTCAATACGCTAAAATTATTCAATTTTTAATTTGATATCTGCTTAGGATCCTGGATGGTTCTCAGTATCATGTTCTGAGTACCAATTGGACAGGAGCCTGAGAATGACCGCCTAAAAATTTTGTAACTTTAAGCAAACCTTTACTAGGCCTCTGCACAAGCATCTTACATGTCAATACGATGAAATTATTCAATTTTTAATTTGATATCTGCTCAGGATCCTGGATGGTTCTCAGCGTCATGTTCTGAGTACAAATATTACAGGAGCCTCAGAATGACCGCCTAAAAATTTTGTAACTTTAAGCAAACCTTTACTAGGCCTCTGCGCTAGCATCTTACACATCGGAACGCTAAAATTATTCAATTTTTAATTTGATATCTGCTCAGGATCCTGGATGGTTCTCAGTATCATTTTCTGAGTACCAATTTGACAGGAGCCTGATAATGAGCGCCTAAAAATTTTGTAACTTTAAGCAAACCTTTACTAGGGCTCTGCGCAAGCATCTTACATGTCAATACGATAAAATTATTAAATTTTTAATTAGATATCTGCTCAGGATCCTGGATGGTTCTCAGTATCATTTTCTGAGTAACAATTTGACAGGAGCTTGATAATGAGCGCCTAAAAATTTTGTGACTTTAAGCAAACCTTTACTAGGGCTCTGCGCTAGCATCTTACATGTCAATACGCTCAACTTAAACAATTTTTAATTTGATATCTGCTCAGGATCCTGGATGCTTCTCAGTATCATGTTCTTAGTACCAATTTTACAGGAGCCTCAGAATGACCGCCTAAAAATTTTGTTACTTTAAGCAAACCTTTACTAGGCCTCTGCGCTAGCATCTAACATGTCAATACGCTAAAATTAAACAATTTTTAATTTGATATCTGCTCAGGATCCTGGATGGTTCTCAGTATAATTTTCTGACTAACAATATGACAGGAGCTTGATAATGAGCGCCTAAAAATTTTGTAACTTTAAGCAAACCTTAACTAGGGCTCTGCGCTAGCATCTTACATGTCAATACGCTAAAATTAAACAATTTTTAAATTGATATCTGCTCAGGATCCTGGATGGTTCTCAGTATCATTTTCTGAGTACCAATTTTACAGGAGCCTCAGAATGACCGCCTAAAAATTTTGTAACTTTAAGCAAACCTTTACTAGGCCTCTGCGCAAGCATCTGACATGTCAATACGCTAAAATTATTCAATTTTTTATTTGATATCTGCTTAGGATCCTGAATGGTTCTCAGTATCATGTTCTGAGTACCAATTGGACAGGAGCCTGAGAATGACCGCCTAAAAATTTTGTAACTTTAAGCAAACCTTTACTAGGCCTCTGCACAAGCATCTTACATGTCAATACGATGAAATTATTCAATTTTTAATTTGATATCTGCTCAGGATCCTGGATGGTTCTCAGTTTCATGTTCTGAGTACCAATTTTACAGGAGCCTCAGAATGACCGCCTAAAAATTTTGTAACTTTAAGCAAACCTTTACTAGGCCTCTGCGCAAGCATCTGACATGTCAATACGCTAAAATTATTCAATTTTTAATTTGATATCTCCTTAGGATCCTGGATGGTTCTCAGTATCATGTTCTGAGTACTAATTGGACAGGAGCCTGAGAATGACCGCCTAAAAATTTTGTAACTTTAAGCAAATCTTTACTAGGCCTCTGCACAAGCATCTTACATGTCAATACGATGAAATTATTCAATTTTTTAATTTGATATCTGCTCAGGATCCTGGATGGTTCTCAGTATCATGTTCTGAGTACCAATTTAACAGGAGCCTCAGAATGACCGCCTAAAAATTTTGTAACTTTAAGCAAACCTTTACTATGACTCTGCGCTAGCATCTTACATGTCAATACGCTAAAATTAAACAATTTTTAATTTGATATCTGCTCAGGATCCTGGATGGTTCTCAGTATCATGTTCTGAGTACCAGTTTTACAGGAGCCTCAGAATGACCGCTTAAAGTTTTGTAACTTTAAGCAAACCTTTACTATGCCTCTGCGCTTGCATCTTACATGTCAATACGCTAAAATGAAACAATTTTTAATTTGATATCTACTCAGGATCCTGGATGGTTATCAGTATCATTTTCTGAGAACCAATTTTACAGGAGCCTCAGAATGACCGCTTAAAAATTTTGTAACTTTAAGCAAACCTTTACTTTGCCTCTGCGCTTGCATCTTACATGTCAATACGCTAAAATTAAACAATTTTTAATTTGATATCTGCTCAGGATCCTGGATGGTTCTCAGTATCATGTTCTGAGTACCAATTGGACAGGAGCCTGAGAATGTCCGCCTAAAAATTTCATAACTTTAAGCAAACCTTTACTTTGCGTCTGTGCTTGCATCTTACATGTCAATACGCTAAAATTAAACAATTTTTAATTTGATATCTGCTCAGGATCCTGGATGGTTCTCAGTATCATTTTCTGAGAACCAATTTGACAGGAGCCTGATAAGGAGCGCCTAAAAATTTTGTAACTATAAGAAAACCTTTACTAGGGTTCTGCGCTAGCATCTAACATGTCAGTACGCTAAAATTATTCAATTTTTAATTTGATATCTGCTCAGGATCCTGGATGGTTCTCAGTATTATGTTCTGAGTACCAATTTTACAGGAGCCTCAGAATGACCGCCTAAAAATGTTTTTACTTTAAGCAAGACTTTACTAGGCCTCTGCGCTAGCATCTTATATGTCAATACGCAAAAATGAAACAATTTTTAATTTGATATCTGCTCAGGATCCTGGATGGTTCTGAGTATCATGTTCTGAGTAACAATTTGACAGGAGCTTGATAATGAGCGCCTAAAAATTTTGTAACTTTAAGCAAACCTTTACTAGGGCTCTGCGCTAGCATCTTACATGTCAATACGCTCAAATTAAACAATTTTTAATTTGATATCTGCTCAGGATCCTGGATGCTTCTCAGTATCATGTTCTTAGTACCAATTTTACAGGAGCCTCAGGATGACCGCCTAAAAATTTTGTAACTTTAAGCAAACCTTTACTAGGCCTCTGCGCTAGCATCTAACATGTCAATACGCTAAAATTAAACAATTTTTAATTTGATATCTGCTCAGGATCCTGGATGGTTCTCAGTATAATTTTCTGACTAACAATTTGACAGGAGCTTGATAATGAGCGCCTAAAAATTTTGTAACTTTAAGCAAACCTTAACTAGGGCTCTGCGCTAGCATCTTACATGTCAATACGCTAAAATTAAACAATTTTTAAATTGATATCTGCTCAGGATCCTGGATGGTTCTCAGTATCATTTTCTGAGTACCAATTTTACAGGAGCCTCAGAATGACCGCCTAAAAATTTTGTAACTTTAAGCAAACCTTTACTAGGCCTCTGCGCAAGCATCTGACATGTCAATACGCTAAAATTATTCAATTTTTAATTTGATATCTGCTTAGGATCCTGGATGGTTCTCAGTATCATGTTCTGAGTACCAATTGGACAGGAGCCTGAGAATGACCGCCTAAAAATTTTGTAACTTTAAGCAAACCTTTACTAGGCCTCTGCACAAGCATCTTACATGTCAATACGATGAAATTATTCAATTTTTAATTTGATATCTGCTCAGGATTCTGGATGGTTCTCAGTATCATGTTCTGAGTACCAATTTTACAGGAGCCTCAGAATGACCGCCTAAAAATTTTGTAACTTTAAGCAAACCTTTACTTTGCCTCTGTGCTTGCATCGTACATGTCAATACGCTAAAATTAAACAATTTTTAATTTGATATCTGCTCAGGATCCTGGATGGTTCTCAGTATCATTTTCTGAGTACCAATTTGACAGGAGCCTGATAATGAGCGCCTAAAAATTTTGTAACTTTAAGCAAACCTTTACTAGGGCTCTGCGCAAGCATCTTACATGTCAATACGATAACATTATTAAATTTTTAGTTAGATATCTGCTAAGGATCCTGGATGGTTCTCAGTATCATTTTCTGAGTACCAATTTGACAGGAGCCTGATAATGAGCGCCTAAAAATTTTGTAACTTTAAGCAAACCTTTACTAGGCCTCTGCGCAAGCATCTTACATGTCAATACGCTCAAATTAAACAATTTTTAATTTGATATCTGCTCAGGATCCTGGATGCTTCTCAGTATCATGTTCTTAGTACCAATTTTACAGGAGCCTCAGAATGACCGCCTAAAAATTTTGTAACTTTAAGCAAACCTTTACTAGGCCTCTGCGCTAGCATCTAACATGTCAATACGCTAAAATTAAACAATTTTTAATTTGATATCTGCTCAGGATCCTGGATGGTTCTCAGTATAATTTTCTGACTAACAATTTGACAGGAGCTTGATAATGAGCGCCTAAAAATTTTGTAACTTTAAGCAAACCTTAACTAGGGCTCTGCGCTAGCATCTTACATGTCAATACGCTAAAATTAAACAATTTTTAAATTGATATCTGCTCAGGATCCTGGATGGTTCTCAGTATCATTTTCTGAGTACCAATTTTACAGGAGCCTCAGAATGACCGCCTAAAAATTTTGTAACTTTAAGCAAACCTTTACTAGGCCTCTGCGCAAGCATCTGACATGTCAATACGCTAAAATTATTCAATTTTTAATTTGATATCTGCTTAGGATCCCGGATGGTTCTCAGTATCATGTTCTGAGTACCAATTGGACAGGAGCCTGAGAATGACCGCCTAAAAATTTTGTAACTTTAAGCAAACCTTTACTAGGCCTCTGCACAAGCATCTTACATGTCAATACGATGAAATTATTCAATTTTTAATTTGATATCTGCTCAGGATCCTGGATGGTTCTCAGTATCATGTTCTGAGTACCAAATTTACAGGAGCCTCAGAATGACCGCCTAAAAATTTTGTAACTTTAAGCAAACCTTTACTTTGCCTCTGTGCTTGCATCTTACATGTCAATACGCTAAAATTAAACAATTTTTAATTTGATATCTGCTCAGGATCCTGGATGGTTCTCAGTATCATTTTCTGAGTACCAATTTAACAGGAGCCTGATAATGAGCGCCTAAAAATTTTGTAACTTTAAGCAAACCTTTACTAGGGCTCTGCGCAAGCATCTTACATGTCAATACGATAAAATTATTAAATTTTTAATTAGATATCTGCTAAGGATCCTGGATGGTTCTCAGTATCATTTTCTGAGTACCAATTTGACAGGAGCCTGATAATGAGCGCCTAAAAATTTTGTAACTTTAAGCAAACCTTTACTAGGCCTCTGCGCAAGCATCTTACATGTCAATACGATAAAATTATTAAATTTTTAATTAGATATCTGCTCAGGATCCTGGATGGTTCTCAGTATCATTTTCTGAGTAACAATTTGACAGGAGCCTGATAATGAGCGCCTAAAAATTTTGTAACTTTAAGCAAACCTTAACTAGGGCTCTGCGCTAGCATCTTACATGTCAATACGCTAAAATTAAACAATTTTTAAATTGATATCTGCTCAGGATCCTGGATGGTTCTCAGTATCATTTTCTGAGTACCAATTTTACAGGAGCCTCAGAATGACCGCCTAAAAATTTTGTAACTTTAAGCAAACCTTTACTAGGCCTCTGCGCAAGCATCTGACATGTCAATACGCTAAAATTATTCAATTTTTAATTTGATATCTGCTTAGGATCCTGGATGGTTCTCAGTATCATGTTCTGAGTACCAATTGGACAGGAGCCTGAGAATGACCGCCTAAAAATTTTGTAACTTTAAGCAAACCTTTACTAGGCCTCTGCACAAGCATCTTACATGTCAATACGATGAAATTATTCAATTTTTAATTTGATATCTGCTCAGGATCCTGGATGGTTCTCAGTATCATGTTCTGAGTACCAATTTTACAGGAGCCTCAGAATGACCGCCTAAAAATTTTGTAACTTTAAGCAAACCTTTACTTTGCCTCTGTGCTTGCATCTTACATGTCAATACGCTAAAATTAAACAATTTTTAATTTGATATCTGCTCAGGATCCTGGATGGTTCTCAGTATCATTTTCTGAGAACCAATTTGACAGGAGCCTGATAAGGAGCGCCTAAAAATTTTGTAACTATAAGAAAACCTTTACTAGGGTTCTGCGCTAGCATCTAACATGTCAGTACGCTAAAATTATTCAATTTTTAATTTGATATCTGCTCAGGATCCTGGATGGTTCTCAGTATTATGTTCTGAGTACCAATTTTACAGGAGCCTCAGAATGACCGCCTAAAAATTTTGTAACTTTAAGCAAACTTTTACTAGGCCTCTGCGCTAGCATCTTACATGTCAATACGCTAAAATTATTCAATTTTTAATTTGATATCTGCTCAGGATCCTGGATGGTTCTCAGTATCATGTTCTGAGTACCAATATTACAGGAGCCTCAGAATGACCGCCTAAAAATTTTGTAACTTTAAGCAAACCTTTACTAGGCCTCTGCGCTAGCATCTTACACATCGGAACGCTAAAATTATTCAATTTTTAATTTGATATCTGCTCAGGATCCTGGATGGTTCTCAGTATCATTTTCTGAGTACCAATTTGACAGGAGCCTGATAATGAGCGCCTAAAAATTTTGTAACTTTAAGCAAACCTTTACTAGGGCTCTGCGCAAGCATCTTACATGTCAATACGATAAAATTATTAAATTTTTAATTAGATATCTGCTCAGGATCCTGGATGGTTCACAGTATCATTTTCTGAGTACCAATTTGACAGGAGCCTGATAATGAGCGCCTAAAAATTTTGTAACTTTAAGCAAACCTTTACTAGGCCTCTGCGCAAGCATCTTACATGTCAATACGATAAAATTATTAAATTTTTAATTAGATATCTGCTCAGGATCCTGGATGGTTCTCAGTATCATTTTCTGAGTAACAATTTGACAGGAGCTTGATAATGAGCGCCTAAAAATTTTGTAACTTTAAGCAAACCTTTACTAGGGCTCTGCGCTAGCATCTTACATGTCAATACGCTCAAATTAAACAATTTTTAATTTGATATCTGCTCAGGATCCTGGATGCTTCTCAGTATCATGTTCTTAGTACCAATTTTACAGGAGCCTCAGAATGACCGCCTAAAAATTTTGTAACTTTAAGCAAACCTTTACTAGGCCTCTGCGCTAGCATCTAACATGTCAATACGCTAAAATTAAACAATTTTTAATTTGATATCTGCTCAGGATCCTGGATGGTTCTCAGTATCATGTTCTGAGTACTAATTTTAAAGGAGCCTGAGAATGACCGCCTAAAAATTTTGTATATTTAAGCAAACCTTAACTAGGGCTCTGCGCTAGCATCTTACATGTCAATACGCTAAAATTAAACAATTTTTAAATTGATATCTGCTCAGGATCCTGGATGGTTCTCAGTATCATTTTCTGAGTACCAATTTTACAGGAACCTCAGAATGACCGCCTAAAAATTTTGTAACTTTAAGCAAACCTTTACTAGGCCTCTGCGCAAGCATCTGACATGTCAATACGCTAAAATTATTCAATTTTTAATTTGATATCTGCTTAGGATCCTGGATGGTTCTCAGTATCATGTTCTGAGTACCAATTGGACAGGAGCCTGAGAATGACCGCCTAAAAATTTTGTAACTTTAAGCAAACCTTTACTAGGCCTCTGCACAAGCATCTTACATGTCAATACGATGAAATTATTCAATTTTTAATTTGATATCTGCTCAGGATCCTGGATGGTTCTCAGTATCATGTTCTGAGTACCAATTTTACAGGAGCCTCAGAATGACCGCCTAAAAATTTTGTAACTTTAAGCAAACCTTTACTTTGCCTCTGTGCTTGCATCTTACATGTCAATACGCTAAAATTAAACAATTTTTAATTTGATATCTGCTCAGGATCCTGGATGGTTCTCAGTATCATTTTCTGAGAACCAATTTGACAGGAGCCTGATAAGGAGCGCCTAAAAATTTTGTAACTATAAGAAAACCTTTACTAGGGTTCTGCGCTAGCATCTAACATGTCAGTACGCTAAAATTATTCAATTTTTAATTTGATATCTGCTCAGGATCCTGGATGGTTCTCAGTATTATGTTCTGAGTACCAATTTTACAGGAGCCTCAGAATGACCGCCTAAAAATGTTTTTACTTTAAGCAAGACTTTACTAGGCCTCTGCGCTAGCATCTTACATGTCAATACGCTAATATTAAACAATTTTTAATTTGATATCTGCTCAGGATCCTGGATGGTTCTCAGTATCATGTTCTGAGTACCAATTGGACAGGAGCCTGAGAATGTCCGCCTAAAAATTTCATAACTTTAAGCAAACTTTTACTTGGCCTCTGCGCTAGCATCTTACATGTCAATACGCTAAAATTAAACAATTTTTAATTTGATAACTGCTCAGGATCCTGGATGGTTCTCAGTATCATGTTCTGAGTACCAATTTTACAGGAGCCTCAGAATGACCGCCTAAAAATTTTGTAACTTTAAGGAAACCTTTACTAGGCCTCTGCACTAGCATCTTACATGTCAATACGCTAAAATTAAACAATTTTTAATTTGATATCTGCTCAGGATCCTGGATGGTTCTCAGTATCATGTTCTGAGTATCAATTTTACAAGAGCCTCAGAATGACCGCCTAAAAATTTTGTAACTTTAAGCAAACCTTTACTAGGGCTCTGCGCTAGCATCTTACATGTCAATACGCTCGAAATAAACAATTTTTAATTTGATATCTGCTCAGGATCCTGGATGGTTCTCAGTATCATTTTCTGAGTACCAATTTTACAGGAGCCTCAGAATGACCGCCTAAAAATTTTGTAACTTTAAGCAAACCTTTACTAGGGCTCTGTGCTAGCATCTTACATGTCAGTACGCTAAAATTATTAAATTTTTAATTTGATATCTGCTCAGGATCCTGGATGGTTCTCAGTATCATGTTCTGAGTACCAATTTTACAGGAGCCTCAGAATGACCGCCTAAAAATTTTGTAACTTTAAGCAAACCTTTACTAGGCCTCTGCGCTAGCATCTTACATGTCAATACGCTAAAATTAAACAATTTTTAATTTGATATCTGCTCAGGATCCTGGATGGTTCTCAGTATCATGTTCTGAGTACCAATTTTACAGGAGCCTCAAAATGACCGCCTAAAAATTTTGTAACTTTAAGCAAACCTTTACTAGGCCTCTGCGCTAGCATCTAACATGTCAATACGCTAAAATTAAACAATTTTTAATTTGATATCTGCTCAGGATCCTGGATGGTTCTCAGTATCATGTTCTGAGTACCAATTTTACAGGAGCCTCAGAATGACCGCTTAAAAATTTTGTAACTTTAAGCAAACCTTTACTTTGCCTCTGCGCTTGCATCTTACATGTCAATACGCTAAAATTAAACAATTTTTAATTTGATATCTGCTCAGGATCCTGGATGGTTCTAAGTATCATTTTCTGAGAACCAATTTGACAGGAGCCTGATAAGGAGCGCCTTAAAATTTTGTAACTATAGGAAAACCTTTACTAGGGTTCTGCGCTAGCATCTAACATGTCAGTACGCTAAAATTATTCAATTTTTAATTTGATATCTGCTCAGGATCCTGGATGGTTCTCAGTATTATGTTCTGAGTACCAATTTAACAGGAGCCTCAGAATGACCGCCTAAAAATTTTGTAACTTTAAGCAAACCTTTACTAGGCCTCTGCGCTAGCATCTAACATGTCAATACGCTAAAATTAAACAATTTTTAATTTGATATCTGCTCAGGATCCTGGATGGTTCTCAGTATCATGTTCTGAGTACTAATTTTAAAGGAGCCTGAGAATGACCGCCTAAAAATTTTGTATATTTAAGCAAACCTTAACTAGGGCTCTGCGCTAGCATCTTACATGTCAATACGCTAAAATTAAACAATTTTTAAATTGATATCTGCTCAGGATCCTGGATGGTTCTCAGTATCATTTTCTGAGTACCAATTTTACAGGAACCTCAGAATGACCGCCTAAAAATTTTGTAACTTTAAGCAAACCTTTACTAGGCCTCTGCGCAAGCATCTGACATGTCAATACGCTAAAATTATTCAATTTTTAATTTGATATCTGCTTAGGATCCTGGATGGTTCTCAGTATCATGTTCTGAGTACCAATTGGACAGGAGCCTGAGAATGACCGCCTAAAAATTTTGTAACTTTAAGCAAACCTTTACTAGGCCTCTGCACAAGCATCTTACATGTCAATACGATGAAATTATTCAATTTTTAATTTGATATCTGCTCAGGATCCTGGATGGTTCTCAGTATCATGTTCTGAGTACCAATTTTACAGGAGCCTCAGAATGACCGCCTAAAAATTTTGTAACTTTAAGCAAACCTTTACTTTGCCTCTGTGCTTGCATCTTACATGTCAATACGCTAAAATTAAACAATTTTTAATTTGATATCTGCTCAGGATCCTGGATGGTTCTCAGTATCATTTTCTGAGAACCAATTTGACAGGAGCCTGATAAGGAGCGCCTAAAAATTTTGTAACTATAAGAAAACCTTTACTAGGGTTCTGCGCTAGCATCTAACATGTCAGTACGCTAAAATTATTCAATTTTTAATTTGATATCTGCTCAGGATCCTGGATGGTTCTCAGTATTATGTTCTGAGTACCAATTTTACAGGAGCCTCAGAATGACCGCCTAAAAATGTTTTTACTTTAAGCAAGACTTTACTAGGCCTCTGCGCTAGCATCTTACATGTCAATACGCTAATATTAAACAATTTTTAATTTGATATCTGCTCAGGATCCTGGATGGTTCTCAGTATCATGTTCTGAGTACCAATTGGACAGGAGCCTGAGAATGTCTGCCTAAAAATTTCATAACTTTAAGCAAACTTTTACTTGGCCTCTGCGCTAGCATCTTACATGTCAATACGCTAAAATTAAACAATTTTTAATTTGATAACTGCTCAGGATCCTGGATGGTTCTCAGTATCATGTTCTGAGTACCAATTTTACAGGAGCCTCAGAATGACCGCCTAAAAATTTTGTAACTTTAAGGAAACCTTTACTAGGCCTCTGCACTAGCATCTTACATGTCAATACGCTAAAATTAAACAATTTTTAATTTGATATCTGCTCAGGATCCTGGATGGTTCTCAGTATCATGTTCTGAGTATCAATTTTACAAGAGCCTCAGAATGACCGCCTAAAAATTTTGTAACTTTAAGCAAACCTTTACTAGGGCTCTGCGCTAGCATCTTACATGTCAATACGCTCGAAATAAACAATTTTTAATTTGATATCTGCTCAGGATCCTGGATGGTTCTCAGTATCATTTTCTGAGTACCAATTTTACAGGAGCCTCAGAATGACCGCCTAAAAATTTTGTAACTTTAAGCAAACCTTTACTAGGGCTCTGTGCTAGCATCTTACATGTCAGTACGCTAAAATTATTAAATTTTTAATTTGATATCTGCTCAGGATCCTGGATGGTTCTCAGTATCATGTTCTGAGTACCAATTTTACAGGAGCCTCAGAATGACCGCCTAAAAATTTTGTAACTTTAAGCAAACCTTTACTAGGCCTCTGCGCTAGCATCTTACATGTCAATACGCTAAAATTAAACAATTTTTAATTTGATATCTGCTCAGGATCCTGGATGGTTCTCAGTATCATGTTCTGAGTACCAATTTTACAGGAGCCTCAAAATGACCGCCTAAAAATTTTGTAACTTTAAGCAAACCTTTACTAGGCCTCTGCGCTAGCATCTAACATGTCAATACGCTAAAATTAAACAATTTTTAATTTGATATCTGCTCAGGATCCTGGATGGTTCTCAGTATCATGTTCTGAGTACCAATTTTACAGGAGCCTCAGAATGACCGCTTAAAAATTTTGTAACTTTAAGCAAACCTTTACTTTGCCTCTGCGCTTGCATCTTACATGTCAATACGCTAAAATTAAACAATTTTTAATTTGATATCTGCTCAGGATCCTGGATGGTTCTCAGTATCATTTTCTGAGAACCAATTTGACAGGAGCCTGATAAGGAGCGCCTTAAAATTTTGTAACTATAGGAAAACCTTTACTAGGGTTCTGCGCTAGCATCTAACATGTCAGTACGCTAAAATTATTCAATTTTTAATTTGATATCTGCTCAGGATCCTGGATGGTTCTCAGTATTATGTTCTGAGTACCAATTTAACAGGAGCCTCAGAATGACCGCCTAAAAATGTTTTTACTTTAAGCAAGACTTTACTAGGCCTCTGCGCTAGCATCTTACATGTCAATACGCAAAAATGAAACAATTTTAATTTGATATCTGCTCAGGATCCTGGATGCTTCTCAGTATCATGTTCTTAGTACCAATTTTACAGGAGCCTCAGAATGACCGCCTAAAAATTTTGTAACTTTAAGCAAACCTTTACTAGGCCTCTGCGCTAGCATCTAACATGTCAATACGCTAAAATTAAACAATTTTTAATTTGATATCTGCTCAGGATCCTGGATGGTTCTCAGTATAATTTTCTGACTAACAATTTGACAGGAGCTTGATAATGAGCGCCTAAAAATTTGGTAACTTTAAGCAAACCTTAACTAGGGCTCTGCGCTAGCATCTTACATGTCAATACGCTAAAATTAAACAATTTTTAAATTGATATCTGCTCAGGATCCTGGATGGTTCTCAGTATCATTTTCTGAGTACCAATTTTACAGGAGCCTCAGAATGACCGCCTAAAAATTTTGTAACTTTAAGCAAACCTTTACTAGGCCTCTGCGCAAGCATCTGACATGTCAATACGCTAAAATTATTCAATTTTTAATTTGATATCTGCTTAGGATCCTGGATGGTTCTCAGTATCATGTTCTGAGTACCAATTGGACAGGAGCCTGAGAATGACCGCCTAAAAATTTTGTAACTTTAAGCAAACCTTTACTAGGCCTCTGCGCTTGCATCTTACATGTCAATACGCTAAAATTAAACAATTTTTAATTTGATATCTGCTCAGGATCCTGGATGGTTCTCAGTATCATGTTCTGAGTACCAATTTTACAGGAGCCTCAGAATGACCGCTTAAAAATTTTGTAACTTTAAGCAAACCTTTACTTTGCCTCTGCGCTTGCATCTTACATGTCAATACGCTAAAATTATTCAATTTTTAATTTGATATCTGCTCAGGATCCTGGATGGTTCTCAGTATCATGTTCTGAGTACCAATTTTACAGGAGCCTCAGAATGACCGCCTAAAAATTTTGTAACTTTAAGCAAACCTTTACTAGGCCTCTGCGCTAGCATCTTACATGTCAATACGCTAAAATTAAACAATTTTTATTCCTGGATGGTTCTCAGTATCATGTTCTGAGTACCAATTGGACAGTAGCCTGAGAATGTCCGCCTAAAAATTTCATAACTTTAAGCAAACTTTTACTTGGCCTCTGCGCTAGCATCTTACATGTCAATACGCTAAAATTAAACAATTTTTAATTTGATAACTGCTCAGGATCCTGGATGGTTCTCAGTATCATGTTCTGAGTACCAATTTTACAGGAGCCTCAGAATGACCGCCTAAAAATTTTGTTACTTTAAGCAAACCTTTACTAGGGCTCTGCGCTAGCATCTTACATGTCAGTACGCTAAAATTATTAAATTTTTAATTTGATATCTGCTCAGGATCCTGGATGGTTCTCAGTATCATGTTCTGAGTACCAATTTTACAGGAGCCTCAGAATGACCGCCTAAAAATTTTGTAACTTTAAGCAAACCTTTACTAGGCCTCTGCGCTAACATCTTACATGTCAATACGCTAAAATTAAACAATTTTTAATTTGATATCTGCTCAGGATCCTGGATGGTTCTCAGTATCATGTTCTGAGTACCAATTTTACAGGAGCCTCAGAATGACCGCTTAACAATTTTGTAACTTTAAGCAAACATTTACTTTGCCTCTGCGCTTGCATCTTACATGTCAATACGCTAAAATTAAACAATTTTTAATTTGATATCTGCTCAGGATCCTGGATGGTTCTCAGTATCATTTTCTGAGAACCAATTTGACAGGAGCCTGATAAGGAGCGCCTAAAAATTTTGTAACTATAAGAAAACCTTTACTAGGGTTCTGCGCTAGCATCTAACATGTCAGTACGCTAAAATTATTCAATTTTTAATTTGATATCTGCTCAGGATCCTGGATGAATGTCAATACGCTAAAATTATTCAATTTTTAATTTGATATTGTTAGAAAATATGGCAATACTAAATGTCTCATGTGTATGTTCTATAAATTATTGTAACCGAGCAACATTGTTATGTCAACTGTCAATGTCGCTTGCTTAAAATCGGTTCCCCGACAATGGCTGTTCCCTCGGTCTATCCTGATTTGTATCCATTAATATGTAATTAATTTGTGTAGATAATAATGTATATTTTGAAGAATATATATTGATATTATCTATCAACATCATGGTGTAATTATTTCACAAGAATCGTTACGAAGAAGCTCCATTTTTCCACTAGCGCCTGTCACTCATTCTAACAGGTTATGGGCCCAGATCGAGGAGAATTGTTACAAGGTACGATAGATTAAGAAATACACCATGACAAACGGAAATCAACCCGGCGCCGGCAATGGCAGCGCGGCCCGCGCGCGCGAGGCGCAGCCCCACGCGCAATCTCATGCACATTCGGACCATGCGCCCATGCTCGGCGGGGGAATACATATCGAACGGCTTGAGGGAGCCTCTAATTATAATTCCTGGAAATTTTCTATGAAAATGTTGCTCACCCTAGAGGGGTTATGGAGTTTTGTCACTGGCGATGAGAAGTGCGCCGCGCGCGATGCCCGTGCGCTGGCCCGCATCTGCCTTTCAGTGCAATCAACATGTCATCAGTACGTGAGAGACGCTAAATCGAGTAAGCAAGCCTGGGATTGCCTTGCCAAAATTTTTGAAGACCGCGGACTATACAGGAGAGTCCTGTTATTGCGAAAATTGCATCATGCCGACCTGTCAAATTTTTCTTCAATGACAGAATACATTCAGCACGTTATGAACCTCGTGCAACAGTTGGCAGACATTGGAAGAGTCATCGACGACTGTGAAGTCGCAGAAATCTTGCTCAGTGGACTTAGTCAAGACTACGAGGCGCTTGTTTCTAACCTGGAGACTGTTTGTATCACGAACACATTGTCTAGTGAACTTGTAAGAACACGGTTACTACAGGAGGAGTTCCGAAGAAACAGCACAGATAGCGCCAACCACAGCAGCAATTCAGCGACTGCATTCAGCGTTCAGAAACCAAAAGTCATCTGTAATTTTTGTAAAAAACCTGGTCATGTAAAATCAAAATGCTTTCGGTGGAAGAAGATGCAGAAGAAGGAGAAGCCTGACACCAGGGCCTTTACTGCAACGGCCACAGCATTCTTCGCAGGCAACACCAAGGACTGGTATGTGGACTCCGGCTGTTCTACACACATGTGCAATGACAGAAGTGCTCTTACGAACTTTAAGGACATTAATTTGAACCAGAGTGTCACTATTGCTAATAATGATAAGTTAAATATAACTGTAGTTGGTAATGTTAATATGAAAATAGGTTCTATGGTAAGAAAAATTGAAAATGTTTCTTATGTTCCTCAACTATCTACCAATCTCTTATCTGTAAGTAGTATGACACAAAAAGGTTTTGTAGTAACTTTTACAAAGGATAGATGCAACATTTATGATAGATGTAAAATTTCTGGCAACCCTATTGCTACTGCTTCTAATAATAATGGCATTTTCAAACTTGATGGTGAGGTATGTATGTTAGGAATGAAAGGTATGGTATCTTCGCCAGAAGTGCACTCTTCTATGCCCCTGTGTAATAGACAGGAGTCACAGAGTGCTAATGTTGCTGCCTCATTTCCCATTGATGTCTGGCATCGGAGACTTGGACACCTGAACACCCAGGGTTTGTATAGGTTACGAGACGGAGCTGCCACAGGTGTGTATTTTCAGGATGATAAGAATAGTCAAGCCTTGAAGAACTGCACTGCCTGCCTCGAGGGAAAAATGTCAGCGAAGCCCTACCCATCGGGTCAGGCTTATTGTGCTGAGAGTCCTCTCGAGCTGGTGCACTCCGACGTCTGCGGGCCAATACAGGAGGCAAGCTTTGGCGGGGCGAAGTACATCGTCACGTTCACCGACGACTTCACGAGGAAGTCATTCGGATACCTGATCAAGAATAAATCAGAGGTAATGCCATCATTTATTAATTTTAAAAGCTTAGTAGAGAAACAGTTGGGTTTACCTATCAAAATTTTACGCAGTGATAATGGGGGGGAATACTGCAATCAGAAGTTTAGTGAGTACCTAAAAAGTGAGGGAATTATTCACCAAACGAGTGTGGCCTATTGTTCGCAGCAAAATGGCGTAGCTGAGCGACTTAATAGGATTTTGTTTGAGAAGGTTAGGTGTATGCTCCAGGGAGCCAATTTAGATAAAAGATATTGGGGCGAGGCAATTATGACTGCGATTTATCTCAAAAACAGGAGTCCAACATCAGCTTTAGGAGGCATGACACCTGAGGAGAAGTGGTCCGGTCGCAAGCCTGATCTCAGCCACCTTCATACTTTTGGCTGTATAGCATACTCCCTACTTCCAGATCAGAAACGTCGCAAGCTTGATGCCAAGAGCCAGAAATATATTTTTGTTGGCTATAGCACGACTTCAAAAGGTTTTAGATTGAGTGACCCCCATAACCCCAAAAGGGTTATAACTTCCAGGAATGTGGCCTTTCTGGAGGAACGTTTTAGCAATAATAATAATTCAAATATTGGCTCCAATAATAATAATTTTATTTCATATGACATGACATGCAACAATAACTGTGATATTTTATTGAAATCTAATAATAATATGAATGAAATGAATGTTAATAATGATATTATTAATTTGGAATCTAATTTTGAACATCCTGTGATATCTGATAGCGAACATAATTGTGATCTCAGTTCTAATTCTGTGCCTTTGTCAGTTTCAGGCTCTCTAGAAGAGGAGGAAGTCTACAATACGGGCAGTGAGAATGAGGCGAGCCTTGCTGAGTCGCCGATTGCGAATGCATTTATGGAAAATGCTTCTTCGGAATCTGGAGTGACGACAGCACCTGGAGGGAGTGCCTCTGATCTGCCACCTCGTTCTGCTTCTCGTCCCGTACGTAGTACTCGGTCGAAGCCGCCTATGAGGTATGCTGACTACGAGATTGATTATGGTCTATTAACACAGAAAAATATTATTGTAGAGCCAACTACTTATGACCAAGCTATGTCTGGTCCTCAGGCTGAACAATGGAGGGCTGCTATGCAATGTGAGTATGACTCTCTGATGGAGAATGATGTATGGAAGCTGGTTGACAGACCACCTGGCGAAAATGTCATAAAATCCAAATGGGTTTTTAAGACTAAATATGACACATCAGGTAGATTTGATAAATTTAAAGCTAGGCTTGTTGCCAGGGGTTTTACTCAAGTTCCAGGGGTAGATTTCAATGACACATTTTCCCCAGTAGTCAGACACTCTACAATGCGATTATTATTTTCTTTAGCTACAAAGCTCGATTTAAATATCGACCACATTGACGTAAACACAGCGTTTTTAAATGGTAAGCTTAAAGAGAAAATATTTATGGAGCCTCCTCCAGGCTTCAGTTCTGGTGATAAAGTTTGTTTATTACAAAAAGGAATTTATGGCCTTAAACAGGCTAGTAGAATTTGGAATGATAGAGTTCATGAACTATTATTTAAAAATGGTTGTAAACAATCAAAATGTGAACCCTGTGTTTACACAAAGAAATCTGAAAATGACATGATAATAATAGCATTGTATGTCGATGATTTTTACTTATTTTATTCGAAAGATAGTAAAAATATTAAGGATTTACTTACTTTATTAGAAAGTAATTTTAAAATTAAGCACTTAGGCCCATTGACTAGCTGTCTTGGTATGCGTGTTACAAGAGATAGAGCAAATAGAGTTTTGAAACTAGACCAATCTGAATATATAAAGAAGTTGCTTTTACGTTTCGGCATGCATAACTGTAAACCTGTGTCAACACCTATGGTATTAAATTCTAAATTATGTAAATGTGAAACTGAAAGTTTACAGGATGATGTATATAACTACAGAGAGCTTTTAGGAAGCTTGATGTATATAGCTGTATGTACTAGGCCGGATATAGCCCATGCCTGTAGTCAATTAGGACAATTTTCTAATTGTTTTGACAAAAATCACTGGTTAGCAGCCAAACGTGTACTGCGTTACTTATCAGGAACTATAGACTATTGTTTATGTTTTCAGAACAGTAAAGACATGCATATTAATGCGTTTGCAGATGCTGACTGGGGAAATAATATTGTAGACAGGAAGTCATACACAGGCTTTGTAATAAAATTAGGTGACCACACCATAAATTGGGAGTCTCGGAAGCAACGTTGCGTAGCGCTCTCGAGCACTGAGGCAGAGTATGTAGCAATAAGTGACACTTGTAAAGATATATGTTTTATGAAAAATTTCATGATTGACATTCTTGGAAATTGTAATGACATTAATGCTACACTGTATAATGACAATCAAAGCGCACACAAACTTTTGGAATGTAAGGAGTATAGTCATAAAAGGACGAAACATATAGATATTCGTTATCACTATGTAAAAGAGTTAATATCAAATAAATTGATAACAGTTAAATATATGCCTACTGAAGCTATGTGTGCAGATATATTGACAAAGCCACTTGGGGCTACTAAACATAAGAAATTTGTGACTGATTTGAATGTTATGTAATACTACATATTTCTTTTTATTTGTTTTGTTTTATATTCAGTGACTTATGACTTAAGTAATAATACTTATGATTGTCTGTATTAATAACTATGAGCCATTTAAGGGGGCGTGTTAGAAAATATGGCAATACTAAATGTCTCATGTGTATGTTCTATAAATTATTGTAACCGAGCAACATTGTTATGTCAACTGTCAATGTCGCTTGCTTAAAATCGGTTCCCCGACAATGGCTGTTCCCTCGGTCTATCCTGATTTGTATCCATTAATATGTAATTAATTTGTGTAGATAATAATGTATATTTTGAAGAATATATATTGATATTATCTATCAACATCATGGTGTAATTATTTCACAAGAATCGTTACGAAGAAGCTCCATTTTTCCACTAGCGCCTGTCACTCATTCTAACAGATATCTGCTTAGGATCCTGGATGGTTCTCAGTATCATGTTCTGAGTACCAATTGGACAGGAGCCTCAGAATGACCGCCTAAAAATTTTGTAACTTTAAGCAAACCTTTACTAGGCCTCTGCACAAGCATCTTACATGTCAATACGATGAAATTATTCAATTTTTAATTTGATATCTGCTCAGGATCCTGGATGGTTCTCAGTATCATGTTCTGAGTACCAATTTTACAGGAGCCTCAGAATGACCGCCTAAAAATTTTGTAACTTTAAGAAAACCTTTACTTTGCCTCTGCGCTTGCATCTTACATGTCAATACGCTAAAATTAAACAATTTTTAATTTGATATCTGCTCAGGATCCTGGATGGTTCTCAGTATCATTTTCTGAGAACCAATTTGACAGGAGCCTGATAAGGAGCGGCTAAAAATCTTGTAACTATAAGAAAACCTTTACTAGGGTTCTGCGCTAGCATCTAACATGTCAGTACGCTAAAATTATTCAATTTTTAATTTGATATCTGCTCAGGATCCTGGATGGTTCTCAGTATTATGTTCTGAGTACCAATTTTACAGGAGCCTCAGAATGACCGCCTAAAAATGTTTTTACATTAAGCAAGACTTTACTAGGCCTCTGCGCTAGCATCTTACATGTCAATACGCAAAAATGAAACAATTTTTAATTTGATATCTGCTCAGGATCCTGGATGGTTCTTAGTATCATGTTCTGAGTACCAATTTTACAGGAGCCTCAGAAGGACCGCCTAAAAATTTTGTAACTTTAAGCAAACCTTTACTAGGCCTCTGCGCTAGCATCTTACATGTCAATACGCTAAAATTAAACAATTTTTAATTTGATATCTGCTCAGGATCCTGGATGGTTCTCAGTATCATGTTCTGAGTACCAATTGGACAGGAGCCTGAGAATGTCCGCCTAAAAATTTCATAACTTTAAGCAAACTTTTACTTGGCCTCTGCGCTAGCATCTTACATGTCAATACGCTAAAATTAAACAATTTTTAATTTGATAACTGCTCAGGATCCTGGATGGTTCTCAGTATCATGTTCTGAGTACCAATTTTACAGGAGCCTCAGAAGGACCGCCTAAAAATTTTGTAACTTTAAGCAAACCTTTACTAGGCCTCTGCGCTAGCATCTTACATGTCAATACGCAAAAATTAAACAATTTTTAATTTGATATCTGCTCAGGATCCTGGATGGTTCTCAGTATCATTTTCTGAGAACCAATTTGACAGGAGCCTGATAAGGAGCGGCTAAAAATCTTGTAACTATAAGAAAACCTTTACTAGGGTTCTGCGCTAGCATCTAACATATCAGTACGCTAAAATTATTCAATTTTTAATTTGATATCTGCTCAGGATCCTGGATGGTTCTCAGTATTATGTTCTGAGTACCAATTTTACAGGAGCCTCAGAATGACCGCCTAAAAATGTTTTTACATTAAGCAAGACTTTACTAGGCCTCTGCGCTAGCATCTTACATGTCAATACGCAAAAATGAAACAATTTTTAATTTGATATCTGCTCAGGATCCTGGATGGTTCTTAGTATCATGTTCTGAGTACCAATTTTACAGGAGCCTCAGAAGGACCGCCTAAAAATTTTGTAACTTTAAGCAAACCTTTACTAGGCCTCTGCGCTAGCATCTTACATGTCAATACGCTAAAATTAAACAATTTTTAATTTGATATCTGCTCAGGATCCTGGATGGTTCTCAGTATCATGTTCTGAGTACCAATTGGACAGGAGCCTGAGAATGTCCGCCTAAAAATTTCATAACTTTAAGCAAACTTTTACTTGGCCTCTGCGCTAGCATCTTACATGTCAATACGCTAAAATTAAACAATTTTTAATTTGATAACTGCTCAGGATCCTGGATGGTTCTCAGTATCATGTTCTGAGTACCAATTTTACAGGAGCCTCAGAATGACCGCCTAAAAATTTTGTAACTTTAAGCAAACCTTTACTAGGCCTCTGCGCTAGCATCTTACATGTCAATACGCAAAAATGAAACAATTTTTAATTTGATATCTGCTCAGGATCCTGGATGGTTCTTAGTATCATGTTCTGAGTAATAATTTTACAGGAGCCTCAGAAGGACCGCCTAAAAATTTTGTAACTTTAAGCAAACCTTTACTAGGCCTCTGCGCTAGCATCTTACATGTCAATACGCTAAAATTAAACAATTTTTAATTTGATATCTGCTCAGGATCCTGGATGGTTCTCAGTATCATGTTCTGAGTACCAATTGGACAGTAGCCTGAGAATGTCCGCCTAAAAATTTCATAACTTTAAGCAAACTTTTACTTGGCCTCTGCGCTAGCATCTTACATGTCAATACGCTAAAATTAAACAATTTTTAATTTGATAACTGCTCAGGATCCTGGATGGTTCTCAGTATCATGTTCTGAGTACCAATTTTACAGGAGCCTCAGAATGACCGCCTAAAAATTTTGTAACTTTAAGGAAACCTTTACTAGGCCTCTGCACTAGCATCTTACATGTCAGTACGCTAAAATTAAACAATTTTTAATTTGATATCTGCTCAGGATCCTGGATGGTTCTCAGTATCATGTTCTGAGTACCAATTTTACAAGAGCCTCAGAATGACCGCCTAAAAATTTTGTAACTTTAAGCAAACCTATACTAGGGCTCTGCGCTAGCATCTTACATGTCAATACGCTCGAATTAAACAATTTTTAATTTGATATCTGCTCAGGATCCTGGATGGTTCTCAGTATCATTTTCTGAGTACCAATTGGACAGTAGCCTGAGAATGTCCGCCTAAAAATTTCATAACTTTAAGCAAACTTTTACTTGGCCTCTGCGCTAGCATCTTACATGTCAATACGCTAAAATTAAACAATTTTTAATTTGATAACTGCTCAGGATCCTGGATGGTTCTCAGTATCATGTTCTGAGTACCAATTTTACAGGAGCCTCAGAATGACCGCCTAAAAATTTTGTAACTTTAAGGAAACCTTTACTAGGCCTCTGCACTAGCATCTTACATGTCAGTACGCTAAAATTAAACAATTTTTAATTTGATATCTGCTCAGGATCCTGGATGGTTCTCAGTATCATGTTCTGAGTACCAATTTACAAGAGCCTCAGAATGACCGCCTAAAAATTTTGTAACTTTAAGCAAACCTATACTAGGGCTCTGCGCTAGCATCTTACATGTCAATACGCTCGAATTAAACAATTTTTAATTTGATATCTGCTCAGGATCCTGGATGGTTCTCAGTATCATTTTCTGAGTACCAATTTTACAGGAGCCTCAGAATGACCGCCTAAAAATTTTGTTACTTTAAGCAAACCTTTACTAGGGCTCTGTGCTAGCATCTTACATGTCAGTACGCTAAAATTATTCAATTTTTAATTTGATATCTGCTCAGGATCCTGGATGGTTCTCAGTATCATTTTCTGAGTACCAATTTGACAGGAGCCTGATAATGAGCGCCTAAAAATTTTGTAACTTTAAGCAAACCTTTACTAGGGCTCTGCGCAAGCATCTTACATGTCAATACGATAAAATTATTAAATTTTTAATTAGATATCTGCTCAGGATCCTGGATGGTTCTCAGTATCATTTTCTGAGTACCAATTTGACAGGAGCCTGATAATGAGCGCCTAAAAATTTTGTAACTTTAAGCAAACCTTTACTAGGCCTCTGCGCAAGCATCTTACATGTCAATACGATAAAATTATTAAATTTTTAATTAGATATCTGCTCAGGATCCTGGATGGTTCTCAGTATCATTTTCTGAGTAACAATTTGACAGGAGCTTGATAATGAGCGCCTAAAAATTTTGTAACTTTAAGCAAACCTTTACTAGGGCTCTGCGCTAGCATCTTACATGTCAATACGCTCAAATTAAACAATTTTTAATTTGATATCTGCTCAGGATCCTGGATGCTTCTCAGTATCATGTTCTTAGTACCAATTTTACAGGAGCCTCAGAATGACCGCCTAAAAATTTTGTAACTTTAAGCAAACCTTTACTAGGCCTCTGCGCTAGCATCTAACATGTCAATACGCTAAAATTAAACAATTTTTAATTTGATATCTGCTCAGGATCCTGGATGGTTCTCAGTATAATTTTCTGACTAACAATTTGACAGGAGCTTGATAATGAGCGCCTAAAAAATTTGTAACTTTAAGCAAACCTTAACTAGGGCTCTGCGCTAGCATCTTACATGTCAATACGCTAAAATTACACAATTTTTAAATTGATATCTGCTTAGGATCCTGGATGGTTCTCAGTATCATGTTCTGAGTACCAATTGGACAGGAGCCTGAGAATGACCGCCTAAAAATTTTGTAACTTTAAGCAAACCTTTACTAGGCCTCTGCACAAGCATCTTACATGTCAATACGATGAAATTATTCAATTTTTAATTTGATATCTGCTCAGGATCCTGGATGGTTCTCAGTATCATTTTCTGAGAACCAATTTGACAGGAGCCTGATAAGGAGCGCCTTAAAATTTTGTAACTATAAGAAAACCTTTACTAGGGTTCTGCGCTAGCATCTAACATGTCAGTACGCTAAAATTATTCAATTTTTAATTTGATATCTGCTCAGGATCCTGGATGGTTCTTAGTATCATGTTCTGAGTACCAATTTTACAGGAGCCTCAGAAGGACCGCCTAAAAATTATGTAACTTTAAGCAAACCTTTACTAGGCCTCTGCGCTAGCATCTTACATGTCAATACGCTAAAATTAAACAATTTTTAATTTGATATCTGCTCAGGATCCTGGATGGTTCTCAGTATCATTTTCTGAGAACCAATTTGACAGGAGCCTGATAAGGAGCGCCTAAAAATTTTGTAACTTTAAGCAAACCTTTACTAGGCCTCTGCGCTAGCATCTAACATGTCAGTACGCTAAAATTATTCAATTTTTAATTTGATATCTGCTCAGGATCCTGGATGGTTCTCAGTATTATGTTCTGAGTACCAATTTTACAGGAGCCTCAGAATGACCGCCTAAAAATGTTTTTACTTTAAGCAAGACTTTACTAGGCCTCTGCGCTAGCATCTTACATGTCAATACGCAAAAATGAAACAATTTTTAATTTGATATCTGCTCAGGATCCTGGATGGTTCTGAGTATCATGTTCTGAGTACCAATTTTACAGGAGCCTCAGAAGGACCGCCTAAAAATTTTGTAACTTTAAGCAAACCTTTACTAGGCCTCTGCGCTAGCATCTTACATGTCAATACGCTAAAATTAAACAATTTTTAATTTGATATCTGCTCAGGATCCTGGATGGTTCTCAGTATCATGTTCTGAGTACCAATTGGACAGGAGCCTGAGAATGTCCGCCTAAAAATTTCATAACTTTAAGCAAACTTTTACTTGGCCTCTGCGCTAGCATCTTACATGTCAATACGCTAAAATTAAAAAAATTTTAATTTGATAACTGCTCAGGATCCTGGATGGTTCTCAGTATCATGTTCTGAGTACCAATTTTACAGGAGCCTCAGAATGACCGCCTAAAAATTTTGTAACTTTAAGGAAACCTTTACTAGGCCTCTGCACTAGCATCTTACATGTCAATACGCTAAAATTAAACAATTTTTAATTTGATATCTGCTCAGGATCCTGGATGGTTCTCAGTATCATGTTCTGAGTATCAATTTTACAAGAGCCTCAGAATGACCGCCTAAAAATTTTGTAACTTTAAGCAAACCTTTACTAGGGCTCTGCGCTAGCATCTTACATGTCAATACGCTCGAATTAAACAATTTTTAATTTGATATCTGCTCAGGATCCTGGATGGTTCTCAGTATCATTTTCTGAGTACCAATTTTACAGGAGCCTCAGAATGACCGCCTAAAAATTTTGTAACTTTAAGCAAACCTTTACTAGGGCTCTGTGCTAGCATCTTACATGTCAGTACGCTAAAATTATTAAATTTTTAATTTGATATCTGCTCAGGATCCTGGATGGTTCTCAGTATTATGTTCTGAGTACCAATTTTACAGGAGCCTCAGAATGACCGCCTAAAAATGTTTTTACTTTAAGCAAGACTTTACTAGGCCTCTGCGCTAGCATCTTACATGTCAATACGCAAAAATGAAACAATTTTTAATTTGATATCTGCTCAGGATCCTGGATGGTTCTGAGTATCATGTTCTGAGTACCAATTTTACAGGAGCCTCAGAAGGACCGCCTAAAAATTTTGTAACTTTAAGCAAACCTTTACTAGGCCTCTGCGCTAGCATCTTACATGTCAATACGCTAAAATTAAACAATTTTTAATTTGATATCTGCTCAGGATCCTGGATGGTTCTCAGTATCATGTTCTGAGTACCAATTGGACAGGAGCCTGAGAATGTCCGCCTAAAAATTTCATAACTTTAAGCAAACTTTTACTTGGCCTCTGCGCTAGCATCTTACATGTCAATACGCTAAAATTAAAAAATTTTTAATTTGATAACTGCTCAGGATCCTGGATGGTTCTCAGTATCATGTTCTGAGTACCAATTTTACAGGAGCCTCAGAATGACCGCCTAAAAATTTTGTAACTTTAAGGAAACCTTTACTAGGCCTCTGCACTAGCATCTTACATGTCAATACGCTAAAATTAAACAATTTTTAATTTGATATCTGCTCAGGATCCTGGATGGTTCTCAGTATCATGTTCTGAGTATCAATTTTACAAGAGCCTCAGAATGACCGCCTAAAAATTTTGTAACTTTAAGCAAACCTTTACTAGGGCTCTGCGCTAGCATCTTACATGTCAATACGCTCGAATTAAACAATTTTTAATTTGATATCTGCTCAGGATCCTGGATGGTTCTCAGTATCATTTTCTAAGTACCAATTTTACAGGAGCCTCAGAATGACCGCCTAAAAATTTTGTAACTTTAAGCAAACCTTTACTAGGGCTCTGTGCTAGCATCTTACATGTCAGTACGCTAAAATTATTAAATTTTTAATTTGATATCTGCTCAGGATCCTGGATGGTTCTCAGTATCATGTTCTGAGTACCAATTTTACAGGAGCCTCAGAATGACCGCCTAAAAATTTTGTAACTTTAAGCAAACCTTTACTAGGCCTCTGCGCTAGCATCTTACATGTCAATACGCTAAAATTAAGCAATTTTTAATTTGATATCTGCTCAGGATCCTGGATGGTTCTCAGTATCATGTTCTGAGTACCAATTTTACAGGAGCCTCAAAATGACCGCCTAAAAATTTTGTAACTTTAAGCAAACCTTTACTAGGCCTCTGCGCTAGCATCTAACATGTCAATACGCTAAAATTAAACAATTTTTTAATTTGATATCTGCTCAGGATCCTTGATGGTTCTCAGTATCATGTTCTGAGTACCAATTTTACAGGAGCCTCAGAATGACCGCTTAAAAATTTTGTAACATTAAGCAAACCTTTACTTTGCCTCTGCGCTTGCATCTTACATGTCAATACGCTAAAATTAAACAATTTTTAATTTGATATCTGCTCAGGATCCTGGATGGTTCTCAGTATCATTTTCTGAGAACCAATTTGACAGGAGCCTGATAAGGAGCGCCTTAAAATTTTGTAACTATAAGAAAACCTTTACTAGGGTTCTGCGCTAGCATCTAACATGTCAGTACGCTAAAATTATTCAATTTTTAATTTGATATCTGCTCAGGATCCTGGATGGTTCTCAGTATTATGTTCTGAGTACCAATTTTACAGGAGCCTCAGAATGACCGCCTAAAAATGTTTTTACTTTAAGCAAGACTTTACTAGGCCTCTGCGCTAGCATCTTACATGTCAATACGCAAAAATGAAACAATTTTTAATTTGATATCTGCTCAGGATCCTGGATGCTTCTCAGTATCATGTTCTGAGTACCAATTTTACAGGAGCCTCAGAATGACCGCCTAAAAATTTTGTAACTTTAAGCAAACCTTTACTTTGCCTCTGCGCTTGCATCTTACATGTCAATACGCTAAAATTAAACAATTTTTAATTTGATATCTGCTCAGGATCCTGGATGGTTCTCAGTATCATTTTCTGAGAACCAATTTGACAGGAGCCTGATAAGGAGCGGCTAAAAATCTTGTAACTATAAGAAAACCTTTACTAGGGTTCTGCGCTAGCATCTAACATGTCAGTACGCTAAAATTATTTAATTTTTAATTTGATATCTGCTCAGGATCCTGGATGGTTCTCAGTATTATGTTCCGAGTACCAATTTTACAGGAGTCTCAGAATGACCGCCTAAAAATGTTTTTACATTAAGCAAGACTTTACTAGGCCTCTGCGCTAGCATCTTACATGTCAATACGCTAAAATTAAACAATTTTTAATTTGATATCTGCTCAGGATCCTGGATGGTTCTCAGTATCATGTTCTGAGTACCAATTGGACAGGAGCCTGAGAATGTCCGCCTAAAAATTTCATAACTTTAAGCAAACTTTTACTTGGCCTCTGCGCTAGCATCTTACATGTCAATACGCTAAAATTAAACAATTTTTAATTTGATAACTGCTGAGGATCCTGGATGGTTCTCAGTATCATGTTCTGAGTACCAATTTTACAGGAGCCTCAGAAGGACCGCCTAAAAATTTTGTAACTTTAAGCAAACCTTTACTAGGCCTCTGCGCTAGCATCTTACATGTCAATACGCAAAAATGAAACAATTTATAATTTGATATCTGCTCAGGATCCTGGATGGTTCTTAGTATCATGTTCTGAGTACCAATTTTACAGGAGCCTCAGAAGGACCGCCTAAAAATTTTGTAACTTTAAGCAAACCTTTACTAGGCCTCTGCGCTAGCATCTTACATGTCAATACGCTAAAATTAAACAATTTTTAATTTGATATCTGCTCAGGATCCTGGATGGTTCTCAGTATCATGTTCTGAGTACCAATTGGACAGTAGCCTGAGAATGTCCGCCTAAAAATTTCATAACTTTAAGCAAACTTTTACTTGGCCTCTGCGCTAGCATCTTACATGTCAATACGCTAAAATTAAACAATTTTTAATTTGATAACTGCTCAGGATCCTGGATGGTTCTCAGTATCATGTTCTGAGTACCAATTTTACAGGAGCCTCAGAATGACCGCCTAAAAATTTTGTAACTTTAAGCAAACCTTTACTAGGCCTCTGCACAAGCATCTTACATGTCAATACGATGAAATTATTCAATTTTTAATTTGATATCTGCTCAGGATCCTGGATGGTTCTCAGTATCATGTTCTGAGTACCAATTTTACAGGAGCCTCAGAATGACCGCCTAAAAATTTTGTAACTTTAAGCAAACATTTACTTTGCCTCTGCGCTTGCATCTTACATGTCAATACGCTAAAATTAAACAATTTTTAATTTGATATCTGCTCAGGATCCTGGATGGTTCTCAGTATCATGTTCTGAGTACCAATTTTACAGGAGCCTCAGAAGGACCGCCTAAAAATTTTGTAACTTTAAGCAAACCTTTACTAGGCCTCTGCGCTAGCATCTTACATGTCAATACGCTAAAATTAAACAATTTTTAATTTGATATCTGCTCAGGATCCTGGATGGTTCTCAGTATCATGTTCTGAGTACCAATTGGACAGTAGCCTGAGAATGTCCGCCTAAAAATTTTGTAACTTTAAGCAAACCTTTACTAGGCCTCTGCACAAGCATCTTACATGTCAATACGATGAAATTATTCAATTTTTAATTTGATATCTGCTCAGGATCCTGGATGGTTCTCAGTATCATGTTCTGAGTACCAATTTTACAGGAGCCTCAGAATGACCGCCTAAAAATTTTGTAACTTTAAGCAAACCTTTACTTTGCCTCTGCGCTTGCATCTTACATGTCAATACGCTAAAATTAAACAATTTTTAATTTGATATCTGCTCAGGATCCTGGATGGTTCTCAGTATCATTTTCTGAGAACCAATTTGACAGGAGCCTGATAAGGAGCGGCTAAAAATCTTGTAACTATAAGAAAACCTTTACTAGGGTTCTGCGCTAGCATCTAACATGTCAGTACGCTAAAATTATTCAATTTTTAATTTGATATCTGCTCAGGATCCTGGATGGTTCTCAGTATTATGTTCTGAGTACCAATTTTACAGGAGCCTCAGAATGACCGCCTAAAAATGTTTTTACATTAAGCAAGACTTTACTAGGCCTCTGCGCTAGCATCTTACATGTCAATACGCAAAAATGAAACAATTTTTAATTTGATATCTGCTCAGGATCCTGGATGGTTCTTAGTATCATGTTCTGAGTACCAATTTTACAGGAGCCTCAGAAGGACCGCCTAAAAATTTTGTAACTTTAAGCAAACCTTTACTAGGCCTCTGCGCTAGCATCTTACATGTCAATACGCTAAAATTAAACAATTTTTAATTTGATATCTGCTCAGGATCCTGGATGGTTCTCAGTATCATGTTCTGAGTACCAATTGGACAGGAGCCTGAGAATGTCCGCCTAAAAATTTCATAACTTTAAGCAAACTTTTACTTGGCCTCTGCGCTAGCATCTTACATGTCAATACGCTAAAATTAAACAATTTTTAATTTGATAACTGCTCAGGATCCTGGATGGTTCTCAGTATCATGTTCTGAGTACCAATTTTACAGGAGCCTCAGAAGGACCGCCTAAAAATTTTGTAACTTTAAGCAAACCTTTACTAGGCCTCTGCGCTAGCATCTTACATGTCAATACGCTAAAATTAAACAATTTTTAATTTGATATCTGCTCAGGATCCTGGATGGTTCTTAGTATCATGTTCTGAGTACCAATTTTACAGGAGCCTCAGAAGGACCGCCTAAAAATTTTGTAACTTTAAGCAAACCTTTACTAGGCCTCTGCGCTAGCATCTTACATGTCAATACGCTAAAATTAAACAATTTTTAATTTGATATCTGCTCAGGATCCTGGATGGTTCTCAGTATCATGTTCTGAGTACCAATTGGACAGTAGCCTGAGAATGTCCGCCTAAAAATTTCATAACTTTAAGCAAACTTTTACTTGGCCTCTGCGCTAGCATCTTACATGTCAATACGCTAAAATTAAACAATTTTTAATTTGATAACTGCTCAGGATCCTGGATGGTTCTCAGTATCATGTTCTGAGTACCAATTTTACAGGAGCCTCAGAATGACCGCCTAAAAATTTTGTAACTTTAAGGAAACCTTTACTAGGCCTCTGCACTAGCATCTTACATGTCAGTACGCTAAAATTAAACAATTTTTAATTTGATATCTGCTCAGGATCCTGGATGGTTCTCAGTATCATGTTCTGAGTACCAATTTTACAAGAGCCTCAGAATGACCGCCTAAAAATTTTGTAACTTTAAGCAAACCTATACTAGGGCTCTGCGCTAGCATCTTACATGTCAATACGCTCGAATTAAACAATTTTTAATTTGATATCTGCTCAGGATCCTGGATGGTTCTCAGTATCATTTTCTGAGTACCAATTTTACAGGAGCCTCAGAATGACCGCCTAAAAATTTTGTTACTTTAAGCAAACCTTTACTAGGGCTCTGTGCTAGCATCTTACATGTCAGTACGCTAAAATTATTAAATTTTTAATTTGATATCTGCTCAGGATCCTGGATGGTTCTCAGTATCATGTTCTGAGTACCAATTTTACAGGAGCCTCAGAATGACCGCCTAAAAATTTTGTAACTTTAAGCAAACCTTTACTAGGCCTCTGCGCTAACATCTTACATGTCAATACGCTAAAATTAAACAATTTTTAATTTGATATCTGCTCAGGATCCTGGATGGTTCTCAGTATCATGTTCTGAGTACCAATTTTACAGGAGCCTCAAAATGACCGCCTAAAAATTTTGTAACTTTAAGCAAACCTTTACTAGGCCTCTGCGCTAGCATCTAACATGTCAATACGCTAAAATTAAACAATTTTTAATTTGATATCTGCTTAGGATCCTGGATGGTTCTCAGTATCATGTTCTGAGTACCAATTTTACAGGAGCCTCAGAATGACCGCTTAAAAATTTTGTAACTTTAAGCAAACCTTTACTTTGCCTCTGCGCTTGCATCTTACATGTCAATACGCTAAAATTAAACAATTTTTAATTTGATATCTGCTCAGGATCCTGGATGGTTCTCAGTATCATGTTCTGAGTACCAATTTTACAGGAGCCTCAGAATGACCGCTTAAAAATTTTGTAACTTTAAGCAAACCTTTACTTTGCCTCTGCGCTTGCATCTTACATGTCAATACGCTAAAATTAAACAATTTTTAATTTGATATCTGCTCAGGATCCTGGATGGTTCTCAGTATCATTTTCTGAGAACCAATTTGACAGGAGCCTGATAAGGAGCGCCTAAAAATTTTGTAACTATAAGAAAAACTTTACTAGGGTTCTGCGCTAGCATCTAACATGTCAGTACGCTAAAATTATTCAATTTTTAATTTGATATCTGCTCAGGATCCTGGATGGTTCTCAGTATCATGTTCTGAGTACCAATTGGACAGGAGCCTGAGAATGACCGCCTAAAAATTTTGTAACTTTAAGCAAACCTTTACTAGGCCTCTGCGCTAGCATCTTACATGTCAATACGCTTAAATTAAACAATTTTTAATTTGATATCTGCTCAGGATCCTGGATGGTTCTCAGTATCATGTTCTGAGTACCAATTGGACAGTAGCCTGAGAATGTCCGCCTAAAAATTTCATAACTTTAAGCAAACTTTTACTTGGCCTCTGCGCTAGCATCTTACATGTCAATACGCTAAAATTAAACAATTTTTAATTTGATAACTGCTCAGGATCCTGGATGGTTCTCAGTATCATGTTCTGAGTACCAATTTTACAGGAGCCTCAAAATGACCGCCTAAAAATTTTGTAACTTTAAGGAAACCTTTACTAGGCCTCTGCACTAGCATCTTACATGTCAGTACGCTAAAATTAAACAATTTTTAATTTGATATCTGCTCAGGATCCTGGATGGTTCTCAGTATCATGTTCTGAGTACCAATTTACAAGAGCCTCAGAATGACCGCCTAAAAATTTTGTAACTTTAAGCAAACCTATACTAGGGCTCTGCGCTAGCATCTTACATGTCAATACGCTCGAATTAAACAATTTTTAATTTGATATCTGCTCAGGATCCTGGATGTTTCTCAGTATCATGTTCTGAGTACCAATTTTACAGGAGCCTCAGAATGACCGCCTAAAAATTTTGTAACTTTAAGCAAACCTTTACTAGGCCTCTGCGCTAGCATCTTACATGTCAATACGCTAAAATTAAACAATTTTTAATTTGATATCTGCTCAGGATCCTGGATGGTTCTCAGTATCATGTTCTGAGTACCAATTTTACAGAAGCCTCAGAATGACCGCCTAAAAATTTTGTAACTTTAAGCAAACCTTTACTTTGCCTCTGCGCTTGCATCTTACATGTCAATACGCTAAAATTAAACAATTTTTAATTTGATATCTGCTCAGGATCCTGGATGGTTCTCAGTATCATGTTCTGAGTACCAATTTTACAGAAGCCTCAGAATGACCGCTTAAAAATTTTGTAACTTTAAGCAAACCTTTACTTTGCCTCTGCGCTTGCATCTTACATGTCAATACGCTAAAATTAAACAATTTTTAATTTGATATCTGCTCAGGATCCTGGATGGTTCTCAGTATCATGTTCTGAGTACCAATTTTACAGGAGCCTCAGAATGACCGCTTAAAAATTTTGTAACTTTAAGCAAACCTTTACTTTGCCTCTGCGCTTGCATCTTACATGTCAATACGCTAAAATTAAACAATTTTTAATTTGATATCTGCTCAGGATCCTGGATGGTTCTCAGTATCATTTTCTGAGAACCAATTTGACAGGAGCCTGATAAGGAGCGCCTAAAAATTTTGTAACTATAAGAAAACCTTTACTAGGGTTCTGCGCTAGCATCTAACATGTCAGTACGCTAAAATTATTCAATTTTTAATTTGATATCTGCTCAGGATCCTGGATGGTTCTCAGTATCATGTTCTGAGTACCAATTGGACAGGAGCCTGAGAATGACCGCCTAAAAATTTTGTAACTTTAAGCAAACCTTTACTAGGCCTCTGCACAAGCATCTTACATGTCAATACGATGAAATTATTCAATTTTTAATTTGATATCTGCTCAGGATCCTGGATGGTTCTCAGTATCATGTTCTGAGTACCAATATTACAGGAGCCTCAGAATGACCGCCTAAAAATTTTGTAACTTTAAGCAAACCTTTACTAGGCCTCTGCGCTAGCATCTTACACATCGGAACGCTAAAATTATTCAATTTTTAATTTGATATCTGCTCAGGATCCTGGATGGTTCTCAGTATCATTTTCTGAGTACCAATTTGACAGGAGCCTGATAATGAGCGCCTAAAAATTTTGTAACTTTAAGCAAACCTTTACTAGGGCTCTGCGCAAGCATCTTACATGTCAATACGCTAAAATTACACAATTTTTAAATTGATATCTGCTTAGGATCCTGGATGGTTCTCAGTATCATGTTCTGAGTACCAATTGGACAGGAGCCTGAGAATGACCGCCTAAAAATTTTGTAACTTTAAGCAAACCTTTACTAGGCCTCTGCACAAGCATCTTACATGTCAATACGATGAAATTATTCAATTTTTAATTTGATATCTGCTCAGGATCCTGGATGGTTCTCAGTATCATGTTCTGAGTACCAATTGGACAGGAGCCTGAGAATGACCGCCTAAAAATTTTGTAACTTTAAGCAAACCTTTACTAGGCCTCTGCACAAGCATCTTACATGTCAATACGATGAAATTATTCAATTTTTAATTTGATATCTGCTCAGGATCCTGGATGGTTCTCAGTATCATGTTCTGAGTACCAATATTACAGGAGCCTCAGAATGACCGCCTAAAAATTTTGTAACTTTAAGCAAACCTTTACTAGGCCTCTGCGCTAGCATCTTACACATCGGAACGCTAAAATTATTCAATTTTTAATTTGATATCTGCTCAGGATCCTGGATGGTTCTCAGTATCATTTTCTGAGTACCAATTTGACAGGAGCCTGATAATGAGCGCCTAAAAATTTTGTAACTTTAAGCAAACCTTTACTAGGGCTCTGCGCAAGCATCTTACATGTCAATACGATAAAATTATTAAATTTTTAATTAGATATCTGCTCAGGATCCTGGATGGTTCTCAGTATCATTTTCTGAGTACCAATTTGACAGGAGCCTGATAATGAGCGCCTAAAAATTTTGTAACTTTAAGCAAACCTTTACTAGGCCTCTGCGCAAGCATCTTACATGTCAATACGATAAAATTATTAAATTTTTAATTAGATATCTGCTCAGGATCCTGGATGGTTCTCAGTATCATTTTCTGAGTAACAATTTGACAGGAGCTTGATAATGAGCGCCTAAAAATTTTGTAACTTTAAGCAAACCTTTACTAGGGCTCTGCGCTAGCATCTTACATGTCAATACGCTCAAATTAAACAATTTTTAATTTGATATCTGCTCAGGATCCTGGATGCTTCTCAGTATCATGTTCTTAGTACCAATTTTACAGGAGCCTCAGAATGACCGCCTAAAAATTTTGTAACTTTAAGCAAACCTTTACTAGGCCTCTGCGCTAGCATCTAACATGTCAATACGCTAAAATTAAACAATTTTTAATTTGATATCTGCTCAGGATCCTGGATGGTTCTCAGTATAATTTTCTGACTAACAATTTGACAGGAGCTTGATAATGAGCGCCTAAAAATTTTGTAACTTTAAGCAAACCTTAACTAGGGCTCTGCGCTAGCATCTTACATGTCAATACGCTAAAATTACACAATTTTTAAATTGATATCTGCTTAGGATCCTGGATGGTTCTCAGTATCATGTTCTGAGTACCAATTGGACAGGAGCCTGAGAATGACCGCCTAAAAATTTTGTAACTTTAAGCAAACCTTTACTAGGCCTCTGCACAAGCATCTTACATGTCAATACGATGAAATTATTCAATTTTTAATTTGATATCTGCTCAGGATCCTGGATGGTTCTCAGTATCATGTTCTGAGTACCAATTTTACAGGAGCCTCAGAATGACCGCCTAAAAATTTTGTTACTTTAAGCAAACCTTTACTTTGCCTCTGTGCTTGCATCTTACATGTCAATACGCTAAAACTAAACAATTTTTAATTTGATATCTGCTCAGGATCCTGGATGGTTCTCAGTATCATTTTCTGAGTACCAATTTTACAGGAGCCTCAGAATGACCGCCTTAAAATGTTTTTACTTTAAGCAAGACTTTACTAGGCCTCTGCGCTAGCATCTTACATGTCAATACGCAAAAATGAAACAATTTTTAATTTGATATCTGCTCAGGATCCTGGATGGTTCTGAGTATCATTTTCTGAGTACCAATTTTACAGGAGCCTCAGAATGACCGCCTTAAAATGTTTTTACTTTAAGCAAGACTTTACTAGGCCTCTGCGCTAGCATCTTACATGTCAATACGGTAAAATTATTCAATTTTTAATTTGATATCTGCTCAGGATCCTGGATGGTTCTCAGTATCATGTTCTGAGTACCAATATTACAGGAGCCTCAGAATGACCGCCTAAAAATTTTGTAACTTTAAGCAAACCTTTACTAGGCCTCTGCGCTAGCATCTTACACATCGGAACGCTAAAATTATTCAATTTTTAATTTGATATCTGCTCAGGATCCTGGATGGTTCTCAGTATCATTTTCTGAGTACCAATTTGACAGGAGCCTGATAATGAGCGCCTAAAAATTTTGTAACTTTAAGCAAACCTTTACTAGGGCTCTGTGCAAGCATCTTACATGTCAATACGATAAAATTATTAAATATTTAATTAGATATCTGCTCAGGATCCTGGATGGTTCTCAGTATCATTTTCTGAGTACCAATTTGACAGGAGCCTGATAATGAGCGTTAAAAAATTTTGTAACTTTAAGCAAACCTTTACTAGGCCTCTGCGCAAGTATCTTACATGTCAATACGATAAAATTATTAAATTTTTAATTAGATATCTGCTCAGGATCCTGGATGGTTCTCAGTATCATTTTCTGAGAACCAATTTGACAGGAGCCTGATAAGGAGCGCCTTAAAATTTTGTAACTATAAGAAAACCTTTACTAGGGTTCTGCGCTAGCATCTAACATGTCAGTACGCTAAAATTATTCAATTTTTAATTTGATATCTGCTCAGGATCCTGGATGGTTCTTAGTATCATGTTCTGAGTACCAATTTTACAGGAGCCTCAGAAGGACCGCCTAAAAATTTTGTAACTTTAAGCAAACCTTTACTAGGCCTCTGCGCTAGCATCTTACATGTCAATACGCTAAAATTAAACAATTTTTAATTTGATATCTGCTCAGGATCCTGGATGGTTCTCAGTATCATTTTCTGAGTACCAATTTGACAGGAGCCTGAGAATGAGCGCCTAAAAATTTTGTTACTTTAAGCAAACCTTTACTATGCCTCTGCGCTAGCATCCTACATGTCAGTACGCTAAAATTATTAAATTTTTAATTTGATATCTGCTCAGGATCTGTCTGTCACGGTACTAACTTCTTTAGCCGTGCCCGTACTTGACACGGTAGCCCTGGCCCATTTGTCGCAGGTATAGGGCGATGTGCCTGTGCGTCGTTAAGCGGCGACGCCCTAGCCTTACCCAGCATTTTCTTATGTCTTGCCATAGAAGTGGCGAAGTTGGTTTTTTTTGGAGCGATTGCCATCTGGCCTCCAAACTCACATTAAGTGAGAAAACCAGGGAAAGGAAAGGATCGAAAATGGAGGTAGAGATTAGGGACGGGTGGGAAGAACGGAAGAGGGGACCACTGGAGGACACCACTAATACGGACTGGATGAGGTGTTATAGTGGTGGCTCGAGGACCCGGGGTCGCGCACCCGCATGCCCTGAAATCAATACCGGACAGATACTGGACAGGACAGGATATACCGGATATTGTAGTTTATTATTCATCTATGATTGTAATAGATAGTATGACAGCTGACATTTTGTCTTATAATCTATGTTCACCTTCCATTCTTCACTTGAATCTTTCCATGTGTTTGTCAATTAAATCTTATTTTATTATAATAATCCGACGGTGTAATGCAGTGAAAGTTTATTGAAATAAAACTCACATATCATTACAAATATCTTTATTTATTATTTCGTGGTTCTACTCTCTGACGATCTCCACAGTGCAACCTAACTTTGCTAACAACATCTTATTAGGACTATATTAAAATCTCAAAAACGATTACCTAGTAAATGTTTACTGCAATTATTTGCAATATGGATTTGACAGCTCAAGTCAGCGACAAAATTATCAATTTTAGCCGTAGCGAGCGCTGTGATCGTTTAGCCTACTCCCTCCACCCGCTTTGCACCCTGCCAATACTCTATGTTTTATAATTCACAAGCAAACTTAACTTTAGCTAGGTGTAGATGTTGCTATCGCCATCTATTGAGGTCTTAGTGTAACAACTACAACCTAAACTCTAAACCAATGCGACGCCACACGGATAGGGATTGCAATCCCGCAAAACGGGATCCTGCATTCCCGCGGGATCCTGCTGCATTTATTGATCTGCTGGATCCCGCACATTCAAAGTGCGGATCCGCGGATCCCGCACCTTAAAAATAAGAAAAATTCAGACAGACAACAAGCTAAAGGGTTTTGAGAAAATTTTGAGAAAGATATGACGTTTATTTAAAGTACTTTTTACTAAAGTAAAATCGTTGATTCCTACGGGAAAACACATTAACTGGTTATATGGAACGATAAGGATAAGAAGGATCTTACCAAATATGACTAACTCTTGCTAATAGGCTTATAGAAAAGTGCAATCTATACTATTTGTAAAGCTGAAGAGTTTGTTTGTTTGTTTTAACGTGCTAATCTCAGGAACTACTGGTTTGATTTAAAAAAAATCTTTTGGTGTTGGATACTCCGTTTATCGAGGAAGGCGACGAACGAGTTACGAACTATAAGAGCGGAGCATCAATGAAAAATGTTCCAAAAAAAGAAAGAAAATTATTCCTTTTGAGAGCTTCCATTGCGTGCGCTGTGTAAACGGTTAATGTTATACAAAAATCATGTATGACGGCATACAAAAATCATGTATGACGGCATTGTTCCCCTTTAAAAGTTCTAAAAACGTCCACCATAGCATATGTCTATCTTTTAAAGTTGACTTGCTTTAACCTTTTTTATGGTAATCAAATTTGTTTTAAGATAATGCATTATTTGCGTAGGTATTTAATAAATATGGTATTAATCCTTATGCAAATAAATAAGTTTTTCATGACAAGTATTTAATTTTAAACAAAATTGCTTTTGGCATCATTAATTGATTTCAATAAATATCTTATGAAATATGTCTGTCTCATATTAAAAACAATATCTTAGCTAATCGATGTGTGCGTTCACACAATAAGAAATATAAAAGAGAACCTTTAAATGGGAAATTATTTGCTGGTGGCTGGTCTTATGAGAAGTAATAGCATAAAACCTATCATGTTTTTTTGTACTTTTAGCGCGAGCGTAGCCGCGGATCCTGCTAGTGCTTGTTAAAAGTTAATTTTTACACAAAAATCTATAGTTTCAACGTGGTTTTATAACATTATTTCAAAGATGAAAATGAGACGATAAAGAATATTAATCCCGCATATCTATCCCGCGGGATTGAATAGGCTGCGGGATTGCAATCCCTATACATGGTTACATATTTCGCTAACGCCATCTATCAACTAGGGGTTGAAAATATTTTAAGTATTTAAAATTATTAATATTATTGCTATATTTTATCGCTGAAGAAAAAAAAATCAATAATTAATTATAAATAGCATTGTAATGAGTTTACCTTTAATTTGATTGTGAAATGCTTTGAGGTGAGAAATATATTATTATATCTATGGTGAAATGTAGTGCCGGTTACACATTTTATTACATCAAATTCATAAACTATTCGTGCAACTTTAATAATGACTTTGTGATTTTTTATCTTTGATTATAATAATTTAATTCCAGAATTACCTAATACCTAACTAACCTAATTAATAAAAAGCCAAACGTAAATGTCGAGGTCATAGACTATGTAGTACGAGTATATACGGTTAGCGTGTAGTCTTCTTAACCACTTGATCCCCGCCGGTACCTATGTGTACCACTTCCGGCGTTACCGTAGATCCCCGCTGGTACCTATGTGTACCACCTCGCCCTCTGCGCTTTTATCACTTATTACACAACGAAATCGCTATATTTTTTGCTAAATAAGTAATGCACGCTACCTTTACAAATTTTAGTACATATATAATAAAATAAAATTTTAATCAGATTCCGGCAACATTAAAAACAAATGCGCCAAAAGTTGTTAAAATTTAAAGTTAAGCGCGCGCGACTCGCTATTGGTTTAGTGAGATTTAAAAATTGAAAACAAGTGAATTTGTGCCTTAAACGCAGGCATATTAATTGTTAATATTCTTTGCTACTATTGATATACTAATTAATTTATATTTAAGTTATAATGTTAGTTTTTTGGTTAAAGTAATTCTGATGTATTGAAATTTGTAAGTAAAGTCGCCATTATTTTACATGAATTTGGACTATTACTCACTTATTTAGTATCTGATAAAGGTAAATTACTGTAGAAAAATAAATATAATTTCATATTTTCAGTTTTTTGTAGCATATTTCAATAGTTTTATAATATAAAATGTGTTTATTTATAAATAATAATAATATAAGCCTATAAGCTGTCAAATGTGACATATTTGACTTTCCTCAAATTTGAGCTAGACATTGACACATGTCGATATATTATGCTATCGATGATATCGATATTTTAATATAAAAAATGTATATTGAAGAAATATGTGTTAGCTCGTTCTAGAATAAAATGTTATATAAAGTTTAAATATTCTTATGTATTTCAAATTAAATCAAGTATACATAAGAGTTTCAATACAAAGTCTAACATAATATACTATATTATTATATGTAATAGCAATACAAAGACCTTCTAAAATAAAATATTTTTTTCTTGACGATCTCGAGTGTTTATAGTAGCTTGAAATGGGTGTACGAGTACAACATGTACTATATACCTAGATAACTTATATACAAACTATCGTCCCCTTCGGACGATAGTGTTTGTATATACATTTTGATGATTTCCATATAAAATAATCGGTTATATACTTTTATTATTCAGATATTTTTTATAGATAAACTTATGGAGAGTTCCCAACAAAACAAAAACAAGTATTCAAAATGTTCCAAAATAGTCAATAGAACATGAATTTTTCCAAGTAATTCTAACAGAATTCGGAGCGAAGACAAATACGACAAAACAAATAAAGAAGAAAAGGATTAATGTCATGAAACCAATAAAATTACTTTATCTGATACATATGATACATTTTTACAAAATAATTTCATCAAGACCCGGTTATAGCTTGCTTCAAAATATTGTCATTTTTATAGTAAATTAATCATTTTTTTGTAAATAAAATATAGTCTATGCTGCTCGCTGAAAATAAAGCTTTCTCTAGGTGATTTTATAAATTGGTTTTGGACTTTAGGAGCCTATACATTACAATGAAACAAGTGAAATCTTTTTTCTTTTTATAATATTAATGTATAAAAATTCCTTTCTTGTAAATTTATTGCTGCTTTGAATACTGGATAAGAAAAAGACAATCATCTAGAATAAATTATTAGTTTGCTTTTGAATACCTAAAGGATTATCTGGATTAAAAGGTGAGATCAGAAAATTTTAGAAGTAAGGATCTTTGAGGCCAATTACGTTAAACTAAATACTGTACGTAATGGTCTTTTTTGTTATCAATTTTAGTCATCAAAAACTATAAGAGCGATATTATTTAATTGCAAAATAAACATTTTGTACCATATAAGCGGAATAATGTTTATTATATTATTTAAATAGTTAAAACTTTAACTGAACTTTTTATATAAAACTTACCTCCAATATTTTAGTTTCAATGAGAATTATTACTTTAGCAAGATATGTTATTAGTTTTTGAGCGTTTGCAATTACAAATTTTAATGCAAAATTGACTTTATTTCTCATGAAAATACTATATTATGGACAATTTAAATTATACAACTTATGATTAGATTATTGAAGATTCGAAAATAATATAGTTTTGTCAAAAAAAATTACATAATATAATAAAATACAATAATGTATTCCATAAATTATATTCATATTACGAAATACTTAACATGATAGCCAGATTTCTGGCTCTTGCATTTAAGAGATAATTATAATATTTTTTATTTTATATTTTATGAAAATTGGAATGCTCAATATAGTAATATTTTAAATCTCGTATATATGCATAAAAATAAAATATCTGATTTCAATTGCTGTACATAAATATAAAATTTATTATTTTGTTTATATTTGTTTCGCCGTTCACAACAATTATCGATAATTTTTGTGTTGACTGTTGAGGGGTACAGCATTACTACGCATCAAAATATTTAAAATTATTATTATCAGTACAATAATTTGGACAACTTTACATGTTTAAATATTTAGATTCTTGAATGAAAAGTATAAAGGTTTCATAATACAAGTGATATAGTTAGCTTGTATATTTAAAATTTAAGCTAAATAATAAATACAAAAATGTGAATTATATTGAAATACGAGTGTTTTTAAAAATAACCTCAATTTTTCCCTTTTATAATAAAACCAACTGAATTCTAATCACAGTGGATTGTGTTCAAGATTTATTGGTGTATGTTTTTAAAGTAAGAACTAATATGTATTTAAGTGTAACTTTTGCTAAGAATCTACTCACTATATCCTGATGATTGCTTTTAAAATTGCGCGGTAAGCTGTGTAAATACATCGAACGAGCCGCGATATTTATAAAGTTTTGAATGTGATTGTTACTTACAACTAATGAAAATAATTCAATGAATGGTTTTGTGTGACTACATGTTTATTCACAAAGTAGTTTTTCAAAATTAGTGTAAATATAAACCCTGGTATTATCAGAAATCATTGTAATACAAAAAGTAGAATATTTTTATCTAACGTTAATATTTTACAAGCTTATTTATGATTTATCAATAGTTTAAAGTACATTTTATATACTCTCATAAATGCTCAAATTATTTAAGAATCCAAAACAACTGAAACATTTAAAATCGCTGCTATATATTTTAAATTGTAAATGTTTTTTTATGTTATGGTAGAATCGGCGAAAAATGTCAAACGGGCTCGGTGATTATTCGGTGTTGCATGTCATAATGCGCGGGCGTCTAGTGGTTAATCTGTGGGTTAGTGTCTCAAATTTAAATAATATTATTTTATCTGTGACGGTGAACGACGGGGAAGTCGTAACTCGTAGTAACTAATACTTAATCTGTGGGGGAAGTACTTTTCAATGTTTCAATTTTTTGTTGTAGGTGTTTTGATATTTTTATTTTTAATTATACTTTTATAATAAAAACAAAATCGCAATCATTTATGGAATGTAGTATTTAATATATGAAAAAGCTGTAAAATAAATGTTGTTGTTTTACAATTATAATTATGTGCTCGTAATGTAGACACCGCAGTATTAAGTTTACTTAGGTTTTAGCCTTTAGGTAAGTACGTATATTTATTTTCATTCTCATATATTCCGAATTTCCATTACATTTTGAAAGATTACACTTTATCCTTGTTGGCCTTTTAATTTAAAAAGAGATTAAGCTACACGCGCCACTGATAATAAATTCATAATATAAATTCAGCCATCATATTTATGTCACACATTTAAAAATTTGTTTTTATTTAAATATTTGACCCATATTGGATGAATAATACCCGCAACATGAAGTGGAAACTCTGGCTCTGTTCATTCCTGTCGTAGACACATATTTGTTACTAACCTGTGCAAGTAAATTACTTAGTACCTTAGTATTGTTACACTATTCACCTTTTTACCTGTTATTTCATAAAACGAGTGACTCATGCTTTGTTTTTTTTTCATGTTTAGAGAATCTACTAAACAACTATGAATTTACAGATCACATTACCAAGAGATCAGAGGATTATGAATTAATTCTTACCACATTGAAGATGCCCATGCCCGGTAGTCAAATATTGTAAAGAATAACTCATTGTATGACTATGGTATTCCACAAAAAACTTCAAGATAAATGTAATCTGTGGACTGCAAACTGTGGTAAATATAATAAATAAACAAGGTGTATATTTTTTACAAATAATACACTCTTTATTTTTTTAAAATAGCTACTTTAAGATGCTGAATGAATGAGACAATAAATGATGAGTACTCTATAGATGGCCTTATGTTATGCCTGTAGTTATGAAGGAAATATGAGTATATAATATTTTTATAGTTATTGTTTTAATACATATTTATTTTATAGAAGTATAAAAATTATAGAAATACATAATAATTATGTTGATTTAGTTTCCTATAATTTTAAAATAATGCAATAGTCATAAATTTTGATGACACATATGGCTCAGTTGGTAGCGGTGCTACTTTCTGCATCAGCGGTGGTGGGTTCGAATTTCACGGGGTGCATTCATTTGTTGGCACAAATGTTTGTACTCCAGTCATGGGTATTTATATTTATAATATGAAATATATGAACTAATTAGTATCCGTAATACAAGCCATATTATTATATATCCAATTACCACCAAACTACATATTTATTTATATTATTTTATAAAGAATAAAGTCAACAATAATAATATATACCTAATACAGCAATGTAAATAATTACTATAAATGACAGAATTTACCAATTTACCTATTGATAATGTACTAATGGCAAGCAGCTATAACCACAAAAAATAAATATAACATTTGTCTTAGATTGTTTCAGATTCACAATAGAAACTTAGAAGTGTTGTGATATTTATATTTTTAATAATAAATCCACCAAGTGGATTACCTTACATTTTCACATGCTATACATTTAGGTACTTCCTTTATTTTTCATTTTTAAAATTAAGTTCCTAAAAATATTAAAGTTTAATCTAAAAGAAACTATAAATATAGGAATAGATTTAAAGTATTAAATTTTTTTTCAGATTCATCTCAACGAGCAACAAAGACAACAGTCATCTATAGCTTTATTTAAATAAGAAGACAAATATAGAACCTAAGGGCTATAATATTATAAACTATATTTTTTACTTGTGCATATTCAAACTTATGTATGAATCAAATACTTAGTTATATCATTGGATCTATTTAAGTGTTAATAAAAATGACAATATTGTACCTATTTTTATTCCAATTTTTATTTTTATTACTCGGTCATATGAAGATAATTCAAAGCTGGTCACATTATTGATGTATGTACTGGAAACATTTTTTCAGTAGCACTTTGTAAGAAAAGATTTTGTTTTTGTTTAGATTGTTTATGTATATAGTATTTATGTATCTGACTAAATAAGTAATTAAGAACAAAATTATAAAATATTTAAATATAGGTAGATAAATGTTTGAGAACTATTTAATTATTAAGTGTATCAAAGATATGTAAGAAATACTTGTATACTACAAAAATATGTGAAAACTATTATTAAATTATAAGAAATGTGAACATTATGTGGAATCAAATTATTAGTTTATGATTAATAATTCAGTTTTATTTATATCAATATTTCGATAAATTACATTTTTTTTACATAGCCCTAGTGTGTGTCTGTTTTCCAGAAACTTTGCTACCTTGCTGCTATAAAATAAAGTCGGAAAATTAACAATTCACAATTCCTAAAAATGTCACTAAAATATTGAATGTATTTAAAAATCATTATGCACATAAGCTTAATTTAATATTAAAATAATATTGTTCTGTTCTGTAATAATATTGTCTGACCGAGTTCTTATGTATAAACAATATTCTATGCCAATAAACAATTTAAACGCTTGTCTTTTATTTCGTCAACAAAATACACTCGAAATATTATCACTGACATCTAATGTCACGTGAAACGTCGAATGTCAAGATCGAGTCTGGACAAAAGTCTATAGAGTGTTGAGTCTATGGATATTGTCTCTTATGAGATTGGTTCTAACGGATGTCAAAAATATTGCTCTACATCTAACGATACACGCACTCTGTCTACGAGAGCGGTCCACATTTTAAATAATATGCAGGTACATGTAACCTAAACGTAACAGGTACACAATAATATAAATAAAAGATACATTAAAACGGGATATATTTTGTGTTAATATTACATGTAACATAGATGATGCAATACGTCATTCGTCTCCGTGATGTCGTTTAAGACGTTAAGATGAATGTATAAGGCGATGAAACTAAATTTTTTTAAGATAATAAAACTGTGTGCCGCTTAATTGAATTTTACTCGACCTAGTCCTATAATATTCATAGATGTTATAAACTTAACGTAGTCCGCTGTCCGCCGCTAAAGTACCTATTATTTATAATTATGTATTGGATTTACAAAAAATTATACCATTCTTAAAAAATAATTATTATTTCTCTTAAGATGTTACTTATAATAATATTGATAAATGTTTTTATTGTAGGTTTTAATAGTAGGTATTAAATTTTAATCTTTTATTGATAATAATTATTGTTTTGACGTGACAACGTCTTAAATTAGGTTAGGTTGGGAGTCACTTATGAAAAAGTGTAACGCTCGGTAACGTTACGATGAGTCACCGAACGAGAGAGAGGCCCGCCGAATGCCTTGCGTCTCTCTCCCACTCAACTATTAAAATATATTTCTATAGTTAAAATTTGTGCAATTCTTATTTTCATTCAATTCCTTGTTCCTATTGTGCAATTTAATTATATTCATATTAATAAATATTCTACCGAGAAAAAGACGTTGTCACGTAAAATCTTCGCCCGTAAAACCGACTTTACAGGCAACCATTTTTTGTTAACCATTTATCAATATCAAATAAGTTGTCCCCTAATAAGATGTTACAAAACATCTTTCCTTTTCCTTGCTCTGGAAAACATTGTCCGACACCTATTTCGTTTTCTTACTTCTCTTTTCTTTTCCAACTTATGGAAACCTAACTTTTCCAAACCTAACTTTTCGAAACCTAATTATCTCAAACCTAACTTTTCTAAGCCTAACACTCTGAAACCTAACGTTTCGAAACCTAACGCTTCAAAACCTAACTGTCTGGAACCTAACTATTTAAAACCAAACGGACTACAATCTAATTTTTAAAACGTAACTGTCTGAAACCTAACATTGTCAAACCTAACGTTTTGAAACCTAACTTTATCAAACCCAACGTTTCGAAACCTAACATTTCAAAACCTAACTGTCTGGAGCCTAACTATTTAAAACGAAACTGACTAGAATCTAATTTTTAAAACGTGAAACCTAACGTTTTGAAACCTAACTTTATCAAACCCAACGTTTCGAAACCTAACATTGTCAAACCTAACGTTTTGAAACCTAACTTTATCAAACCTAACGTTTCGAAACCTAACATTATAAAACCTAACTGTCTGAAACCTAACTATTCAAAACCAAACTCACTAAAACCTAACTTTTAAAACCTAACTGTCTGTAACCTAACATTCTCAAACCTAACGTTTCGAAACCTAACTTTATCAAACCTAACGTTTCGAAACCTAACATTATAAAACCTAACTGTCTGAAACCTAACTATTCAAAACCAAACTCACTAAAACCTAACTTTTAAAACCTAACTGTCTGTAACCTAACATTCTCAAACCTAACGTTTCGAAACCTAACTTTTCACCTAACGGTGTGATATTCGGTAACCTAAATTTTTCGAACCTGACTTTCGAAAACCTAGCTTCTTGGAATCGAACAATAAATGTTATTTATTTACTAGGGGGAAAAAAAAATTTTTGGCTTTGTGCTATTACTTATTATTATATAAAGGTTCACCCTCTTTTATGAAGACTACTGTATACAACCATTGCTGCTATTGTTTTTTTTTTTCTTTGGATACAGACACTTACTATTTCAAACATTTCGGTAGGCCTTGTAAGATCACAATACTCTAAATTAATAGTTTTGATAAGAGTTAGTCATATTTTGTTGCCCTTATCCTTATCGTTCAATAAAACCAGTTATTGGCCTCTAACGTTTGAATGAGAAATGTTATTTCAATAAAAAGAATTTTAAACGTTGTTTCATTACAGATAAAACCCGTTCTCAGTTACAATGCGTTTTAAATAGTCAAAACTATTGCACACGAAACTCCTTAGTGAAAACTAGAATTGATAAAAAGATTGGAACAAAATATGGTATTCTTGACATTTTTTTTCTTTTTTTTTTAGTAAATACTTAAAATCTCAATTACTTTTTATGCAATCAGTTATTTACATTTAAACTAGGCATTTAAATAAGCTAATTTATTGTGATTCTTCAGGTCAGAATTCAACAAGTCTCAAGAAAAATTCTTGCTAGTTGATGTAACAAAGACAAATTTATCATTAAGAACTGTTGCTAAGTCTAGCTGTAATAAGGAAAAGCAAATGTATGTAGGCTATTTAGAACTTGCCGTCTATCCGTGCACACAATTCGTACCAACATATTTTGTAATATTTTAAATAACGATTTGTACTTAATGAAAATAATTTTCATCAAAAGCAACTCATTTTAAGTTTTACCTACTATATAATTTGTCGACCATTATATTTTTGTCCCAATCTTCTAATAAATTCTAGTTTTTAATATGGCGTTCTGTCAAAACTAGTTTTAACTCGTTAAAACGCGTTGTAACTGAGAACGGGTTTTATCTGTAACATACGTATAAACAAAATGCGTCCATCTTTATGCCTTTGTTTCCTCCTTTTGTTTCGTGAACTTTACCGTTTAGGTTGACCGTTAGGCAGGGCCGGATTTAGGGGAGGGCAACCGGGGCGAAAGCCCCGGGGCGTCCACAAACTGGGGGCCCCCACAATAGACTTCGGAAAAAAAAATCTTTCAAATTCCAACTAGTAAACTCTAGTAAACATCTTGTCCTTTGATTTTTTTTTTTTTTTTTTGCTCTTTTACCTTTACCTACAGCCGACAGTACTTTGTACATACATGATCATTTCATTATATGAATCTTAAATAACAGAAATCATAGATCTATAGTAGGGGTGGTACTTGCCCGTACGTGGTGGTACGTGAAGATTTGCACGCTGCAGCAGAGGCATTGGTGAAAGTGTATCCGGATGATTTAGAGCCTAGTCTTGGTAATGAGTTGGTTCAATTTGTGTTTTTGATTAACTCATACAAAAAGGAAAAGGATTATGGAACAAATCAATCGCCGGAACTATTTTACTACCAAATTCTCGAAATAAAAATTTCAGAGCTACATTCCCTAGCCTCGATACTGCATTGAGAATGTATTTGGTTTTGATGGTAACAAATTGCACTGGAGAGCGCTCAGTTTCAAAAAAAAAAAATTACAAAAAATAGGCTTCGAACCACGATAGGACAAAACCGCCTATCGAAGCTTTCTCTCCTGAGCATTTGGTTTGTTGGCTTCAATGCGTGCCAGTTGAGCAAAAATTATTTCGCCAATGTCACGTTGAATGGAGGAGTCACGTTCGAGATTGGCCATTGAAATTTTAACTTATTCCACAAAAAGACTGGATTCACAGTATTAAATAGTAGGATTTTATTTTTACAATAAAACCTCCACCTAAAAAAAAAAAAAAAAAAAAAAAACATATAAACAGAACAAGGGTTAATTAATTTATACAAAAAAAAAAAAAACATGTTAGAGAACTACTACCTCTACTTCACGACTTAATTTTATTATATTTAACATATTTACATAAAAAAAATGTACAAAGGGGACTAAACACAAACATCAACAAACATTGAAAATTAAGGAGACGGGGGACTTTGAAAGAAAGAGCATCATAAAGGAGACGAAGGAGTTTTGGGCAATTGAAGAGGATGTGGGAAGCTGCGCCTTCATCCAGACCACACTCTCCTTTGTTGCCCCGAGGCCTCTGGACCTCTAAATCCGGCCCTGCCGTTAGGTTTACCGTTAGGTTTACCGTTAGGTTTACCGTTAGGTTTACCGTTAGGTTTACCGTTAGGTTTACCGTTAGGTTAGGTTAGGTTAGGTTAGGTTAGGTTAGGTTAGGTTAGGTTAGGTTAGGTTAGGTTAGGTTAGGTTAGGTTAGGTTAGGTTAGGTTAGGTTAGGTTAGGTTAGGTTAGGTTAGGTTAGGTTAGGTTAGGTTAGGTTAGGTTAGGTTAGGTTAGGTTGACGGCCTAGTTGGCGTAGTGGTGAGCAATGTACGACCACATGCACTAGGTCCCGGGTTCGCGTCCCGGTCCGAATGCAATTTATAATTTAATATGTGTTCGGGGTCAGTGGTTAATGGCGAGTACAACCCTTCCCGCACATTTGGGGGGGGATACGAGCCATTGGTGGAATGTTAGAAAGCTTACTATCTCCGTCGGGGACGCCTGATAGAATAGTGAGTGAGTATAGCGGACCGCTGTGGCCGAGCGTAGTACCGCGACGGGGGACGCCCTGACGCGGACTGCGGGTCGGGTCTGTGAACGCGCCCCACTCCCCGCAGGCCGGGGGAGAGGGGTGCGGGAACGGGCAACTCACGCGATTGCGCCTTCCTCCGCAGGCCGGGGGGGGGGTGTGAGAACGTACTGTGGCGTGTTCGAGATTACACTTGTGACCGGGGTAAACCTGGACACGAGGTATGATCGATAATTGCGATTGCGCCTTCGGGTGTAAGAGCAACTTGTATGGTGTTTCCGAAAGTCTGCCGCTTCCGTCGCGTTGCGGTGGGCAAGTAGGAACGACAGGCGAACTAGTACGGCCGGTCGATAAGTCTGAGAAAGTCGGTGGGTAGTTGGAAGCCGAAGGTTGGCCGGGAACTAGATTCGCCTGCTAATTCGGATCGAAGGCTGTTGTTGTTCGATCTGCCTGTACCGGAATGATGGTGGGGACCGCATGATGGTGGGACGCCGGGGTTGCCAAATCGGACCGGTGCGGGTAGCATCGAAGGGACAGCATCAGATGGGCCTGTAGTGGGTGTTAGATGGCTGCCGGGCACTCGCGGAGGTGGACGACCACCCTTAAACTCCACTAATTCGTAAGACTAGCCGGAAAGTTCAACTGTGATGTGTAGACTGCTGGGGCAGTATAAGAATGAGTACTACTGTCGAAAGGCGGTGGGAAAATTCGACCCACATTTGACGGCCTAGTTGGCGTAGTGGTGAGCAATGTACGACCACACGCACTAGGTCCCGGGTTCGCGTCCCGGTCCGAATGCAATTTATAATTTAATATGTGTTCGGGGTCAGTGGTTAATGGCGAGTACAACCCTTCCCGCACATTTGGGGGGGGATACGAGCCATTGGTGGAATGTTAGAAAGCTTACTATCTCCGTCGGGGACGCCTGATAGAATAGTGAGTGAGTATAGCGGACCGCTGTGGCCGAGCGTAGTACCGCGACGGGGGACGCCCTGACGCGGACTGCGGGTCGGGTCTGTGAACGCGCCCCACTCCCCGCAGGCCGGGGGAGAGGGGTGCGGGAACGGGCAACTCACGCGATTGCGCCTTCCTCCGCAGGCCGGGGGGGAGGTGTGAGAGCGTACTGTGGCGTGTTCGAGATTACACTTGTGACCGGGGTAAACCTGGACACGAGGTATGATCGATAATTGCGATTGCGCCTTCGGGTGTAAGAGCAACTTGTATGGTGTTTCCGAAAGTCTGCCGCTTCCGTCGCGTTGCGGTGGGCAAGTAGGAACGACAGGCGAACTAGTACGGCCGGTCGATAAGTCTGAGAAAGTCGGTGGGTAGTTGGAAGCCGAAGGTTGGCCGGGAACTAGATTCGCCTGCTAATTCGGATCGAAGGCTGTTGTTGTTCGATCTGCCTGTACCGGAATGATGGTGGGGACCGCATGATGGTGGGACGCCGGGGTTGCCAAATCGGACCGGTGCGGGTAGCATCGAAGGGACAGCATCAGATGGGCCTGTAGTGGGTGTTAGATGGCTGCCGGGCACTCGCGGAGGTGGACGACCACCCTTAAACTCCACTAATTCGTAAGACTAGCCGGAAAGTTCAACTGTGATGTGTAGACTGCTGGGGCAGTATAAGAATGAGTACTACTGTCGAAAGGCGGTGGGAAAATTCGACCCACATTTGGGGGAGAGGGGTGCGGGAACGGGCAACTCACGCGATTGCGCCTTCCTCCGCAGGCCGGGGGGGAGGTGTGAGAGCGTACTGTGGCGTGTTCGAGATTACACTTGTGACCGGGGTAAACCTGGACACGAGGTATGATCGATAATTGCGATTGCGCCTTCGGGTGTAAGAGCAACTTGTATGGTGTTTCCGAAAGTCTGCCGCTTCCGTCGCGTTGCGGTGGGCAAGTAGGAACGACAGGCGAACTAGTACGGCCGGTCGATAAGTCTGAGAAAGTCGGTGGGTAGTTGGAAGCCGAAGGTTGGCCGGGAACTAGATTCGCCTGCTAATTCGGATCGAAGGCTGTTGTTGTTCGATCTGCCCGTACCGGAATGATGGTGGGGACCGCATGATGGTGGGACGCCGGGGTTGCCAAATCGGACCGGTGCGGGTAGCATCGAAGGGACAGCATCAGATGGGCCTGTAGTGGGTGTTAGATGGCTGCCGGGCACTCGCGGAGGTGGACGACCACCCTTAAACTCCACTAATTCGTAAGACTAGCCGGAAAGTTCAACTGTGATGTGTAGACTGCTGGGGCAGTATAAGAATGAGTACTACTGTCGAAAGGCGGTGGGAAAATTCGACCCACATTTGACGGCCTAGTTGGCGTAGTGGTGAGCAATGTACGACCACACGCACTAGGTCCCGGGTTCGCGTCCCGGTCCGAATGCAATTTATAATTTAATATGTGTTCGGGGTCAGTGGTTAATGGCGAGTACAACCCTTCCCGCACATTTGGGGGGGGATACGAGCCATTGGTGGAATGTTAGAAAGCTTACTATCTCCGTCGGGGACGCCTGATAGAATAGTGAGTGAGTATAGCGGACCGCTGTGGCCGAGCGTAGTACCGCGACGGGGGACGCCCTGACGCGGACTGCGGGTCGGGTCTGTGAACGCGCCCCACTCCCCGCAGGCCGGGGGAGAGGGGTGCGGGAACGGGCAACTCACGCGATTGCGCCTTCCTCCGCAGGCCGGGGGGGAGGTGTGAGAGCGTACTGTGGCGTGTTCGAGATTACACTTGTGACCGGGGTAAACCTGGACACGAGGTATGATCGATAATTGCGATTGCGCCTTCGGGTGTAAGAGCAACTTGTATGGTGTTTCCGAAAGTCTGCCGCTTCCGTCGCGTTGCGGTGGGCAAGTAGGAACGACAGGCGAACTAGTACGGCCGGTCGATAAGTCTGAGAAAGTCGGTGGGTAGTTGGAAGCCGAAGGTTGGCCGGGAACTAGATTCGCCTGCTAATTCGGATCGAAGGCTGTTGTTGTTCGATCTGCCCGTACCGGAATGATGGTGGGGACCGCATGATGGTGGGACGCCGGGGTTGCCAAATCGGACCGGTGCGGGTAGCATCGAAGGGACAGCATCAGATGGGCCTGTAGTGGGTGTTAGATGGCTGCCGGGCACTCGCGGAGGTGGACGACCACCCTTAAACTCCACTAATTCGTAAGGCTAGCCGGAAAGTTCAACTGTGATGTGTAGACTGCTGGGGCAGTATAAGAATGAGTACTACTGTCGAAAGGCGGTGGGAAAATTCGACCCACATTTTGACGGCCTAGTTGGCGTAGTGGTGAGCAATGTACGACCACACGCACTAGGTCCCGGGTTCGCGTCCCGGTCCGAATGCAATTTATAATTTAATATGTGTTCGGGGTCAGTGGTTAATGGCGAGTACAACCCTTCCCGCACATTTGGGGGGGGATACGAGCCATTGGTGGAATGTTAGAAAGCTTACTATCTCCGTCGGGGACGCCTGATAGAATAGTGAGTGAGTATAGCGGACCGCTGTGGCCGAGCGTAGTACCGCGACGGGGGACGCCCTGACGCGGACTGCGGGTCGGGTCTGTGAACGCGCCCCACTCCCCGCAGGCCGGGGGAGAGGGGTGCGGGAACGGGCAACTCACGCGATTGCGCCTTCCTCCGCAGGCCGGGGGGGAGGTGTGAGAGCGTACTGTGGCGTGTTCGAGATTACACTTGTGACCGGGGTAAACCTGGACACGAGGTATGATCGATAATTGCGATTGCGCCTTCGGGTGTAAGAGCAACTTGTATGGTGTTTCCGAAAGTCTGCCGCTTCCGTCGCGTTGCGGTGGGCAAGTAGGAACGACAGGCGAACTAGTACGGCCGGTCGATAAGTCTGAGAAAGTCGGTGGGTAGTTGGAAGCCGAAGGTTGGCCGGGAACTAGATTCGCCTGCTAATTCGGATCGAAGGCTGTTGTTGTTCGATCTGCCCGTACCGGAATGATGGTGGGGACCGCATGATGGTGGGACGCCGGGGTTGCCAAATCGGACCGGTGCGGGTAGCATCGAAGGGACAGCATCAGATGGGCCTGTAGTGGGTGTTAGATGGCTGCCGGGCACTCGCGGAGGTGGACAACCACCCTTAAACTCCACTAATTCGTAAGACTAGCCGGAAAGTTCAACTGTGATGTGTAGACTGCTGGGGCAGTATAAGAATGAGTACTACTGTCGAAAGGCGGTGGGAAAATTCGACCCACATTTTGACGGGCCAGTTGGCGTAGTGGTGAGCAATGTACGACCCACGCACTGGTCCCCGGGTTCGTGTCCCGGTCCGAACATAATTTAATAATTTATATATGTTCGGGGTCGGTGGTCTATAGCGAGTACAACCACCCCCGCATAATTTGGGGGTGGCTACGAGCTATTGGAGGCATGTTTAGAAAGCTCTAAGCCCGACGGGGCGGTGAGTTAGTATAAACATAACTCTGTGGTGTGTGACCGAAAGTTCACTGCTTCAGAAGTCCTAGGCAGACGGCCCATAATGGACGGACGTTGCGGTGGATTAGTAGGTATGACGGTGGAGCCTAGCTCCAAAGAGATGGTAGAATGAGTACCACCGGTGGAGGCCGGTGGGAAAATTCGAATCTCTTATTGACGGGCCAGTTGGCGTAGTGGTGAGCAATGTACGACCCACGCACTGGTCCCCGGGTTCGTGTCCCGGTCCGAACATAATTTAATAATTTATATATGTTCGGGGTCGGTGGTCTATAGCGAGTACAACCACCCCCGCATAATTTGGGGGTGGCTACGAGCTATTGGTGGCATGTTAGAAAGCTCTAAAAGTCTCGACGGGGACTGTGAGTTAGTATAACATACATGGCGGTTGACCGAAAGTTCACTGCTTCTGAAGTCCTAGGCAGACGGCCCATAATGGACGGAAGTTGCGGAGAATTAGTAGGTCTGAGGTTGGGAACGTGTAGTTCCAGAAGAGATGGTAGAATGAGTACCACCGGTTGAGGGGCCGGTGGGAAAATTCGAATCTCTTTTGACGGGCCAGTTGGCGTAGTGGTGAGCAATGTACGACCCACGCACTGGTCCCCGGGTTCGTGTCCCGGTCCGAACATAATTTAATAATTTATATATGTTCGGGGTCGGTGGTCTATAGCGAGTACAACCACCCCCGCATAATTTGGGGGTGGCTACGAGCTATTGGAGGCATGTTTAGAAAGCTCTAAGCCTGACGGGGCGGTGAGTTAGTATAAACATAACTCTGTGGTGTGTGACCGAAAGTTCACTGCTTCAGAAGTCCTAGGCAGACGGCCCATAATGGACGGACGTTGCGGTGGATTAGTAGGTATGACGGTGGAGCCTAGCTCCAAAGAGATGGTAGAATGAGTACCACCGGTGGAGGCTGGTGGGAAAATTCGAATCTCTTTTTTTGACGGGCCAGTTGGCGTAGTGGTGAGCAATGTACGACCCACGCACTGGTCCCCGGGTTCGTGTCCCGGTCCGAACATAATTTAATAATTTATATATGTTCGGGGTCGGTGGTCTATAGCGAGTACAACCACCCCCGCATAATTTGGGGGTGGCTACGAGCTATTGGAGGCATGTTTAGAAAGCTCTAAGCCTGACGGGGCGGTGAGTTAGTATAAACATAACTCTGTGGTGTGTGACCGAAAGTTCACTGCTTCAGAAGTCCTAGGCAGACGGCCCATAATGGACGGACGTTGCGGTGGATTAGTAGGTATGACGGTGGAGCCTAGCTCCAAAGAGATGGTAGAATGAGTACCACCGGTGGAGGCCGGTGGGAAAATTCGAATCTCTTTTATCCGGGGGAGAGGCTGACTCCTACCGGACGCGTCCCCGGGTGGCGGATGGGGGAATGCCACTCGCACCTGGCCCCAAACGGGAGCGAGTGGTAGCGGGGAAACCCGCCGCGGACCAACAGCCAGGGTGGGGTGTCAGGCGGACACCCGGGCCCACCGGAGGTAGCGCGGTGTCTCTGGCCGTTTTCACGGTAGGAGGCACTGCGCGGGCCGCACTGCCGGGACTAGCCCGTCGGTGCGGCGGCTGGAGTGGGGCCACTTCGGTGGTCCTGCGTCTAGCGAGGGGTGTCGGCAGCCAGCTCAGTCGGAGCTGGGCCGACGGTAGGGGGGCCGCGGGGGAAGAGGAGTGCCGGTATTGCGGTGCGCCGCTCGTCCCTATCTCCCGCGGCCTAGCGGGGCCACCACCGTTGGATGGTGGACGCGGTGGGGATGCAGAGGAAGAGGAGCTACGGTATTACGGTGCGCCGTACTCCCTATCCTCTGCAACCGTTTTGGGGGGGTTGTCGGGGGGGGCCGCGGGGGGCGGGAAGAACAAAATATTTCTCCCCGCTTTCCGCGGTCCCAGCGGGGCCGTCACCGCTGTATGGCGGCATGTGAGGGGGTGGCAGGGGAAGGGGAGTGTCGGCGTTGTCGCATCCTCTTCTCCTGCTGCCGTTTTTGGGTGGGCCCATTTGGGCGTTTTGCGGTTTGCCCAACTCGTTTGGGTGGGAGGTTTTGGGTGTATACGTATAGACTTATATACGTATACACCCCTTCTTTTTTGCAGTGTGCCCACTTCGGTGGGCGGTGTTCAGGTTGTGTGGGGCTGCTCCGGGTACTTCTCTGATCAGCAGAGTGGACTTGCGAGCAGCCTCACTTTTCTGGGGGGTCTACTTCGGTGGACAGAGGGGTCTGTTTCTCAGCAGGCCCCTCACCTGACGGGCCGACCATCTGGCCTGCCGCCGGGGCGTCGCGGTTGTATGCTAACGCGATCCCGTGGCGCCCCACTATGGCGGATGAGGGTTGGGGTCAGGTTTTAGTGGGTAGTACGGGCCGCCTCTTGTTCTCACAAGGGTGTTAGGCCTGTGAGTCCCACACAGTGCCTCCTGGGGGTCAGGGGGTCAGTGCGATAAATGCATTTCCTGACGTTAAAAAAAAAAAAAAAAAAAAAAAAAAAAAAAAAAAAAAAAAAAAAAAAAAAAAGGTTAGGTTAGGTTAGGTTAGGTTAGGTTAGGTTAGGTTAGGTTAGGTTAGGTTAGGTTAGGTTAGGTTAGGTTAGGTTAGGTTAGGTTCCCGTGGGAGTTGCTGGGTCTTCTATCGGGCGCGTCCCCCGGTGGCGGATAGGGGAACGCCACTCGCATTTTGCGGGTGGTACCGGAGTAATCCGGCGCGGACCAAAACCAGCAGGTATGGGCGTACCTTTAGGGGATTGTTATCCCCACGGCCTAGCGGAGCACACCGTAAACAAAGCCGAAGCTGTGGATCAGCACCGAGGTTGGGCGGGTCCGGTGGGTGCTTTACTGCGCAGCCGGGCTGCACTTCCTGTGCAACGCCCTCCTCAAATCTCGTAATCCCGGTAACCGGTGCTGTTGTCATGTCTAGCGGCCGGAAACTGGGACCGAGGGCCTTGGCTTAACCGCCTGGGCCGCGAGGAAGAAAACCTCTATAAAAAAAATCACCCCGAATCCCAAGCGGCGGAGCAGCGCGAGGGGATGCATGGCTGATGGGTAGTTCAGTCGCTACTGCTTTCCCCCGTTAGAGTACCAGCCGACACTCTAACGGGTTACGCCTAGGCTTATCCGGGTGCAGGGGGCACCACTCGGATGGACCTTATATTTCCCCCATACTCGTGGGATCAGTATGGAGAAATTTAAAACACAAAACCCACATGAAGTTGTGCCTGAGACGGGCGGAGTAGACGATGTGCCCGAGACGGGCGGAGAAACGAAGTTGCCAGTGGCTGGCGGAGGAGTAGGCGTTGCGCCGAATAAAGGAGTGCGGTCTCCAAGCGCAGTTCGAGCTGGGCCTTCAAGGCGTGCAGGCATACCTACGAAGACTGCAATAACAACTCGTAGTCAGTCGGGGTCGCCGGAGGAGGACGTGAGACCTAAAGACAGGGTGATGGTCAATCGCAGTAGAGGTCGTCCACCGACTACGGGGCAATATGTTGGTCTAGCAGAAGCAAAACGCGCCCTAAACGAAGCGAAAAAAGAGGAGCTTATGCTTAGAGCTCAAAAAGAGGTGGCGGACATGACGTCGGCACTCAAAACCAGAGCCGAACAACGCCAAGCAAACACGTCTCCTACCATAACTAGAGTGGAAGGAGAGACGGAATTAGTGTCGGATCTCCAGGCCAAGGTGAAATCCAGCCTGGATGTAATTGAAAAAGTGGCTACAAGATCCGGCAACTTAAAGGGAACGTTTAGTAAGGCCCTTAAAGATGCTGCGAGTGTGATTGCAGAAGCAGTAGAGCAGCTCGCGACACGCACAGCGTCTGAAGAGGTGGCGCAGTTACGTGCCAATAACATCAAGTTGCAGTCCGAAATAGCCGAATTAAGGAAGGATATGGCAATTATGAGATCAGAACTTGAGCTACAGAAGGCTCGCAATGACATTCCGCGGGCAGTTTCTGTAGAACAAGCTGCTTCTTCGGCACATTCCAATGACGACGAACTGGTGCGCTCCATAATAGTGCAGGTAGGCACCATGGTGAATGACCGTTTTGAAGCCTTGGAGGCGAGGCTGTTGAGAGAGCAACGAGTACCAGTTCCGTTGGTCTCAGACACAGCCCATCCGAAAAGAACAGAAGCCACTCCTACAACTCTCATGGCTCCTGCCAATACCGGACCGAAGGCACAAAAATCAAAGAAAAAGAAGAAGAAGAAGGAAACGTCCACAATATTGGCGCGGTCAGTAGTTTCCTCTGACGTCATACCACCCCAACCTACCAATTCCACGTCAGAAGGTTGGAAAGTTGTGGCCAAGAGAAAGGCCAAAAAGAAGGCAGAGGCTAGCAGTCGCCCAAAACCAGCCCAAAAGAAGGGAGAATCACGTCCAGCGAAACCCGTTAAGCTACGGCCTCCGCGTTCCGCTGCAGTGATCATTAAGCTCCAGCCTTCGGCTGTCGAGCGGAACGTAACGTACGGAGAAGTATTTGACCAGGTCAAGAAAAAGCTAGATCTCAATGGCCTGGGCATTAAAGACGTACGTTATAAGGTGGCGGCAACAGGTGCGAGGATGCTGGAGCTGCCTGGGGCCAACAACGACGAAAAGGCCAATGCCCTAGCACACCAGTTGGTCAATATACTGGACGATGATGATGTTCAGATATACCGGCCGGTGAAGTGCGCAGAGCTGCGTGTGCTGGGTTTGCACGACTCAGTCACACCGACTGACTTAGCTAAAGCGGTCAGTGAGATTGGAGGCTGCGATAAGGAGTCCATAAGAGTCGGAGAAATACGCCGCAATCGATTTGGGTTAGGGTCGGCCTGGATCAAATGTCCAGTGTTGGCAGCACAAAAAGTCGCAGCTGAGAGCAGGATACAGGTCGACTTTATTTCGGCCCAAGTTAAACTGCTTCAGCCCCGACAGCAACGTTGCTTCCGCTGCCATGAGACAGGTCACGTGGCGGCTAAGTGTAATGGTGGTGCAGACCGTAGTAGCCAGTGCTTTCGCTGCGGGCAATCTGGTCACAGACGTTCGCAGTGCTCTGCCACGCCACACTGCCCTGTATGCGAGGCGGCCAAGCGGCCGGCAAACCACATTGTTGGAAGCGTAGCCTGCACCCGGGCCCTGGCAAGGAAAAACAAGGGGGGCAAACGTAATGCGGTCCGTGCAGCCGAGCCGCTCACAGGTGGGCAAAGAACAGACCATCACTAATGGCCACTAACGTTCTACAGGCGAACCTAAACCACTGTGCCAGAGCTCAAGACCTCCTAGTCCAAAGCATGGCACAGTGGTCCACGCAGTTGGCGATACTCTCGGAGCCGTATTATGTTCCGCAAAGGGATAACTGGGTCGGCGATAATGACGGAGTGGTAGCACTTGTCGCTCAGTCTAGCGCGGGCGCACCGATGTTTACACAGGTCGAAAAGAGGTCCGGCTCTGTCATGGCCCTATTGGGTGAAATACTGGTGGTAGGTGTTTACTTCTCCCCCAATAGGACCCTTGTCGAGTTTGACACCTTTCTGGACGGTCTGGGGGAACTCATCTCACGAGGTAGGCACAGACACGTGCTGGTGGCAGGCGATCTGAACGCCAAGTCAGGTGCTTGGGGCTGCCCAATAACAGACGCCAGAGGTCGATTACTGGAAGAATGGGCTGTTACCACCGGCCTGACTGTCCTTAATCGAGGAACGGTCAACACGTGTGTGCGACGGCAGGGCGGATCCATCGTAGACGTAACGTTTGCGAGCCCTGCCTTAGCGCACCGTGTGCACGACTGGCGAGTGCTGGAAGGTGTGGAGACGCTTTCGGATCATCTATACATCCAATACCAAATCTCCACGCATCCGGTGGTGCCGCTACGCCGTAATCGAACTTCAAGGCAGGAGGGCCCTAGGTGGCAGGTCAAACACCTCAACCCAGAGATATTGAGGGAGGCGTCGGTCGTGGCCTCTTGGTTGCCACATCGAGTGTCATCCACAGAGGAGGCAGCAAAGCGGCTGGAGGAAGTAATTCAGCGTATCTGTGATTCCGCGATGCCTAGGTCCAGATCTCGTCCTCCGAGACGACAAGTCTGGTGGTGGACGACAGAGATCGCGCAAATGCGTGAATCCTGTGTTGCTGCTAGACGCCGGTACTTACACTACCGAAGAAGGGTACATAGAGACCTGGCGGAAGAGGACCGCATATACAACAATTATGTGGAGACAAGAACTCGTCTTCAAGTCCAAATCACCAGGACCATAGACAAAGGTAGGAAAGAAATGTTGGAGGGGCTCGATGTGGATCCTTGGGGTACACCATACAGAATGGTCATGAGCAAACTTCGCCCGTGGACCCCTCCACTCACCGAAACCCTCGACAATGAAGTGTTGCAGAATGTGCTAGATAGCCTTTTTCCGCACCGGAACAGTTTTATGCCGCCACAGATGGGATCAGGGGTAACAACCGAAGGTGTGGAAGAACACAATGCACCAGAGGTGGACGAAGGGGAGATGTCAGATGCGATTACACGCCTGCGAGGGAAGTCCGTCGCCCCAGGGCCAGACGGTATACCTGGACGAGCACTGGCTATGACCATGGACGCTTTGGGGCCTTGCGTGAGAGAACTTTTCTCTGCCTGTCTGGCTCAAGCCACAATTCCACAGAGGTGGAAGACAGGTAGGTTGGTTCTTCTCAGGAAGGAAGGGCGTCCAGCGGAGTCTCCCTCCGCCTATCGTCCAATAGTGCTGCTCAATGAGATCGCCAAGATGTTTGAACGAATCTTGGTTGGGCGTTTGACCAGGCACATGGAAGAAGTTGGGAGAAACTTATCCGATTCGCAGTTTGGATTCCGAGGCGGACGTTCAACTGTGGACGCTATCCGGTGCGTTAAGTCCCACACGCAGGATGCGGTCTCCCAGGGTGAAGTAGTTTTTGCGGTGTCACTGGACATTGCAAACGCATTTAACTCTTTGCCCTGGGCTTGCATCAAGGAAGCACTCCGTTATCATGGGGTGCCGACCTACCTGCGTCGCACCATTGGGGCTTACCTGTCCGACAGATCCGTGATCTTCCCTTCGCGGAGCGGCTTGGAGAGGCGCGTGGTATCATGCGGTGTTCCACAGGGCTCGGTTCTAGGACCGCTCCTGTGGAACATTGGTTACGACTGGGTGCTCAGGGGTAGCACACTGAGGGGAGTCAGAGTGATATGCTACGCAGACGATACCCTGGTCATGGCGCAGGCCAAAAGCCACAGGGAAGCAGCGATCCTGACAACAGCGGGAGTTGCACACATAGTCGGGAAAATTAGAAAGCTAGGGCTGGAAGTTTCGCTTGAAAAATCGAAAGCCATATGCTTTCATGGCCCACGACGTGCACCCACACCAGAAACACTCATCACAGTGGATAGAGTCCACATCGGCCTGTCGAGCACGATGAAGTACCTGGGACTCGTGCTCGACAGCCGGTGGAACTTCCAGGCCCATTTTGACGCCCTGGCGCCAAAGCTAATGAAGACGGCAGGCGCGCTCAGCAGGTTGCTCCCGAATATCGGTGGACCAAACTGCTCTGGCAGGCGCCTCTACCTTGGAGTCCTGCGATCCATAGCTCTATATGGTGCCCCAGTATGGGCTGACGCTCTTTGCCACAAAAATATCGCGGTCTTACGGCAAGCACAACGAGCACTGGCAACAAGAGTGGTAAGAGGGTACCGCACAATCTCTTGTGATGTGGCATGCGTGCTGGCTGGTGTTACACCCTGGGACCTGGACGCGATTACCTTGGCGACGACCTATCATCGGCGTCGAGGTCCTGCGTCCGGGTACCTAAGCCCAGCACCAAACCATAGTGATGAGCGAGATAAAGCGTTATCAGAATGGCAAGCCAGACTGGAAGAAGCTTCGGCAGGCCGAAGGACACTTGACGCAATCTGCCCAGTCCTGAGGCAGTGGCTGGCGAGAAGGCATGGCATTCTCTCCTTCCGGCTGACGCAGGTCCTCACGGGACACGGGTGCTTCGGCGGCTACCTGTGTCGCGTCGCCGGAAGAGAGCCAGACGCGCGCTGCCATCATTGCAGTGATTGCAGCAATGAAGATGCCCAACATGCGCTAGAATCTTGTCCAGCGTGGGCGTCAGAGCGGGAGGCGCTCCAAAGTGTTGTGGGGGCAGACCTGTCGCTCCCGGCCGTGATCAAAGCCATGGTCGAGAGCGAACGGGCCTGGGACGCCGTCCAGACCTTCTGCGAGGTCGTGTTGTCGCAGAAGGAGGCGGCGGAGAGAGAGAGGGAGGCGACTTCCGATCTCGCCATCCGCCGTCGAAGGACCGGGCGCCGGAGAGCGGCACAAGACCGCCGCCTCCCCCCCTAACACTAGCCAGAGGGCGGTAGACTTGGGGAAGTCTACCGCCTAACAACCTGGCCCGAGTAGGCGCGCGCGGTGTCCGCCGCGCGCTACTCTAGTTGGTGGTCGTAGAAGGTGCCTCCTCCACCCTCCGACACCGAGGTGAGCCGTTGGGCTATCGCCGTCGGGGTCGCGGACGATTTCTGGTTCCCGTGGCCCCGGCATCAAGGCGATCAAGGTGAAAAAAAAAAAAAAAAAAAAAAAAAAAAAAAAAAAAAAAAAAAAAAAAAAAAAAAAAAAAAAAAAAAAAAAAAAAAGGTTAGGTTAGGTTAGGTTAGGTTAGGTTAGGTTAGGTTAGGTTAGGTTAGGTTAGGTTAGGTTAGGTTAGGTTCCCGTGGGAGTTGCTGGAACTTCTATCGGGCGCGTCCCCAGGTGGCGGACAGGGGAACGCCACTCGCATTTTGCGGGTGGTACCGGAGTAATCCGGCGCGGACCAAAACCAGCAGGTATGGGCGTACCTTTAGGGGATCGTTATCCCCACGGCCTAGCGGAGCACACCGTAAACAAAGCCGAAGCTGTGGATCAGCGAAAACCCATCATGAAAGCAGACAGTGAACATATTCCCCAGGAGGGCACCGACGTGACTATCCGTCGGCAATCCCTCCGTGCTACGGCACGCCGTCCCGTCGAATCTGGGGGGGACAACTCCTGCTTTGGTGATGTCGGGGAGCCCGAGAAGGGCGGAGTAAACGTTGGGCCTGCGATGGGCGGGGGAAACGTGCCTGAGATAGGCGGAGGAGAGGTGCCAGAGATTGGCGGTGTTGATGTCGGGCCTGTGACGGGCGGTGTTGAGGGTGTTGCGCCTGGAAAAGGTGTTTCGGAGTTGGGTGTTTCGGCGAAGCAGGCGAAGGTGGTGCTGAGTCGACTTAACTTAGAGGAGATGTCTAGGCGATATTCAATATCGTCCTATGGGATGGACTCCGATGGGGACAGTTGTGTCTCCATGTCATCTATGGGGAGCTTGGAGAGGTCCCATTACAGGAAGAGGCCAAGGGACAAGCAGCCTAGTCGGTCTGGGTCTTCGGACGAGGAGAGGGGACCTAAGGCGAGGGCTGTGTCCAGCAAGGGGAGAGGGCGCCCACCAACAACGGGCGAATACGTTGGCTTGGCTGAGGCTAAGCGTGCCTTGAACGAGGCCAAGAGAGAGGAGCTCCGACTGCGCGCGGAAGAGGAGGTGGCCGGGTTGGCATTGGCGGTGTCCACCCGGGCCAATTCGCGTATGTCGGAGCATACACCGGTTGTGACACAAAATGAGGCAGAGGCAGCGTTGTCACCTGAGCTTTACGCGCAGGTGGCAGACAGCCTCAGGGTTATTTTGAAGGTGGCCAAGACGTCAGGGAACCTCAAGGGTACCTTTGCGAAGGCCCTTAAAGACTCCGCTAATAATATCTCTGCGGCTTTTGACGTCTTGGCGGAGAGGACCCAATCGGACGAGGTAGCGCAGCTGCGGGCGAGCAACACTCGCCTTAGAACGGAGCTGCAGGAGTTAAGAAAGGAGATGGCGGAAATGAGGAAAGAGATGGAGCGCTCTCGGGTGGACCTGTGCCAAACAGCATCTCAGGCGCAGGTCCCGGCCAACAGTCCACCGGCGAGGACTAACGACGATGAGTTGGCCCGAAAGATCATGGTTCAGGTGGGGACCATGATCAATGCCCGATTAGAGGCGCTGGAAGAGCGACTTTTGCCAGAGCGGCGGATTCGTCCTCCCTTGGCAACAGACGCCACACGGACAAGGACAGCGGCGGAGTCTGTCACCACCTTGATGGCTCCAGCCAATAATCCGGCGGAGACAAGTAGGAAGAAGAAGAAAACTAAGAGTGCAAACCAGGCAGCTCCGTCTGCTGAGGTACAGCCGCCGCCAACGAGCTCTGCCAAGGCAACGGAACCCTGGTCAGAGGTGGTCAAGAGAAAGAAGAAGAAGGGGAAAACGGCTCAGAAGAGAGACCGGAAAAAGAAGATGAAAAAGCCAAGGCTACGCCCTCCGAGCTCAGCGGCTATTTCCATCAAGCTGCAGCCGGAGGGCGTGGATCGAGGTCTTACGTATGCGGGAGTCCTCAAAAACTTCACGCAGCACGTGGACCTGGCTGAGTTGGGTATCACCGATGTTCGTTTTAAGGTGGCAGCAACAGGCGCACGAATGTTGGAGTTGCCCGGCGATAAAGGGGGAAAGGCGGATGCACTGGCCCAGCGGTTGGCTGCGATTGTGAACTCGCAAGAGGTGCACATCTCCAGGCCCACTAAATGTGTCGAATTGCGCGTTGGTGGCCTGGACGATTCCGTCACACAGGAGGAGATAGCCTTAGCCCTTAGTCGTGTTGGTGGTGGCACTCTCATCGATTATAAGGTGGGAGTTGTTCGGCAGGGTCGTAGGGGGCTTGGTTCGGCGTGGGTGCGTTGCCCGGTCGCGGCAGCGAAGCCAATCTTGAAGAGTGGGAGAGTGTCGATGGGCCTGTCGACGGCGCGTGTGTCGTTACTGGACCATCGGCCTCTCAGGTGCTTCCGGTGCCACGAAGCTGGCCATGTTGCGGCCAGTTGTAAGAGCGCGGATGACAGGAGTGGCCAGTGCTTTAGATGTGGAAGTGAAGGGCACAAGATTGGTCAATGCCAAGGCGTCCCACATTGCCCGGTCTGCGAGTCGGCGGGGCTCTCTGCGGATCATTCCGTGGGGAGTTCAGCATGCTCAAAGTTCGCGGCTAACAGGCGGAAGAGGAAAGCCGGTAACCGGCGTGTCCCGCGTGGTAGGCGAGAGGGCGGTCGACTTGGGGAAGTCGATCGTCCACGGAATCTGGCGGAGTAGCGTGTGCTTGGTAGTTCCCGCACGTTACTCGAGAAGGCCGTCGGGGGTTAACACCCTGTGACATCTGAGACGGGCCTAGCGGCTCTCGCTGTCGGGGTTGCGGAGGAATTTTGATACCCGTGCCCCGGCCTCATGCGATGAGGAGGAACACCGTGTGGTTTTAGTGGGTATACCGTCGTGCGCTTACCATCTTTGCGCGGCGGGAGTCCCACATAACCCGTCTGCTTCCCCAGGCGGCGGGTACTCGTAACGAGTTTCCACACGTAAAAAAAAAAAAAAAAAAAAAAAAAAAAAAAAAAAAAAAAAAAAAAAAAAAAAAAAAAAAAAAAAAAAAAAAAAAAAAAAAAAAAAAAAAAAAAAAAAAAAAAAGGTTAGGTTAGGTTAGGTTAGGTTCCCGTGGGAGTTGCTGGGTCTTCTATCGGGCGCGTCCCCCGGTGGCGGATAGGGGAACGCCACTCGCATTTTGCGGGTGGTACCGGAGTAATCCGGCGCGGACCAAAACCAGCAGGTATGGGCGTACCTTTAGGGGATTGTTATCCCCACGGCCTAGCGGAGCACACCGTAAACAAAGCCGAAGCTGTGGATCAGCACCGAGGTTGGGCGGGTCCGGTGGGTGCCTTACTGCGCAGCCGGGCTGCACTTTCTGTGCAACGCCCTCCTCAAATCTCGTAATCCCGGTAACCGGTGCCGTTGTCATGTCTAGCGGCCGGGAACTGGGACCGAGGGCCTTGGCTTAACCGCCCGGGCTGCGACGAAGAAAACGTCTATAAAAAATTACCCCGAATCCCAAGCGGCGGAGCAGCGCGAGGGGATGCATGGCTGATGGGTAGTTCAGTCGCTACTGCTTTCCCCCGTTAGAGTACCGGCCGACACTCTAACGGGTTACGTTAGGCTTATCCGGGTGCAGGGGGCACCGCTCGGACGGACCTTATATATCCCCCATACTCGTGGGAACAGTATGGAGAAATTAAAACAAACAAACCCACAAGACGAAGAGCCTGAGACGGGCGAAGTAGACGTTGTGCCTGGGACGGGCGGTGTAGACGTGGTGCCTGAGACGGGCGGAGAAACGAGAGTGCCAGTGATTGGCGGAGGTGCAGGCGTTGCTCCAAAGAAAGGAGCGCGGTCTCCAAGTGGAGTCCGAGCTGGGCTCAGTAAGCGCACGGGAGTGCCAGTTAAAACTACCACGGCTCGCAGTCAGTCGAGTTCACCAGAAGAAGACGTGAGACCCAAAGATAAGGCAGTGGTCAACCGCGGAAGAGGTCGTCCACCGACTACAGGCCAATACGTGGGGCTACTGGAAGCGAAACGCGCTCTTAATGAAGCCAAAAAAGAGGAGCTAATGCTCAGAGCACAAAGAGAGGTGGCAGACATGGCATCGGCGCTAAAAGTCAGAGCTGAACTACGCCAAATGATCGCATCCCCAAATACAACCGGAGGGGAAGAAGAGGTGGTTCTGGTGTCGGATCTCCAATCCAAGGTGAAAACCAGTCTGGAGGTGATAGAAAAAGTTGCCACCAGATCTGGAAACTTAAAGGGCACTTTTTCCAAGGCTCTAAAGGATGCCGCGAGTGCGATTGCAATAGCAATGGACCAGCTTGCGAAACGCACAGCGTCCGAGGAGGTGGCGCAGTTGCAGACTAACAACACAAGGCTGCAAAATGAGATAGCCGAACTGAAAAAGGAGATGGCAAGTATGAGGTCGGAACTTGAGCTGCAGAAGTCTCACAACGTCATCCCGCGGGAAACTTCTGTAGAACGGGAAATGTCCACTTCAAAGGCAAAACTTAATACAGAAGAGCTGGTGCGCACTGTAATTGTGCAGGTGGGCACCATGGTGAGTGACCGCTTTGAAGCGCTGGAAGCGAAACTGTTAAGAGATCAACGAGTTCCAGTTCCGTTGATCTCGGCTGCAGCCCGTCCAGAGAGATCAGAAGACAATCATACCACTCTCATGGCTCCTGCCAATCCCGGAACTAAGACGCAAAGGGCCAAGAATAAAAAGAAGAAAAAGTCGTCTTCAAAGGTAGCGCAGTCAGTAGATCCTACTAACGTCACACCACCCTTACCAACTAACAACATGTCGGAAGGTTGGAACGTTGTGACCAAGAGAGGTCCCAAAAAGAAGACAGCGGCGGCCAAACCAGCCCAAAAGAAGGATGATCCAAGACCAGCGAAACCACCTAAGCTGCGGCCTCCACGTTCTGCTGCGGTGGTAATCAAGCTCCAGCCATCGGCTGTCGAGCGAAATGTCACATACGGAGAAGTATTTGCCCAGGTCAACCAAAAGATAGATCTCAACGGCCTGGGCATCAAAGACGTGCGCTACAAGGTGGCGGCGACAGGTGCCAGGATGCTGGAGCTGCCTGGCGTCAACAACGATGACAAGGCCGATGCCCTAGCACATCAGTTGACTTCCATACTGGACAGTGACGATGTGCATATTTCCCGGCCAGTGAAGTGTGCTGAGCTTCGTGTACTGGGTCTCGAAGACTCAGCGACACCGTCTGACCTAGTCGAAGTGGTCAGTAAGATTGGTGGCTGTAAAAAGGAGACAATTAGAGTCGGTGACATACGTCGCAACCGATTCGGGCTGGGATCAGCCTGGGTCAAATGCCCAGTCTCGGCTGCTCAAAAACTTGCAGCTGAGAGCAGAATACGGGTCGGCTTTGTGACGGTCCAAGTTAAACTGTTGCAACCCCGACAGCAACGTTGTTTCCGCTGCCACGAGACAGGTCACGTGGCGGCAAAGTGTTCCGGCGTTGTGGACCGCAGCTCCCAGTGTTTCCGTTGCGGCCAATCGGGTCACAGGCGTTCGCAATGTTCTGACACGCCACACTGCCCGGTATGTGAATCTGCCAAACGTCCGGCAAACCACATCGTCGGAAGCGCGGCTTGCACCAGGGCTCGGGCTAAGAAAAAGAAGGGGGGCCAGCGTCCTGCGGCTCGTGAAACCGAATCGCCCGAGGAGGAACAACGAGTTAGCTAAAAAATGGCAGTTAAGGTCATTCAGGCAAACCTGAACCATTGTGCCAGGGCTCAGGACCTTCTAATGCAGAGTTTGGTACAGTGGTCCATACAATTGGCCATAGTATCGGAGCCGTACTATATTCCGTCAAGGGAAAACTGGGTTAGCGATAACGACGAACTGGTGGCACTTATCGCCCAGACAAGTTCAGGTGCACCGAGTTTCACACAGGTTATCAGGGGATCCGGCTTCATAGCGGCCCTTCTAGGCGAAGTGTTCGTAGTGGGCGTCTACTGCTCCCCGAGTAAAACCCTTGTAGAGTTTGACAACTTCCTAGACAGTTTGGGGGAGCTTATATCTCGCAGTAGACACCACTATGTACTAGTGGCAGGCGATCTGAACGCCAAGTCAGATGTGTGGGGTTGCCCTGTAACTGATGCACGAGGGCGATCATTGGAAGAATGGATGGTCACCACTGGCCTAACGATTCTGAACCAGGGATCCGAGAACACATGCGTTAGACGGCAGGGTGGGTCAATCGTGGACCTAACATTCGCTAGCCCTGCCTTAGCACACCGCGTCCACGCATGGCGAGTGCTGGACGACGTGGAGACCTTATCAGATCATCGCTATATTAAATACGAGATCTCCACAAGTTCAGTGGTGCCGCCAAATTCTGGTAGAACCTTGAGAGAGGAGGGCCCGAAGTGGCAATTAAAACACCTGAACAGAGAGGTCCTAAGGGAGGCAGCAATTATAGCCGCTTGGCTGCCCCACCAAGATACATCGCCAGAAGATACTGCGACAAGAGTAGAAGACCTAGTGAAGCGCATTTGCGACGCTGCAATGCCTCGGTCCCGTCGACGCCCTCCAAGGCAGCAAGTATGGTGGTGGACGGCAGAAATCGCGCAATTACGCGAGGACTGCGTTGCTGCCAGGCGCCTTTTTACACGCTATCGAAGGAGAGTGCACCGTGACCAGGCAGAGGAGGACCGGAGATATGCAGGCTATGTTGAGGCGAAGGCTCGCCTCCAAGCCCAGATCACCAGGGCCATAAACGATGGGAGGGCCGAAATGTTAGAGGGGCTCGATAGAGACCCTTGGGGCACACCATATAGGTTGGTACTGAACAAACTTCGCCCCTGGGCCCCTCCTATAACCCAAACACTCGACCCAGACGCACTACAGGTTGTCCTGGAAACGCTATTTCCACGGCAGGATAGCTACGTGCCACTGCAGATGGGCCTGCACAGAGGAGCTGATATTCCAGGTTTGCAGGAAGAGGCACCAGAGGTGGACGCGGAAGAAATGGCAGCTGCGGTTGAGCGCTTGCGACGTAAATCAGCTGCCCCAGGACCTGACGGAGTACCAGGTCGCGCTCTTGCCTTAGCGATGGAGGCCTTAGAACCCTGTATGAGGAGGCTATTCACTGCCTGTCTGGCTCAAGCCATAATTCCACAGAGGTGGAAGACAGGCAGGCTAGTCCTCCTCAGGAAAGAAGGGCGTCCAGCGGATTCTCCCTCCGCCTATCGCCCTATTGTTGTGCTAAACGAGGTGGCCAAATTATTTGAACGCATCATAGTGGAACGATTGGTACATCATTTGGCTGAAGTGGGACCTGATCTTTCGGAAGCGCAATTTGGTTTTCGCAGGGGTCGCTCTACTGCAGATGCCATTATGCGGGTTAAGTCCTACGCGCAGGATGCGGTCTCCCAGGGGGAGGTTGTTATTGCGGTGTCCTTGGACATCGTAAACGCTTTTAACACCTTACCTTGGGATTGCATCAAAGAAGCTCTCCGCTTTCACAGAGTTCCAACCTATCTGTGCCGTGTCATCGGGGCTTACCTCTCAGACAGACACGTGGTTTTCCCTGGGAAAAACCGCTGGGAGAGATGGGAAGTGTCGTGCGGTGTTCCACAGGGATCGGTCCTAGGGCCGCTCCTGTGGAACATCGGATACGACTGGGTACTCAGAAGCAGTACACTAAGAGGCGTCATTATCCTGTGCTATGCAGATGATACCGTGGTATTGGCTCGTGATAGAGGCCATCGGGAAGCGGCGATCCTGGCGACAGCGGGAGTGGCCCATATCGTCGGGAAAATTAGGAGGCTGGGTCTAAAGGTTGCACTTGAGAAGTCTGAAGCTATATGCTTCCACGGCCCTCGAAGAGCACCTCCACCAGGTACCAACATCACGGTGGATGGAGTCTGCATCGGCCTGTCGAGTACGATGAAATATCTCGGACTCGTGCTCGACAGCCGATGGAACTTCCGGCCGCACTTCCGAGCCCTTGCGCCGAAACTGACGAAGGTGGCGTGCGCACTTAGCAGATTAATGCCAAATCTGCGGGGACCAAATTGCTCAAGCAGGCGCCTATATCTTGGGGTGCTGCGGTCCATGGCACTCTATGGGGCCCCTGTATGGGCGGACAACCTTGGCCGAGAGAATGTAGCTGTTCTGCGACAATCTCAAAGATCAATGGCGATCAGATTAATCAGGGGTTACAGAACCGTCTCAGGAGATGCAGCGTGCGTGTTAGCTGGAGTTCCACCTTGGGACCTCGATGCAGTCTCCTTGGCGTCAACATACCGTCGGCGTCGAGGCCCTACGTCTGGGGACCCAAATCCAGTACTGCCCGAATCCCCACAGGAGCGCGAAGCGGTAACAGCAGAATGGCTCGCTAGACTCCAAAATGTCACGCCTGGCCGAAGAACCATCGACGCTGTTCGACCTATCTTTGCACAGTGGTTGGCAAGACGCCATGGCGTTTTTACCTTCCGGCTGACGCAAGTCCTCACGGGACATGGGTGTTTCGGTGGCTACCTGTGTCGCGTCGCCGGAAGAGAGCCGGACCCACGCTGCCACCACTGCAGCGACTGCTTTGATGAGGACGCCCAGCACACGCTGGAGTTCTGTCCAGCGTGGGCGTCAGAGCGGGAGGCGCTCCAAAGTGTTGTGGGGGCAGACCTGACGCTCCCGGCCGTGATCAAAGCCATGGTCGAGAGCGAAAGGGCCTGGGACGCCGTCCAGACCTTCTGCGAGGTCGTGTTGTCGCAGAAGGAGGCGGCGGAGAGAGAAAGGGAGGCAACTTCCGATCTCACCATCCGCCGTCGAAGGACCGGGCGCCGGAGAGCGGCACAAGACCGCCGCCTCCCCCCCTGACACTAGCCAGAGGGCGGTAGACTTGGGGAAGTCTGCCGCCTAAAAACCTGGCCCGAGTAGGCGCGCGCGGTGTCCGCCGCGCGCTACTCCAGTTGGTCGTCGTTAAGGGTGCCTCCTCCACCCTCCGACACCGAGGTGAGCCGTTGGGCTATCGCCGTCGGAATCGCGGATGATTTCCCGTTCCCGTGTTCCCGACAACAGGGCGATCAAGGTGGACACCGTCAGGTTTTAGTGGGTAAACTGCCGTGCGTTTACTATCTCTAGCACGGCAGGAGTCCCACATAACCCGTCGTTCTTCCCCAGGCGGCGGGTACTCGTAACGAGTTTCCTGACGTTAAAAAAAAAAAAAAAAAAAAAAAAAAAAAAAAAAAAAAAAAAGGTTAGGTTAGGTTAGGTTAGGTTAGGTTAGGTTAGGTTAGGTTAGGTTAGGTTAGGTTAGGTTAGGTTAGGTTAGGTTAGGTTAGGTTAGGTTAGGTTAGGTTAGGTTAGGTTAGGTTAGGTTAGGTTAGGTTAGGTTAGGTTAGGTTAGGTTAGGTTAGGTTAGGTTAGGTTAGGTTAGGTTAGGTTAGGTTAGGTTAGGTTAGGTTAGGTTAGGTTAGGTTAGGTTAGGTTAGGTTAGGTTAGGTTAGGTTAGGTTAGGTTAGGTTACCGGAGCGAGCCCACGTCCTTTACGTAGTTCCCCAGTCGTAGGGGTTAGGTTAGGTTAGGTTAGGTTAGGTTAGGTTAGGTTAGGTTAGGTTTTTTTTTTTTTTTTTTTTTTTTTTTTTTTTAATTTTTTAGACCGATTTCCTCCCTATGGGGGGGGAGACCTTGTTTTGCAATTTTTATTACTACTAACAAAGTTTTTTAAACCTGAAGGGTTTAGATGTTTTACAATTTTTATGAATTTACTATGTAATTTTACAAATTTTTTGCAGTTGACATTGCTTATATGTATTACATTGTTTAGGACAGTGTTTATTGCTATATGTATTATTTTATATTATATACTATTATTGTATTATAGTGATTTCGCAGATAGCAATTGGACTATTTCTCAATTTACTTTTGCTTACTTGCTTATGCTTATTATGCTTATATTTACATTATATGTTACTTAGTTACTAATTTTCTTATGTCTATGAATATTTACATTGATGCTTAGTCTATGTTATGGTGCTTTACAATACTTATTTTTTAACCTTATGAATGTACAGAGTAATCATGCTTTTTTATTTTACCTTAAGTATATTATATATATTGCAATCAATATATAGTTATACTAAGTTCCTTACAATCTAGTTTATATGCTATTTATGTACTGTTTTTTTTTTTTTTTTTTTTTTTTTTTTTTTTTTTTTTTTTTTTTTTTTTTTTTTTTTTTTTTTTTTTTTTTTTTTTTTTTTTTTTTTTTTTTTTCAGTACTTCTTATTCTTTACTTATACTTATTTACTCTACGTCGGTTTGTTGTGTGTTTGTATGTGAGGTGTATTATGAGAGATTGGGTGTATGTTCTGTTTGCTTTTCCGACTACGTGCGTCTGGATATTAATCGTGCTTAATTCCCTGTATCGTTATGATACATTACGCTGATTAGAGTCTGATGCTAATTAACTAATGCGGTCAGCAATAGGCTACACTGGACCTAGCCAGTGCGTCCCATTTCTTTCTTACCGGGCACGACGCGTCGAATGCGTTATGGTCTGGGTCATGTCTTGCGTGCTTACAGTTCTTGCATTGTGGTGCTGCTCCTGCCAGTTTGCTAGGGCATTCATAGATCATGTGCGGCCCTGAGCAGTGACTGCATAGATCTACCGACTCTGTGCACCATTTTCTACCATGGCCGAAGGCCAAACACCTCGAGCATTGTACCAACGGCGACAAGTCGAAGACCGGGACCCGCTGGATATCCACATAGATCCTGCCCGACGTTGTCAATCGCTTCCAGACTAACGGGGAGACCTGCAGGACTACGTGGTTCTCCAGGGGATTCTTCGCCTTTCTCCTGTGCCGCATTTTGACCCGATACTCCTCGTCAGGAATGTCTTGCACCAAGTCATAGTTTTGGAGCTTAATTGCTTTAATAATGTCTTCGTCCGTGTTGCTTTTTGTAACATTGCGTATTATTATTAGAGGGTCCTTGTTGGCTTTCTCCTCTATTCTGAATTTTTCTTTATTTAAGGTGGTTTTTATTGTCTCAAAGTCCTTCTCGTTCTCACTGCCAATGAGAACTCGCTGATCTTTGACTTTGCGGAGCTTTGAGATCTGAAGTCCTGTCTCTTTTGCTTTCAGCGCCTCCTTGACCTTTATTAGCACATCTTCGCTTGTGTCTATTGGATTGTCCGTGCCTATTAATAGGCAGTGGGTGGGCCTTGGTTTTCCTTCAGCTGTTACATCGGCATATGTCTTAGGTCCTGTTTCTATTTCGTGGCATTTGGTTTCTTCGCAAGGTTTTATGTTACGTTCTTTCAGGTCTGCTTTCAAGTCTTCCATCTCTTCCTTCAGGTTCTCTATTTTCTGCTGTGTCTCTTGAGTTCCCTTCATAACTTGTTCATGCCTGTCATTATGGATTTCTAAACTTTCAACATATTGGTCTTGTAAATATTTCGTTCTGTCGTCTAGTAGTGTGGATTGATGTTCTAGCTTGAGGCATACTTTTTGTTCTATTGTGTTGCTAATTTTTGTTTGACTATCTTCCAGAATTTTGATTTTATTTTCAATTTTGTTATAATGTTGGTCCAAATGGGGTGTTATCTCAGATACTGCTTTTCCTATTTTTCCATTTATTTCGGTTAGTTCATCTTCTCTTTCGATTATCATGTCCAAATCTTTGCCAATTACTTTTAGGTGTGTATTTACTGATTTTGTTTCCTTTCCTAGGGCTTCGATGTTTGGGGTAAATTCTGAAATTTTTTGCTGCATATTCTCATTGTTTTTGCTAAGGTTTTCTACTAAATTGGTTAAGTGTGTAAGTCTTTCCAAAATTTTTTCCGTTTCAATTTTAACTTCTGGTGTCTCTTCTAATTTTACTGTTTCCAATTTTTCTGATTTGTCTGATTTGTCTGATTTTTCCAGAGTGGATCTGTCTATCTCTAATTTTGATTTTAATTTTGCCTCAAATTTTCCTACAGTCTTTAAATATTCTTCTTCTAGATGCTGGTATGTACATTTTATATCGAATGCACAGCATTGTATAATGCTATTTAAAGTTTCAAGTACATTTGTTTTTATTGTAGTTTTTAAATTGCCAGCAGAGTTTAGTTCCTTTTTGATAAGATCTTTTTTGCGTTGGATTTCTAGCCACTTTTTGTCAACAAAAACGGCGCGGTCTTTAGCCTTGTCCTTGTAGTACCTCGAGGGGGAAGTGGAAACTCTGCTTGTGGATGCTGGGGTGGACCTCCACCTTGGTGAACCATCAGGTGTGGGCATGGTCGATGATGATGATGATGTTGAAGGTCTAGATAGGTGTGCGTTTTTGGGTGTGTGGAACATGGTTGGTGAGGATCGGTCCGTGTCAGATTGTATGTGAGGTAAATGTCGAGTGTATGGGGCTCGACAGTCTAGTGTATAGTGTCAGTGTTGCTTAAAGTAACTTATTTCTAATAAAAATGTCCTAAAAATTTATCCTAAAAATCTAGATTTTTGTATTTAAGTCTGGGAGACCTGACACTGTATGGGGGCGCTAGGTCTTGTTGAGCCCTTTCTAAAGAGCCCAAACACGATATCTCTAACTTTAATTTTGGAGAAGTTACACTAATTTTAAATTTAAGGGTTTCTATGGGGGTTGTTTTTTAAAAGTTTAAAGTTTTTAATTCTGAATAGGTGTTCAAATGATTAGGTCTTTGATATAAATTTTTTCCGAAAAAATCCTTGGAGTGGGTTTTCTAAAAAGTTGGTTTTTTAGGGTTTTTGCAAAAAGGGGTAGCTGTAAAATTCTACTGATAGGTGTTTGGGGTTGGGCTTTGGAAGCTCTATCACCCGACACCAATATCATTCAAATCGGTTAAGTACTTTAGGAGATATTGCGGTTTATATCTGAGGGTGGGGTGGGGTAAATTTTTTGGGGGGGGGGGAGGGGGAAATGCTGGAAATTGGATGGGGGATCCACTCACCAAATTTGAGTTTTTTGGGATAAGGGTGGGGGAGGGTCAAAGGGGGGGTATACTTTCAGATAAACACATAAATTTAAAAAGTGATAAAAAATTAAAACTAAAGAAAATTTTCGGAAAATTTTTGTACCTCTATACTATGGCGGATATACCGGGTTCGATTCCTAAATCCCAGACTTGTAGCAATTTCCTAAAAGGAACCTATAGTTTTCCTAAAATATCAAATAAAGACTTAGAGTGATTTACTCTGTCACTTTAACTTATAATATATATTAATAAAATATAATATAATATAATTTCCAAATCCGACTCGCACTTGGCACCTTGTGCCAAATGTTCTGGAATGTTCGCGAAGCTTTGAGATTTTTCTCGATCAAATAGAATTTTTCTAAATTAAAAATAATTAAATTTAATATTAATCTAAAACCGACTCTAACTTTACCTTTTACGAAATGTTCGAGAATATTCCCGAAGCCTCGAGATCCCTCCAGATCAAATCGAACTTTAACTAAATATAATATAATAAAATAATATTATTTCTAAAGACCCGCTCTGTCTTGGCTGTTACTACGCAAGAGGCTCCTCCCACTTATCTAATATTAATTAAAGTTGTACATTTTTTGTTTATTGAACTATTAATTTATATATTATTGTGTGCGAATTTGTTTTTTATGCTATTTTTACTAGGCCAAAATTTTTTAGTTATTATTAAACACTATTCTCTCTAATATTTTCTAATTTAATTTTGATTTTTGAATAATTTTGAAATTTTGAAAAATTTTTAAAACTAGATATTAAGAAAACTAGAAGTTTTTTAACTGTCCAAATTTTTAGAGTTAGTTCTATTATTTATTGTCTAAATATTGCTACTACAAATATACAAAATTTTGAAAATTTTTTGAAAAGTTTTAAATTTATTCATACAAAATATATTATCAATGTACAAACAATTTCGCCTACACAATTATATATAGTGAAATTTACGTAAAAATATCTTAACATTAACTTTTACATACGCTTTTCCCTTATAATCTATTTTAGGCTATATCTTCGGTGTTTCTGAACGGATTTTAATGAAATTTTTACTGAAAAATTCTTGAGGAGTTCTACTTTATGCTGAATTTTTTCCAGTGGGGGTCGTCACTGAAGATCTCAAAATATTTAACCCCAAAATTAGGTGCAAAAAATATGTAAATTTGTATGTTCTATATCTTCGCTTCTAGTTGAAATATTGCAATGGGAAAAACCTTTTCGTAGTCCTGGCAGTCCGGGCTTCAATCCTGGTCAGGTTCCGGCGTTCCAAATTGCTCAACTGCGAAAGGAGCAATTTGGGTCAAGTTGTTTTTCTGGCTTTTTAACCAGGTAAACGAGTTCAGAAAATTCTGAAATTCACGTCACAGATGGAGATGGCCGATCACTTCACAGTACACAAATAAAATTTGGGGGTCATAGATCTTATTTCGGCAGCGTACGTAAAAAACTGTTTTGACACTTGTCACTTTGTGGTTTTCTGGCCAAAAAAGGTCCAAAAAATTCGAATTTTGAGATTTTGAATATCTCACGTTATTTAGCGTCACTATTCGCACAATATTAGTCACTTTTCACAAGTTTTTGTGTCACTTTTACCACTTTTTCTTATTTTAATCGTATTTTCTGAACCGTTTGAGCTAGCGGAGCGCGGTTTCCGGCGTTGGAACGCGTGCGCTCGCCTCCGCAGCTCGGGCGGGACTCGGGTTAGGTTAGGTTAGGTTAGGTTAGGTTAGGTTAGGTTAGGTTAGGTTAGGTTAGGTTAGGTTAGGTTAGGTTAGGTTAGGTTAGGTTAGGTTAGGTTAGGTTAGGTTAGGTTAGGTTAGGTTAGGTTAGGTTAGGTTAGGTTAGGTTAGGTTAGGTTAGGTTAGGTTAGGTTAGGTTAGGTTAGGTTAGGTTAGGTTAGGTTAGGTTAGGTTAGGTTAGGTTAGGTTAGGTTAGGTTAGGTTAGGTTAGGTTAGGTTAGGTTAGGTTAGGTTAGGTTAGGTTAGGTTAGGTTAGGTTAGGTTAGGTTAGGTTAGGTTAGGTTAGGTTAGGTTAGGTTAGGTTAGGTTAGGTTAGGTTAGGTTAGGTTAGGTTAGGTTAGGTTAGGTTAGGTTAGGTTAGGTTAGGTTAGGTTAGGTTAGGTTAGGTTAGGTTAGGTTAGGTTAGGTTAGGTTAGGTTAGGTTAGGTTAGGTTAGGTTAGGTTAGGTTTTTTTTTTTTTTTTTTGAAAATTACCAGTCGATTTAATTCACAAACCTCGCTATTGTGTACGGGCGAATGTGAACATTTGGCCATGATATTGTGTGGCCTCATCGACGGTATTTTGGAATTATTTACTAATGGTAAAATATTGTAAGTTATTGGGTTTTTTTATGTATTCATTCTTATTGTAACAATTATTTTTAAGTGCTGGTGGTGTGCTAAGTGGGAGAAGGTCGTTGGATTTTCATTTATTTACAGATTATTATAATTATTATATACAACATAATTTTTATTATTTTAATAAATGATGTTTATTTTTTTTTATTTTTTTTTTTTTTATTTTTTTTTTTTTTTATTTTTTTTTTTTTTTTTTTCCTTTTCCTCCCCTTTTTTTTTTTTTTTTTTTTTTTTTTTTTTTTTTTTTTATATATAATATATACAGGTGATTGAGTGGTAGGAAGCTGTTGTATTTTCATGAAGTTATATATAACTATAATTACACGTTATTTACAGATGGTTAATTAGTTGATTAAATGATATAATATAATATATTACATACATTTTTTTTTTTTGTGGTTTTAAATTTATTTTATACCCTTTTTTTTTTTTTTTTTTTTTTTTTTTTTTTTTTTTTTTTTTTTTTTTTTTTTTTTTTTTTATACAGTTATATATTTATTAATATTATTTTATACATTTTTATATTTATTTATGTATTATTAAATTGCTTTAAGTTGTTAACTATGTGTTTTATGAATTTGATAAAGGAATTGATATAAGTTTCTTTATTTAAGAGTGTTTGAAGGTCAAATGGATTTCGAATAGGTGCGCAAATCGATAGATGTTCTTCTCTTACCGCGCTAAATCGAGGACAATCTTGTAGTAGGTGTTGGATGGATTGTGTTATTTGTTGGCTGCATGGGCATTTATCAGTGTTTGTGACTTTAAACCTGTACAGGTATTCTAAATGATAGCCATGTCCAGTGAGGATTTGAGTTAATTCGAAACTAATTTTCGTACAGGAACGGAGTTTTTCAATCGATTCGAGATCAGGGCACCATGCCCTCGTTTGCGCACCACTTTGATCAGTCTTATAGTCACTGTTGGCTTCGATTTTGTTTGGTTAGGTTAGGTTAGGTTAGGTTAGGTTAGGTTAGGTTAGGTTAGGTTAGGTTAGGTTAGGTTAGGTTAGGTTAGGTTAGGTTAGGTTAGGTTAGGTTAGGTTAGGTTAGGTTAGGTTAGGTTAGGTTAGGTTAGGTTAGGTTAGGTTAGGTTAGGTTAGGTTAGGTTAGGTTAGGTTAGGTTAGGTTAGGTTAGGTTAGGTTAGGTTAGGTTAGGTTAGGTTAGGTTAGGTTAGGTTAGGTTAGGTTAGGTTAGGTTAGGTTAGGTTAGGTTAGGTTAGGTTAGGTTAGGTTAGGTTAGGTTAGGTTAGGTTAGGTTAGGTTAGGTTAGGTTAGGTTAGGTTAGGTTAGGTTAGGTTAGGTTAGGTTAGGTTAGGTTAGGTTAGGTTAGGTTAGGTTAGGTTAGGTTAGGTTAGGTTAGGTTAGGTTAGGTTAGGTTAGGTTAGGTTAGGTTAGGTTAGGTTAGGTTAGGTTAGGTTAGGTTAGGTTAGGTTAGGTTAGGTTAGGTTAGGTTAGGTTAGGTTAGGTTAGGTTAGGTTAGGTTAGGTTAGGTTAGGTTAGGTTAGGTTAGGTTAGGTTAGGTTAGGTTAGGTTAGGTTAGGTTAGGTTAGGTTAGGTTAGGTTAGGTTAGGTTAGGTTAGGTTAGGTTAGGTTAGGTTAGGTTAGGTTAGGTTAGGTTAGGTTAGGTTAGGTTAGGTTAGGTTAGGTTAGGTTAGGTTAGGTTAGGTTAGGTTAGGTTAGGTTAGGTTAGGTTAGGTTAGGTTAGGTTAGGTTAGGTTAGGTTAGGTTAGGTTAGGTTAGGTTAGGTTAGGTTAGGTTAGGTTAGGTTAGGTTAGGTTAGGTTAGGTTAGGTTAGGTTAGGTTAGGTTAGGTTAGGTTAGGTTAGGTTAGGTTAGGTTAGGTTAGGTTAGGTTAGGTTAGGTTAGGTTAGGTTAGGTTAGGTTAGGTTAGGTTAGGTTAGGTTAGGTTAGGTTAGGTTAGGTTAGGTTAGGTTAGGTTAGGTTAGGTTAGGTTAGGTTAGGTTAGGTTAGGTTAGGTTAGGTTAGGTTAGGTTAGGTTAGGTTAGGTTAGGTTAGGTTAGGTTCTCGGGGGAGAGGCTGACTCCTACCGGGCGCGTCCTCCCGTTGGCGGATGGGAGGGACGCCACCTGCAATGCGTTGGGTCCAGCGGAGTGGGCAGAGCTGAGCTGCCTACTCTGCTGGGCCCAACGCAATGCAGGTGGTAGTGGGAAATTTATTTCCCACCGCGGACCAACAGCCAGGGGTGGGGGGGTTTTTAGGGTGGGGTGCCAGGTGGGCACCTCGGCCCGTTTGGTGGAAGGCGTGGTGTCTCTGGCCGACAGACCCCGGTTGGAGGCACTGCGCGGGCCTCCCGTCGGGACTAGCTCGACGGGTAGGCGACTGGGGGCGGGACTGTCTAGTGTGGAGGGCGGTCCCGCAACTGGTGATGTAGGTCGGCCCATCTTTGGCAGAGGGTGGGCCGACGGTAGGGAGACCGCGGGGGGAGAGGAGTGCCGGTATTGCGGTGCGCCGCTCGCCCTATCCCCCGCGGCCTGACGTGGCCGCCAGCGTTAGATGGCGGAGGCGGTGGGGCTGCAGAGGAAGAGGAGACTCGGTATTACGGTGCGCCGTTCTCCCTGTCCTCTGCAGCCGTTTGGTAGTGGTAGCCCACTTCGGTGGGCGGTGTCTTGGGGTTTGGTCGGGGCCGCTCCGGGTACTTCTCTGCTGTTATCAGAGTGGACTGGGAGCGGCCCCGCCGGTGGGGGCCTTTGGTGGCTATTCGGGTGGGGTGGGTCGCGGGGGACAGGGAGTGTCGGCGTTGTCGCATCCTTGCCCCCTGCGGTCCTTTTGGGGTAGTTTGCCCAACTTGTTGGGTGGGAGGTTCAGGTGCCTAGGGTTCTGCGTCAGTAGGATCTTAGGCACCGCTTATTTTTGCAGGGGCCCACTTGTGGGCGGTGTTTAGGTTCGCACCGGGGACTCTTTGGCCAGTGGGTGGTCGGGGAGGACTCGGTGCTGGTGGGGCTGGGCTGCGGGGGGTGGGTGGAATTCACAATTCTCCCCGCCCTCTGTGGTCTAGTTCAGGCGGGGGAGGGGGAGTGTCGGCGTTGCCGCATCCTCTTCTCCTGCTGTCGCGGTTTTAGGGCTGTTCCGGGGACTCTCTGGCCTGTGGATGGTCGGGGTGGACTTCGGAGCAGTCCTTTGTGGTTGTATATTCTTCCCATATTGAGGCTGCCCTTTTCAGGGCGGCCTCATGTTGGTGGCTTCGGCCAACCGTCGGGGCGTCGCGGTTGTATGCGAAAGCGATCCCGTGGCGTCCCATTCATGGCGGCAGGGGTTTGGGAGTTGGGTTTTAGTGGGTATGCCGGATGCGTCCGGAGAGTCGCCACATAACCCCCAGGGGAAGTCGGGGGTACCCGTAACAGGGTTTCCCAACTATAAAAAAAAAAAAAAAAAAAAAAAAAAAAAAAAAAAAAAAAAAAAAAAAAGGTTAGGTTAGGTTAGGTTAGGTTAGGTTAGGTTAGGTTAGGTTAGGTTAGGTTAGGTTAGGTTAGGTTAGGTTAGGTTAGGTTAGGTTAGGTTAGGTTAGGTTAGGTTAGGTTAGGTTAGGTTAGGTTAGGTTAGGTTAGGTTAGGTTAGGTTAGGTTAGGTTAGGTTAGGTTAGGTTAGGTTAGGTTAGGTTAGGTTAGGTTAGGTTAGGTTAGGTTAGGTTAGGTTAGGTTAGGTTAGGTTAGGTTAGGTTAGGTTAGGTTAGGTTAGGTTAGGTTAGGTTAGGTTAGGTTAGGTTAGGTTAGGTTAGGTTAGGTTAGGTTAGGTTAGGTTAGGTTAGGTTAGGTTAGGTTAGGTTAGGTTAGGTTAGGTTTTTTTTTTTTTTTTTTTTTTTTTTTTTTTTTTTTTTTTTTTTTTTTTTTTCAGACTCTAAACCTCCGACATTATAGGAAGGAGACTTTGTTATTCTAAACTCATTCATGCCAGTTCTCGCTTGTTTGCCTCTCGTACTTTTATTCTTCATACTATTTCTTTCTATCATTATTCCACATTCGCTACTATCTATTTTAACTGCCTATTTTTACTGCCTATTTAATTTTTATTTCTTATACTATTTACTCAAGGATAATAAATGGGGTTTGACACTTATTTTTGTTTTCATTTTTTCAAATTTTTTGCAATTTAAGTTTCACAAATATACAATTCTTAAATTTTACATACACTTATTATATACTTATTATTTACTATTTCTTATCTAAACAAAGAGAATTATAATTACTTACTTCTACTTATTTATATACAGGTATTTGCTACTTTTAAGGTTTACATTTTCAAAATGTATCTTAAATACTTATACTATTTTACAAGACCTTAATACATATTTTATTTCTATTTAACTATATATTAGGTTTTACAATTTAGGTGACTATTTTATCTTAATATTTAACAGAGAGTACATTTGCTGTTACATTTTTTCTATTAAAGTACATATTGTATATTTACTAAAAATATGCATATATACTTAATTCCTTACTTTGCTTTATTTATTTTCTATTTATTTTATTCTATTTTGTCTATAACTATACTCGTATGGCGGTAATATGTGTGATGTTATGTGGTGTTGTGATATGAGATGTGGGAACATATATTTGGTGAGCTTTTTCAACTTTTGCGACGAGATATAAGTGAATTCTTGCTATCCGGGTATCGTCATGATACCTGCGCTAACGAGTCTGATGCTATTTGGTTATTTCTAGCAGTAGGCTACGCTCGATCTAGCGAGAGCATCCCATTTTTTACGAACTGGACACTTCGTGTCAAATGTGTTGTGGTCTGCTTCGCTTAGTTTGGCATGCTGGCAGTTTCGGCACGTAGGTGCTTCTCCTGCGGTTCTGCTAGGGCACTTGTCCCACATGTGGGGCCCGGCACAATGGCTGCACAGATCAACAGATTCTGTGCACCATTTCTTTCCATGACCAAAAGCGAGACATCTAGAGCATTGAACAAGTGGCGACAGGTCGAACACCGGTACGCACTGGATGTCAATGTAGATTTTTCCTGCCGATGTGAGTGATTTCCAGACAGGTGGCGAGACCTGTAACACCACGTGGGTTTCCTGTGGATTCCTTGCTCTTCTGCGATGCCTCATCTTTATTCGGTAGTCTTCTTCGGGTATGCTTTGTATCAAGTTCTTGTTTTGTGTTCCTATCGCGTTTATAATCTCTTCGTCAGTGTTGCTTTTATTTATATTTCTTATAATAATCAGTGGATCCTTACTCTTTTTCTCTTCTACATAAAATTTTTCCTTTTCTAAAGTTGTCCTAATAGTGTCAAAATCTTCCTTATTTTCGCTCCCAATTATTACTCTTCTATCCTTGACTTTTCGAAGTTTTGAAATTTGTAGGCCGTTTTGTTTTGCTTTTAATACTTCTCTAACTTTTGTAATTATTGTCTCGCTAGTGTCTCCTATATCTTCCGTGCCTACTATAAGGCAGTGGGTCTGTGTAGGTCGTTTGTGGGCTGCGATTTCGGCGTACGTGGGTTGGTTCAAGGTTGCTTCTTGTTGTCTATCTGGCACAAATGGTCTAGTCTTTATTTCCTTTAGTGCGTCTTTTAGGTTTACGATCTCCTGTTGCGTTTTTTGTGTTTCTTGTACTGCTCTTTCATGTCTGTCTCCTTGAATTTCTAGGCCTTCGACGTATTGTTCTTGCAGAAACTTTGTTCTGTCGTCTAGGATCTTTGACTGCTCTTCCAGTTTACTCTTAATATCCTGGCCTAATTTTTCTCCTATTTCTGTTTGGTTGTGTTCCAATTTTTTAAAACTGCCTTCTACTTCGTTGAAATGTTTCTCTATTTTGGGTTTTAAACTAGTTATTTCTTCTTCAATCTTTTTGCTAATTTGGGTTTGGGTTTCTAATGTCCGGTCTATTTTTGTAGTATTTATGCTGTCTAGTTTTCTATTTATTGTATGTATCTTGGTGTCAATTTTGTCTTCAATATTAGGTGTGAGTTCCAAAATTTTTTGATGTAGGCTTTCATTAATTTTACTTTGGGTTTCAACTAAGTTGGTTAAATGTGTTAATTTTTCCAGGATTTTTTCTGTTTCAATTTGAGTCTCTGATGTTTGTTCTAAACTTTTGGTTTCAAAATTCTCTGATTTACTATCTGATTTTCCGGAAGTGTCTTTATCTGATTCTACTTTTGTTCCTAATTTTGCCTCATATTTTTGTACGCTTTTTCGGTATTCCTTTTCTACCTGCTCATATTCTGATTTTATTTGCCATGTGCAATGATTTACAATACTGTTTAAAGTTTGGATTACGTTCGTTTTAATTGTCGTCTTTAAGTTGCCGGCAGAGTTTAATTCCTTTATAATACTATCTTTAAGGTGTAATGCTCTGATCCAATTTTGGTCTACAACCTTTCTGCGGTAGTCAAATCCTTTGTCATGCTTTATCATGTAGGGCTGTAAATTTATGTTTGTGGATGCGGGGGTGGATGACCTCGACCATGGAGAGCCATCAGGTGTAGGTATAGATGATGAAGTAGAAGGTCTAGATGATTGTGTGTGTTTAGGCGTGTGGAACATGTTGATGTTTAAGTTGAGGTCGGTCTTCGTCAAAATGAAAAAACCCTACAGGTTATAATCGAGTGTATATGGCTCGATTATATGTCTCGAAAAAATATTTAAAGTCAATTTCACAACTCTTAAAACTAGTTTTCTAACTAACTTACTAGCTACAGGTCTGGGTGGTCTATTTGTATATGTGGAAGATAGGTCTTGATGAGCCTTTTAAAATGAGCCCAAACTCGAGGTATTTACAACTATTTTTTAAAAAGTTATATTAATTTTTAAGTTTTTTGATTCTATGGGGGTAGTTTGTAATAAATTTTTAGTTTTTAATTCAAATTATATGCTTACTAGGTATTCTTTTTAATATATATTTTTTGCGAAAAAATCGTAGGAGTGAATTTACTAAAAAGGGGGTTTTTTGAATTTTCTGTCAAAAGAGGGTAGTTTAAAATTCTAATTTATAGTAGGTTACCTCGAGTATTCCAAGACCTACAACTGGACTCCTATTCTGTCGAAATCGGTTAGATAGTTTAAGAGATATTTGAGTTTTTGTTTGGGGTGGGGGGGTAAAAAATTTTTGGGGGGGGAGGGGGGAGGAAATGCTGGAAATTGGATGAGAAATGCTGTCACCAAATTTGAAAATTTTGGGATAAGGGTGGGGGGAGGGCAAATGGGGGGTATACACTCAAACAAAAACACAATTTTTAAAAATGCGATAAAATAAAAGTTTAAAATTTTTTCAAATTTTTGGGTCGCGGGTTCGATGCCCAACCCAGTCCTGTACCTATATATGACAAAAATAATATATATCTAATATCTAAACTTATTATCTATCTTAAAAACTTCTCTAAGTCACATAAAAAATTTTTCATATATGAAAATTAGAATAAAAATTCTAAGTCCTTAGGGTCTAAATTCGCGAAGAAAATTTTTATTTAAATAAAATGAATGTAAAACACTCGGTCTTTACTTTTTATCGAAAACTTCTAGAATTTTCGATTCTCATATAAACTAATTAAATAAAATTACGTGTCCATAAAGTCCAATATCCTAACAAAAAGTATTAAATAATTTAATTTAAGTAAAACAACTCTGTCCTGACTTTTTAGGGTAAAACTTCGAGAAGTTTCTAAAACTATTAAATATTAAATAATTTTTACAAGTTCCGCTCTGACTTGACCTAAATACAGAAAACAAGCTCCTCCTACTAACTAATATGAACAAAATCGTATATTTTTTGTTCGTTGAAATTTTAATTATTATATTTTATGTGTGTGAGTTTGTAATTTAACTATTTTTACTAACTGAAAATTTTTTAATTTATATTTACTAATTATATATTACTTTATACATCGAAACTTTTTGATTTTCAGAAATTTTCGAAAATTTTTAATTTTGAAAAACCGATTTTACATGTGATTTTGAAAAATTTTTTCTATCCAAATTTTTATAACTATGTCTAGTATTTACTATCTAAATTATACACTACTTTAATTTCCAAATTTTGAAAATTTTTTCAAAATCTATCTAAAACTACTAATAAATTTAATATTAAATGTACAAACAAACTCTCAGACACAAATATATATACGGAAAAATGTTAATCTAAATTTAATATAATATTTTACATGTAGTTTTACCTTAATCTAGTTATTTGCTAATATCTTCTGACTCCCTGCACCGATTTCGATGAAACTTCTTTCTTTTTGTAGCTGAAGAACTGCTCTCTCAAGTGTAATAAATTTCGGGGGGGGTCGTCGATTCCGTTCTCGAGTTATAATTTTCCAAAAATGATGTAAATTTTTTCTGATTTTGTATGTTAAATATCTCGGCTTCTAATATGAATATTTTAATGGGAGTTCGGTTTCTGTACTCACGACGTTCCGGGCTTTCCTGGGATATATGTCTCGATCCTCTATCTTATCCGACTGCGAAAAGAGCTATTTCGTCATACTTGTTTTTTTGCCTTTTTAAGCGTGTTCCTGGTGTCGAAAAATTCTGATTTTCTGGTCAAACGTGTGTTTCACCAAGCACTTCACAACGCACTAATAAAAAGTATATGTTATAGATCTTAAACGCACAGCGTTTTCAAAAAACTAAAATTATTTTTCACAAAACACAGTTTTTACGTCAAAAATGGTCCAAAATGGCCGATTTTCGAAATTTAAAATATCGTATGATATTTAGCGTCACTTTTCGCACTGGATAGGTCACTTTTTGCACTTTTAATTGTCACTTTTACCACTTTTACTGAATTTAATTTGTTTTTGCGATAACTTTGCAACGGAGCGAGCTAGCGGAGCGCGGTTTTCACCGTTGGGACGCGTGCGCTCGCCTCCGCGGCTCGAGCGGGACTGGGGTTAGGTTAGGTTAGGTTAGGTTAGGTTAGGTTAGGTTAGGTTAGGTTAGGTTAGGTTAGGTTAGGTTAGGTTAGGTTAGGTTAGGTTAGGTTAGGTTAGGTTAGGTTAGGTTAGGTTAGGTTAGGTTAGGTTAGGTTAGGTTAGGTTAGGTTAGGTTAGGTTAGGTTAGGTTAGGTTAGGTTAGGTTAGGTTAGGTTAGGTTAGGTTAGGTTAGGTTAGGTTAGGTTAGGTTAGGTTAGGTTAGGTTAGGTTAGGTTAGGTTAGGTTAGGTTAGGTTAGGTTAGGTTAGGTTAGGTTAGGTTAGGTTAGGTTAGGTTAGGTTAGGTTAGGTTAGGTTAGGTTAGGTTAGGTTAGGTTAGGTTAGGTTAGGTTAGGTTAGGTTAGGTTAGGTTAGGTTAGGTTAGGTTAGGTTAGGTTAGGTTAGGTTAGGTTAGGTTAGGTTAGGTTAGGTTAGGTTAGGTTAGGTTAGGTTAGGTTAGGTTAGGTTAGGTTAGGTTAGGTTAGGTTAGGTTAGGTTAGGTTAGGTTAGGTTAGGTTAGGTTAGGTTAGGTTAGGTTAGGTTAGGTTAGGTTAGGTTAGGTTAGGTTAGGTTAGGTTAGGTTAGGTTAGGTTAGGTTAGGTTAGGTTAGGTTAGGTTAGGTTAGGTTAGGTTAGGTTAGGTTAGGTTAGGTTAGGTTAGGTTAGGTTAGGTTAGGTTAGGTTAGGTTAGGTTAGGTTAGGTTAGGTTAGGTTAGGTTAGGTTAGGTTAGGTTAGGTTAGGTTAGGTTAGGTTAGGTTAGGTTAGGTTAGGTTAGGTTAGGTTAGGTTAGGTTAGGTTAGGTTAGGTTAGGTTAGGTTAGGTTAGGTTAGGTTAGGTTAGGTTAGGTTAGGTTAGGTTAGGTTAGGTTAGGTTAGGTTAGGTTAGGTTAGGTTAGGTTAGGTTAGGTTAGGTTAGGTTAGGTTAGGTTAGGTTAGGTTAGGTTAGGTTAGGTTAGGTTAGGTTAGGTTAGGTTAGGTTAGGTTAGGTTAGGTTAGGTTAGGTTAGGTTAGGTTAGGTTAGGTTAGGTTAGGTTAGGTTAGGTTAGGTTAGGTTAGGTTAGGTTAGGTTAGGTTAGGTTAGGTTAGGTTAGGTTAGGTTAGGTTAGGTTAGGTTAGGTTAGGTTAGGTTAGGTTAGGTTAGGTTAGGTTAGGTTAGGTTAGGTTAGGTTAGGTTAGGTTAGGTTAGGTTAGGTTAGGTTAGGTTAGGTTAGGTTAGGTTAGGTTAGGTTAGGTTAGGTTAGGTTAGGTTAGGTTAGGTTAGGTTAGGTTAGGTTAGGTTAGGTTAGGTTAGGTTAGGTTAGGTTAGGTTAGGTTAGGTTAGGTTAGGTTAGGTTAGGTTAGGTTAGGTTAGGTTAGGTTAGG